>CM046032.1:33784331-34335208 GCA_025215565.1 Flaveria ramosissima
CTTTGGTTTCAACTCATCCAACTCTGCAAAGACTTTCGACCTGATGAAAGACAGATTTGAAATGAGTGATCAATGGGAATAACCAATTTCTTTCTGGGAATTCAAGTGAAGCAAGTTGAAGATGGCATCTTCATAAGTCAGTCAAAGTATGTTTAGGACATACTCAAGAGGTTCAACATGACTGATTGTAAGATTGCTAAGACACCCATAGCCAGAAACCACTCCCTGGACCTGATCTGAGGGGGAGTGTGTAGATGAACATTTATACAGGGCTATGATTGGGTCTCTTATGTATCTTACAGCTAGCAGGCCTGATATCATGTTTGCTACATGTATTTGTGCAAGATATCAAGCCAACCCTAAGATGTCTCACCTAATCACTGTCAAAAGGATTTAAGATACCTCAAAGGTGCCTCAACACTTGGTTTATGGTATCCAAAGAATCCTGACTTCAATCTGTATGCTTATACATAATGATTATGGTGGTTGCAACATGACTGCAAAGTCTACATCTGGGGGATGTCAATTCCTTGGTGGAAGGGTTGTCTCATGGAAATGCAAGAAACAATCATGTGTGTCTGCATCAACTGCTGAGGCTGAATACATTGCTGCTGCAAGCTGCTGCTCAAGTGCTTTGGATTCAAAATCAGATGCTGGACTATGGATTTAACTTCAAGGGACTCCTATCCACATAGACAACAATAGTGCTATCTCTATCACTGAGAAACCTGTGCAGCACTCAAGGACCAAACACATCAATATCAGGTATCATTTAATAAGAGATAACTATGAAAAGGGATTAATTAAACTAGTCAAAGTTCATACAGATGAACAATATGCTGATCTATTTACAAAAGCTTTTGATGAACAGAGATTTAAATATCTAATATCAGCTATTGGGATGATTAACTTTGAGTAAGTCTTTATTAAAACTAATTCTAATTATTTCTTAAAATATGTGTGTCCTAATTGTCTAGTTCATCACTTTCATAAGCTCATGTTTTCTTTGGATATAAAATTCCTTTTGAAGACTTTCCTTAGATTCTTGAAAATTTTTGATCCTTCGGAAGATATAATTTTACCTTCGGAAGAATTATGTCTTCAAAATAAATAATTGTCTAAGAAATTTTACCTTCGGAAGAAGTCTAAATCTATCTTCCGAAGCTTAAATTCTTGTCTCAGACAATTATTTTTTTTTAGGACTTTTTCCTTCCGAAGCAAAATTAACTCTCGGAAGCTTTGTTGTTTCATATACAAAGCATTCAAGTGTTTATTTCTCTTCCGAAGCAAAATTTTCAGACTCTCAGGAAATCTCTTCCGAAGTCATTTTAGCTTCAGAAGCTTTTTCATTACAAGAAAACTACTTTTTGAGCAAAAGTAAACTACTTTTTCAGAGGTGGGACTGACTTTCGGATTTCAAAGTTTATCCTCTTTCATTAACTTTGGTTCAAATCCCTTTTCACATAAATACCCAACGGTTCCCCTTCTTCCTCACTATCTTCCTCAATTCCACTATTCCTCAAACCTAATTCCCAAAACCGCCTTTGCTTTTTACCTTTCTTCAACCTTAAGCTTCTCAAATGGCCAACCTTAACCGCAGAAACAACCCAGATTTCTCCATGCAACTTCACAGGCAACACAACCAGGTTGCTCTGTTAAGCTCTGAGAAAGATGAAAGTTTCTCAGAGATTTGCCAATTCTTAACTTATCAAATATTTCACCTCCCTAACCATTGATCCTACTCTGTATGAGGATCATTTGCTTGAATTCTGGAAGACCTGCCAAGAGGTCATTATGGATGGGGAGAAGGCACTGTCTGCCACAGTGCAAGGGAGGACAATCTTCATCACCTCCGGCCATCATCAACTATCATTTGCAGCTGGATGATGAAGAAGGTGAGTTGTCCTTCCCAAAGGAAGCTGTCAATCATTCCTTTGAGCAGATGGGCTATGAGGGAGATTTCTCTGTAAAGACCTTCAGGAAAAGGAAGGTCTCATCCCAGTGGAAATACCTACTCCATGTGGTTATCCACAGCTTGTCAAACAAGCATGGAGGGTGGGACCAGATTCCTGAGGATCTCTCCTTCATAGTGCATGGAATGGTTCAAGGGGTCAAGTTCAGGTACTCTCAATTTGTTTATACCAATTTACTTGCAAACTTGGACTCCTTAGAGTATTACATGTTTCCTAGATATGTTCAACACATTCTTAACTGTGAACTGGGCTCACAGTTGAGGGAAACAGGTAATATTCTTAAATTGGGACAGATGAAGCCCGACATCTTTAAAATCATGAAGAAGCCAACATAGGCTTCTCAGGGGTAGAAACAGCCCTTGTCCCCAAAATGTTAGAGCTCATTGCTCAAGGTGACAATCTAGCAACACAAGCTAGTGTTGAACCCACACCTTCTACTTCTTTACCACTAAAAAGGCCTCAACTAACCCTCACCTACCAAAGAAAATCCAAACGAACCCTTGTTCAAGCTATTGAGTCTGTGCAGGTCCCCATATACTCACCTTTACAGGAGGAAGTAGACACTAGAGCTCCCACTTCCCCTGAGGAGCAAACCACTCCCATCTCTTCAACTATCAGGGCTGAGGTTCCTCATGCTCACCCTGATGAGCTCACAAGCCCAACAGCGTTAAGCCTTCACTCTGAGTTTTAACACTCAAGTGAACAACCTTCAGGGGACAGTTACCATCCCCAGCCTTTAGATCTAAATCAACCTATTCCCAACCTATCCTTCTATATTGATGAAGACTTAGGATTTAGTGAGTACCATGAGTCTCTCTTCTCTTCCCCTACACAAAAAGAGATGAGTACCTCTGAGTCTCCTCAGTCTAGCCCACATCAGTCACCTGTTACTGAGGTGGACACTTCTGAACCTGTTCAGGATGTTCATATGGAAGAGGCTCTCACTTCTGCAAGTGATTACATCATTAAGACCTCAACCATGGCAACTCAGCCCACTGACATCTCAACTGAGATTGCTAGTGAGTAGAGGAAACCAGCAGCCAAGAACCTCAAGCTGGTGGTGAAAGAGAGGACTTTGGTCCAATCATCTCATCCCCAATGATTCTTCTGATGAAGAAGAGGGGTATTTGAGACTAAAGGTGCAAAAACTGTCAAAAACATGCTCCTATTTAGTCTCTAAGGTCAGTCACCTTGAATCTCAGGTGACTACCTTACAAAACAGGGTCAATGATCAGCAACTTCAGATTTCATATCTTAAGGAAAAACTAGCTGGAGACCTTTAAGAAGAGCTCAACCAGGAACACAAGAACCTATGGATGTGATTGATTTATCCTCCAGCTCACCTATGCAAGTGGGTGATGCTACCAAAAAGGGGGAGAAAGTTATTGCAGCCACAGAACCTGGGAGTTCTTCACAGAGAATGGACATAGAGGACCCACCATCCTCACTTGCAATTGTGCATTCTCAGCAACTTTCTCAAGTTCACATTAATGTGGATTCTATAGACTCTATCATCAGGAGTCTCTTTGAGGAAGGTATACCAAGGGCTGTGTCATCCCCACCTCAAGGAACTTCAAACTACATCATAAGGTGGAGGTATGATGCTGATAGAAGAGCCCTTATTCTTCACAGAGTTCAAGGGCAACAAGAAGTATTTGACTTTCAAAGCTTAAACTTTTATGAAAGTTTGGATGTAGTCAATATGCCACTTGTCAATCCAAGCAACTCAAGACAAGCTGACAGATTGGCTCAAAGAATCCAAGACAGGATCACTGCAGAGTTCAGTTTAAGAAGGAGACTTAGGAAATCAGGCAATGTCATTGGTCAACTAGACGCTGAGGTGGATCCTAAGATTAGTTTCATAGGGGAAACCTTGACTGAAGGCCCAGTGGCAGAACCTGAGACTCCTGTCTCATCATCATCAACTGCTGTAGAGATTCACATTCCCTCTGAGACACCTGCTGGTGAAGGTGTTTCTCAGCCTCTCTCTGACCAGAGCATGGATGCTACGCCAAGCAATGAAGGCCAAACCTCTATCCACCCTAAGTCACAAAGGTCTGTGGGTGACAAAGGGAAAAAGATTTTGACTCCTGAGGAAATTGAGGAGGAAGAGAGAGAGAGAGAGGAAAAAGAAGCTAAGGGGAGAAAGTTCCTCTAGGTCTTCAGGCTTTATGCAAGCTGCAATCAGGGCTGCTCCCAGACCAAATAATCAATATGATGAGTTAAGGGCAGTCAGGATTACTTACCTACAGACCAGGAACTATGACATTGATGAAATCATTTCTCTCCCTTTAGAACAACTAAATGAACTGGCTGACATGGAAGTGTCAAGAGAGATGAAAGAAAAAGAGGATGCAAGGTTACTTCTTCAATTCAAAGAGGAGAAAAGACAGAAAAGACTCTACAAGCATGCTCCCACTCTCTCCCCAGTTCAAGAAAACCCTGTACAAGAAGATGTGGTTCAACAAGAACCTCAGGTAGACAAAGAAGAAGATAGGATCAAAATGATCAACTACCTGAGTGCCACAGGCTTCTATCAGGCAAATGCACTTCTTCCCTTGTCCTATGACTTTGTTGAGTTTGAGTACTTAAAACAACTTGAGCTTGAGTTAGTCAAGGAGAGAAAGACAACTAAGAAGAAGCTAAGGGAAGAAGCTGCAAAGTCAAGAGCCATCATCCAAAAGAGTATGAAGAAGTCTGCTGATAGACAAAGGATGATGAGCTTCTTGAAGTTATATGGATTCTCCGAAAGGAGACTTGGCCCTATGTCTCTATCCACAATGGATGAGCATATAAGGGTAATCAAGCAGAAGATTAAGAGTGGTGAACTGATTGACTTACACTCTCTTCCAAGTCAAGTCCCACCTGAAGTGGAGGTTAAGGTTGAACAACCTGAGACAACACAACCCAGACCTCCTGCTGAGCCTCAGCAAGCTTCATCTTCTGATCCACAGCAGGGTCAAACTTCCTCTTCTTCTGAACCTGTGAGGGAGGAACACCCAACTGAGAAAGACAAGGATGATCAACAAGGTGCTGCAGACCAGTCTTCTAAGTTAAAGTCATCTAAGAGGAAGAAGAGGATGGCTTCTAAACCAAAGTCTAAGAAGAAGAAGCCTAAATCATCTACCTCTACACCTCAGGCTGAGTCAGATCAACCTGAGGAAGTGCATGAAGAGGTAGCTCAATCAACTCCAATACAAGTGGCTCCTCTGGCAGCTGAGACACCCATCTTATCCTGGACCTTCTCTACCAATCTAGAAAGATGGCATGTAATCAGAGATCAAGGTGTTGAGAATGTCTATACATGGCAAGACATAATCAACTTACCTCTGCATGATCTCTTTGAGATGAGAAGATACTATAAGGTCTGAATGATCCTGACCATCTAATGAAGAAGGGTATGGTCATGATTGTGCTGAAGACTACTAACATCTGAAGATCTTCTAAATGTTTTGGTAGCATCAGCCTAGGGGGAGTTTGTAAGGATTCCTTTAAGTCTGATGCAAACCAAAACATCCAATGTCTCTCTGCAAGAAATGCACTAAGTACTGAAGAAGAATTGCCTCGAAAGTTTTACACCATACACTAGAAATATTCTAAGTGTAAAATCTTCCGAAGCCAAGACCAATATCTTCCAAAGCCAAATATGAAGTCTTCCGAAGCCTCAGAGACAAAGTCTTCCGAAGCTTCATCCTATGAAGACAGATTTCTTCCAAAGACTTTTAGTAACATGCTTTATCTGATGTACTGTTCCATAAAGCTGAACACCTTTACGCTGCATCTCTGTAAAGTCACCAACTTACATGAGTTGGTGAAAAGGTCCATGCTTTTGGTAACTGTACATTGAGGTCTTGAGTCTATAACTTACTATTTTATGTACTTTATCCTTTTTGTAATAGATAAGGATTTGAGCTATGGCATGTCATAGTCATAAAGTCAAAAGGCAGATATGCCTTTTGATTCTACAATTGATTTTGTTTGTGTCTAGTCAACTGTATCCAGTTGGCTCTCAAAGTATAGCCGAGTATTTCAAGTTCTAGTATCTTTCTTTATGCTTTGTAACACTTGTAATAGAACTTGAGAAAGCAATATACTGCCTCCTTGAAACCCAATTCTCTTGTTCTGTCTCTTTATCATTACTTGTGTTCTTTGTATCATTATCTTGGTTAATCCAGTATACTGTTTGATCAAGTTTAGTTAATCTCCTCTTTGTGTTGTTGTGTTGTAAATTGTTAAGCCCTTAACCGGTCCTGCAAGGTCTCTACCAGGCATCTGCACTTCTTCCCTTGTCCTTTGAGTATCTCAAACAGCTTGAACTTCAAGTGCTCAAAGAACAAAAAGGCACAAAGAGAAAGATGAGGGAAGATGCTGCAAAGTCAAGAGCTATCATCCAAAAGAGTATGAAAAAGTCTGCTGACAGACAAAGGATGATGAGCTTCTTGAAGTTGTATGGATTCTCCGGAAGGAGACTTGGCCCTATGTCTCTATCCACAATGGATGAGCATATCAGGGTAATCAAGCAGAAGATCAAGAGTGGAGAGCTGATTGACTTATACTCTCCTCCAAGTCAAATCCCACTTTAAGTGGAGGTTAAGGTTGAACAACCTGAGACAACACAACCCGGACCTCCTACTGAGCCTCGACAAGCTTCATCTTCGGATCCATAGCAGGGTCAAACTCCCTCTCCTTCTGAACCTGTGAGGGAGGAACACCCAACTGAGAAAGACAAGGATGATCAACAAGGTGCTGTAGACCAGTCTTCTCAGTTAAGGTCCTCTAAGAGGAAGAAGAGGATGGCTTCTAAACCAAAGTCTAAGAAGAAGAAGCCTGAATCATCTACCCCTACACCTCAGGCTGAGTCAGATCAACCTGAGGAAGTGCATGAAGAGGCAGCCCAATCAACTCCAATTCAAGTGGCTCATCTTGCAGCTGAGACACCTATCTTATCCTGGACCTTCACTACTAATCCAGAAAGATGGCATGTGATCAGAGATCAAGGTGTTGAGAATGTCTATACATGGCAAGACATAATCAACTTACCTCTGCATGATCTCTTTGAGATGAGAAGATACTATGAGAGTCTGAATGATCCTGACTATCTAATGAAGAAGGGTATGGTCATCATTGTGCTGAAGACTACAAACATCTGAAGATCTTCTAAATGTTTTGGTAGCATCAGCCTAGGGGGAGTTTGTAAGGATTCCTATAAGTTTGATGCAACCAAAAACATCCAAAGTCTCTCTGCAAGCATGCACTAAAGAACTGAAGTAGAAATGCTTCGGAAGTTTTACACCATACACTAGAAATATTCGAAGTGTAAAATCTTTCGAAGCCAAGACCAATATCTTCCGAAGCCAAAAGTGAAGTCTTCCGAAGCTTCAAAGACAAAGTCTTCCGAAGCCAAATAGTGAAGATAGATTTCTTCCGAAGACTTTTAGATATATGCCTTTATGTGATGTACTTTACCATAAAGCTGGAGCACCTTTCCGCTGCAACTCTATAAAGTCACCAACTTACATGAGTTGGTGAAAGGTCCATGCTATTGGTAACTGTACATTGAGGTCTTAAGTCCATGCTTTCTATTTTATGTACTGTTATCCTTTTTGTAATATATTAGGATGTGAGCTATGGCATGTCATAGTCACAAGTCAAAAGGCAGATATGCCTTTCGATTCTACAATTGATTTTGTTTGTGTCTAGTCAATTGTATCCGGCTGGCTTTCAAAGTATAGCCGGCTGTAGGTTGTAGTATAAGTATTCCATGTTCTTGTATATTTCTTTATGCTTTGTAACACTTGTAATAGAACTTGAGAAAGCAATATACTGCATCCTTGAAACCCAATCTCTTGTGTTCTCTTGTTCTGTCTCTTACTTATTACTTGTGTTCTTAGTATCATTCTTTTGGTTAATCCAGTTTACTGTTTGATTAAGTTTGGTTAATCTCCTCTTTGTGTTGTTGTGTTGTAAGTGACCACCCCTCACCGGTCCTGCAGGTTGATTCCTAAATCAGCTCATGACCGGTGATTTGTGCATCTCCTATCTCAGACCAACATATGGGAGATCGGCACTTGCGGCCGTACAAGGCTTCAAATGGTGCCATTTGGATACTTGTATGGTAGCTGTTGTTGTATGAAAATTCGATTAAAGGTAGATGGGAATCCCAAGAGCCACTAAAGTCAATGACACACGCTCGAAGCATATCCTCGAGAGTCTGTATCGTTCTTTCAGTTTGCCCGTCGGTTTGAGGGTGATTGGCTGTGCTGAGATTAAGTCGGGTTCCCAAAGACGATTGGAGACTTTGCTAGAAATGGAAGACGAATTGACCATCACGATCGGAGATGATGTTTAATGGCACACCATGACGACTGACTATTTCATTTATATAGATACGAGCCAATCTCTCAATTCGATAATCTTCACGAATCGGTATGAAATGTGCCGATTTAGTCAAACGATCAACGATGACCCAAATGCTATCATGACCACTAGAGGTACGAGGCAATTTAGTAATGAAGTCCATGGATATGTCTTCCCACTTCCACACGGGGATATCGGGTTGAACAAATAATCCAGAAGGACGTTGATGTTCGGCTTTGACTTTTGAACAGGTGAGGCATTTGGACACATACAAGGCTATATCCTTTTTCATACCGGGCCACCAATATTGATTACGGAGATTCATAAACTTTTTATCCGTGCTGGGGATGAATATAATAACAAGTTTTGTGAGCCTCGCTCATGATGAGGGTTCAAAGATCATTGCGATTGGGGATCTAAAGACGATTCAGAAAGTACAACAACCCATCGGGTTTTTGCACTCATAATTTTGCCTCGTTGCATAAGAACACAGCCAAGACCTTGCTTGGAAGCATCACAGTAGACAACAAAATCATCCATTTCCATCGGGGAGGGTCAAGATTGGGGTATTACATAACTTTTGCTTAAGGGTTTGAAATGCTTTCTCTTGATCCGGCCCCCACTTGAAAAGCTTATCCTTGTGAGTCAAAGCAGTAAGAGGCACAATGATCTTTGAGAATTTAGGGATGAAACGCCGATATTAACCGGCTAGGCCAAGAAATGAACAGATCTCAGTGGGAGTTTTAGGTTCTACCCAATTCTTTACCGCTTTAATCTTTGCAGGATCCACATGAATTCCTTTATCATTCACAATGTGACCAAGGAATTGAACCTCTTTAAGCCAAAATTCACACTTGGAAAAGTTGGCATAAAGTGTCACACCCCGACCGGCGGCGGAATCCTCGAGGCGGACGAATGTGAAACGATTGTTCATAGCACATGGAACTAAATAAGTTGCAATAATATCAAATATCATTTTTATTGAACATTACAAGACAATAAAGTAAATACAACACAAACAAGATATACACAACAACATAAGACTTTCAATTAACTAAGTCCAAGTCCTATATGAGCATAAAGAGATCTTCAAGTAGTAAACCTGAAATATGTTAAAAATAAAGGGTAAACTTTGAAAGTTGGTGAGTTTTCATGGTTTAAACACACACACACACACACACACACACACACACACACACATATATATATATATATATATATATATATATATATATATATATATACACACACACACACACTAGCATTGAACCCGCACGCATTGCGGCGCGTGACTTTGCAACGAAGCTTAATGTCCTTGAAAGTTTACAAAAAACACCGAAGCCTTTTACGTAAATCGCCTTGTGTGCTGCGACATAAGCATTTGAGAATAAAAAATTGACATAAAAATGTATATAGGTTTAACAACACCTACATAAGCGATTAAATGACTTTTAAAGGCATGGGACTTTTTAATATCTATTTTCACTCATATGAAACACACATTGCATTTCCATGGTCTATTTTTTGACCAAAAATTATGATTACTTCTCCCTCGTCTTCTTCATAACCTCTAACTTCAAAATCCTTAATTCTCGTAAATAGTGTTTTATTGATTATATAATAGTGCTAGTAATTTATCCTTAAAAAATTCATCAACTGTAATCATTTTTTCAAACATCAAAGTTCATGAATATGAGACTTTTAAAAAATCTAAATCAGAATTTAGATAATAAAATGCAATTAAAAAACAAAAAAAATACCAACTTTTACAACAACAATTCTTGTTTCTTGACTATAGTGTCACCAATTTGCTCTTCTACAGATCATAGAGAAGCCCAGAAGGTAATAAAATGCCTCATATAACCCCAAATGTACCACAATGATGGTTTTAGAAAACAATTTTGAATTTTTGTAAGAGTTTCAAAATACCCTTCATATCATGCGGACCAAAATCAACATGCAACATATTTTTAAATCAACATGCAACATATTCATAAGAGACTTTCTAAAAGGTGGGATTATAATCAAATTAACTAATTTACCTAACATGGGGCTCCAAGTCTATTTATCACATCTAAGTGAACCATGTCGAACACTCGAACCTGAAAACAATTGGCAATCGCACAAATGGCTTTATACGACACTTATAACTACCTACATCTTTAACAAATTCAGAGGTGCATAAAGTAATTTTGATTGTGTATAAATCACTATCCTATTTTAAGATGGTCATAGATTGCAATCAAGGAGTTTATAAAGTCGTCCAAAAAATAATCATTTTACAAAACCAATTAATGGAGATGAATAAGGGTAATTTTTTAGAAGCTCAGTTCTTACCCACCACACACTTCTTGCATAAGGATCTGCATATTCATGATGAAAAAATAATAATTAAACAGAATAAAAAGTCATGCAATAAGTCACTTACGGAATTACCGGCTCTGAATTAACATATTTTTGTAGAAGATTTCACAGCAGAAAGAGGAGATAGACACTGATCAACATCAACACAATCCAAACTTTCACCATTTTTGTTACACCCTCAAAATCCACGTGCGGAGTTTTACCGCGAGACGTGTGAATAAACCAGGATCACAGTCAATAGTTACTCAGAACGACTCTATATGCCACAATTAAAATAAAATCAACCAAAGTTTAAACTTGAAAACTGTGCGGAAGCGTTTTGTAAAACAACCCAAAGAATATAAATGCATACTATGGCAAAACATGCGCCAAACCAAATGAATAAACATTGACCATTAAAAACAATAAAGATGTCTTGAAGACCAAATCTTAGAATGCAAGGTGAATCCGTGTTGTGCTCCTAAAGGCAAGCAAGTTAATGACCTGAGAATAGCATACCAAAATGTCAACACAATGGTTGGTGTTCAAGAGTTGATATTCAATCATAAACAGTTTAATAGTAGAGATATAAAAGTGGTGCATTGTAATAGATAGCTAGTCCATTAACAATAAATATTAATTCATAGTGATTTCTCAATTGAAGCTGACTGTGTTACGTTGTTGCCTCTTGTCACGACTTAACAGGCCGTGACAATGTTCAATAGGACAAATTGCACCCGGTTGACCTCGAGTCACACAGGTGGGGCTCGTCAGACCCAGTAGTACTACCCAAATTTCCCCGCTATTCAATTTTAACAATTCGAAAGTGTGAGGACTTTTCCAGAATATCAGCACTATATTAATATTATGCACAACTTGAATATATATAAAGCGTTTGTAGTTTACCAGTATGCTATCTCCCCCAAAAGAGATTAAGTAAAGAGTGGGGCATGAACTCACCTGATATGCGTAATAGATACTTAGAGTTTTACTTGACAGACAGAGTGGACAGACAACCTTCAGAGGTTACCTAGATCATATAAGTATATGAGTACACAAACAGAGAACATGTGAAACCCTAAGCACACTACAACCAAAGACTCAAGGTTTCAGAAAATAAATACGTTTTGACCCGTTTGACCCGTTGGTGACTTTATGTGTTGTAAACCATTCAAGCAATCATACACATATATCATACATGTTTCACATTCAAATGGTTCATATGTATGCTACATTATCCAGGTGTATCACTTAGATCATCATACAACCAAGTATCATACAAGTCATGCGAATCTAGAACATTAACATGTCCACTAGTTATAACATAATTAACATGCCACACAAAGATCAAATCACGCACAACATGCCATGTGAAGCCACTCACGACTTCACATCCTAAACCCTGCCAATCCTACTAAGTAGGGGCCTCAGATTCGCACGCGTGTATGATGATCACATTCACATTCATTAACCATGTTCATTGCATTCAACATACATCACAACAATCAATTTCCAGTCCCTAACATGGTGTCTTAACTACTAACCAACATCAATATCATACATGATCATCAAAGTCCAAACATCACCCATTATTATCCAAACATTCCATACAACTAATTAACATGTTCTAACACATTAGAATTCATCCATGAACATACTAACATGCTCCTAATATCCCAAACATGTTCAAACTATCATCTTTCAAACTTTGTGCAAATAAAGTTTCCCTTTTGGGAAAGTATATTCCAACATCTATCAAACACTCAATGTATTCATGAATTCATCACAATTATACCATCTCAAGCTCATAACAACATCTAGACATGATCAACAATGCCTAATCATCATAATCCATCAATCATCATAAACAAAAGTTTCCACTTTTGGCAAGATATGAACATCCACATCCATTACAAGATTTCTAGCATTCATATCAACAATCTAGCATCTAATTATCATCATGAACACATCAACAACATCAATTCATCATTAGATCATCATGTCATGGAAATAAAGTTACTATTATTAGTAACCTATGAACACCTACTTCAATTCATCAATTCTTTGCAAGATCAATGTATCCTAGCATTCATACAACCTACTAATCATCATACATTCATCAAACAATCATCAATCATCCGTAATCTCATCAATTTCAAATTAGGGTTTGCCTAAAATCAAGGTTCATGATCAATCCATTAAAAACATACAATTCATGCATAATCAACGTTAAAAAACATGTATTCAATCCAACTAACATACTAACATCATCAAATAATATCAATTTCGACCAAATGATCATACAAAAACGAATTAGGGTTCGACCCTAACAAGAAATCCATAAAAACTTATAAAATCTAACCTTTAAACGTATATTCACTTGCAATTGATGATTCCAACGTGTTCTAAGCCTTGAAATCGATCCAATTTCGAGTTCTCTTGCTTGTTCTAGACTGATTTCGCAAGGGAGGGGGTTTGAGAGAGGTGTCACGGACGAATGGGGGTGGGGGCTAGGGTTTAGGTTGTTTTGTTTAAGTTAATTTACATAATTACCATTTAAACCCTTGTAATTTAATATTTATAAAAACTAGACTTTAAACTCTTTGTAAAGTGTTTTTAACTTATTAATATAAAGATAATAACTAATGATAATAATTATATATTTTATCTTTATAAGAACACAAGACATACGAATAAATAGGCACGTTTCCACGTTACGCGATTAATTTCCTAATTAACATTTAAAACATGCAAACACATAAACATAATACCATAATCACATTGTCAATTAGATTATCATTAATTTAACATTAATAATTATTATTAGGTCACCAACGTTAAACGATAACTAGTGTGTGTTTACGACACGTGTATGCAAGACTTAACGGAACTAACGGAGTTTGGTAACGGAAATTTACCGGATGTCACATTATCCCCATGTTGAAAGAATTTTCGTCCCGAAAATTGCGTTACATGGTGAGAGTGTTCCATCACTGGTCTACTGCATTGGCACACAGAAATCGAAATCGAGTGAGTTTTGGATGAGTTGTCACATCATCCTCATGTTGAAAGAAATTTCGTCCCGAAATTTAAATCAATACCTTCGTCTGCTGGCATCGTCTTTTCGAATAGTTGAGGGTACTTAAGCTTCATTTGATCTTCTCGTTCCCATGTGAATTCCGGTCCACGTCGCGAATTCCAACGGATTTTGACAATAGGTATCTTGCTTTGCTTAAGTGTTTTCATCTCACGGTCCATCACCTCGACTGGTTCTTCAATAAAACACAATTGTTCATCCACTTGAACTTCTTCTAGTGGTACGACCATCATTTCATCAGTTATGCACTTCTTTAGGTTTGATACGTGGAACACATCATGGATTCCACTTAGCGAATCAGGTAGGGCTAGTCGATAGGCCACTGGACCTATTCTTTCCACTATTTCAAATGGTCCAACGTACCTCGGATTTAGCTTTCCTCGCTTGCCAAACCGAACTACGCCTTTCCATGGTGAGACTTTCAACAAAACCTTGTCACCAACCTAAAACTCTAAAGGTTTCCGTCTCTTATCAGCATAACTCTTTTGTCTGTCTCGCGCTGCAGCCATACGGTTTCGTATCTGTACAATCTTCTCGGTTGTCTCATGAATTAACTCGGGACCTGTTAGCTGGCTATCACCAATTTCTGCCCAGCAAACTGGTGATCTACATTTTCTCCCATACAACGCTTCGAAAGGTGCTGCCTGTATGCTAGTATGATAACTGTTGCTATAAGAAAACTCCACCAATGGCAGGTGAATTTTCGAGTTATTCCCGAAGTCAATCACACAAGCACGTAGCATATCCTCTAACGTCTGTATGGTACACTCACTCTGGCCATCCGTCTGTGGATGATAAACAGTACTCATATCTAATCGTGTACCCAAAGATTTCTACAATGACTGCCAGAAGTGTGATGTGAAACGAGCGTCGTGGTCAGAAATAATTGAGATCGGTACACCATGTCTCGAAACGATCTCCTTAAGGTACAGGCGGGTTAATTTCTCCATCTTGTCAGTTTCCTTGATTGCAAGAAAATGAGCAGACTTTATCAATCGATCCACAATAACCCATATCATGTCACAACCAGTATTAGTCTGGGGTAACTTGGTAATAAAATCCATGGAGATTTGTTCCCATTTCCACATTGGTATCTCGGGTTGTTGCAACAGTCCGGATGTTTTTGGTATTCCACCTTTACTTTCGAGCAGGTCAAACACTTGCTCACATACGTAGCTACATCCGCTTTCATGTTAGGCCACCAGTAGTGCGCCTTTAGGTCATGATACATCTTGTCGGATCCAGGATGTATAGAATACTTAGATTTGTGTGATTCACTCATAACTAAATCTCTTAGATTTCCATAGGCAGGCACCCAAAGTCTATCCATGAAATACCGAATTCCATCCTCCTTCACCACCAGTTGTTTATCCATTCCCCTCAACGACTCAGAACCAACATTTTCCGCTTTTAAGGCTTCTATCTGTGCCTCCTTAACTTGTTCGGGCAGTTGACTACTGATAGTAAACTGTAAAGCTCGCATCCGTCTGGGTTTAGCTGATTCCTTCCGGCTTAAAGCATCGGCAACTACGTTCGCCTTTCCCGGATGGTACTTAATAGCACAATCATAATCGTTTAGTAGTTCCACCCAACATCGTTGCCTCATATTCAACTCTTTTTGCTCGAAGATATGTTGAAGACTCTTGTGATTGGTGTAGATAGTGCACTTGGTACCGTACAAGTAATGTCTCCAAATATTTAAGGCAAAAACCACTGCACCCAATTCTAAGTCATGGGTGGTGTAATTCTTCTCATGAACCTTTTATTGTCTCTAGGCGTAGGCTATGACCTTTTCTCGTTGCATCAAGACACAACCCAATCCTTGAATGGATGCATCACAATACACCACGAAGTCATCCGTTCCCTCTGGCAGTGCTAATATCGGGGCAGTACAGAGTTTCTGTTTTAACGATTGAAAAGCCGATTCTTGACTCTCACCCCATTTGTATGTCGTTCCTTTGTGAGTCAAGGCTGTAAGAGGTTGTGCGATCTTAGAGAATCCCTCTATGAATCGTCGATAATAACCTGCTAATCCCAGAAATTGTCTTATCTCACTCGCCGTTTTGGATGTAGTCCAATTCTTTATCGCCTCAATTTTGGCAGGATCGATATGTATCCCTTTCTCATTAACAATATGACCTAGAAATTGCATTTCTCGTATCCAAAAGTCACACTTAGAGAATTTGGCGTACAACTGTTTTTTTTCAATAGTTCTAAGATCATTCGTAAGTGCTCTTCATGATCCTCCTTGGTCCTAGAATATATCAGTATATCATCGATAAAGACAATGACGAACTGATCAAGATAGGGTTTGCACACACGGTTCATGAGGTCCATGAACACAGCAGGTGCATTAGTCAACCCAAAAGGCATGACGAAGAACTCATAATGACCGTAACGAGTACGAAATGCAGTTTTGGAAATGTCTTCTTCTCGGACTCTGAGTTGATGATAACCAGATCTCAAGTCAATCTTCGAATAATAACTTGATCCCTGAAGCTGATCAAACAAGTCATCGATACGAGGTAAAGGGTATCGGTTCTTGACTGTTACTTTGTTTAACTCCCTATAATCGATACACATCCGGAATGTGCCATCCTTCTTCTTAACAAAAAGGACAGGGGCTCCCTAAGGTGATGTACTAGGTCGAATAAAGCCCTTATCTAAAAGCTCCTGGAGTTGTGATGACAACTCTTGTAGTTCGTTCGGTGCTAATTGATAAGGTGCCCTAGCAATCGGGGCTGCGCCGGGAGTCAACTCGATTTGGAATTCCACTTGGCGGTGAGGTGGTAATCCAGGAAGATCCTCTGGAAACACCTCTGGAAAGTCGCGCACTATGGGAATATCCTCCATTCTCCTTTCTTCCACTTGCTTATCGGTTACGAGTGCTAGAATAGCCACACGACCCTTTCGTAGTAGCTTTTGGGCTTTCATGTATGAGATGATGCCTATCACAGCACCACTCCTATCACCTCTGACTGTAAGGATTTTGTCACCAACAGGAATTCGTATGATCTTCTCATGACATATGACTTCCGCTTGCTTGCTAGAGAGCCAATCCATGCCTATCACAACATCAAAACTCCCCAGCGTAACAGGCATAAGATCTATAGCGAAAGTATGACCAACAAGTTCTATCTTACAATCTTTAAAGGATATGCGTTACATGGATCTGTTTACCGTCGGCCAATTCTACGGTGTATTTAGATTCTAAGGCGGAAGGTATATCACTTAAAAGACTACAGAATTTTAAGGACACGAAACTCCTATCGGCTCCAGTATCGAATAGTACCGTAGCAAAACAACCATTAACAGAGAATCTACCAGTAACAATTGTGGGATCATTAAGAGCCTCACCTGAGCCAATGATGAAGGCTCTCCCTTTGGCTCCATCTTTGTTGCCGCCATTACCATTACCATTGCCATCGTTGTTGTTATTACCGTTGTTGTTGTTGTTGTTGTTGTTGTTGTTGTTGTTGTTGTTGTTGTTGTTGTGACCATTGCCGTTGTTGCCATTACCATTTCTCCTTAGTTGTGGGCAATTTCGCCTGTAATGCCCTTCTTTTCCACATTCAAAACAACCTTTAGGAGTTTCCTGAGGTTGTTGTGGCCTCCTTACCAGCTCACCACGACAATCCTTTGCAGCGTGTCCAATCTTACCACAGCGTTGACACTTGAAGTTATCACACCTTCCCACATGATGATAATTACACCGAGTGCACTTCGGATGTCTACCACCATAACCACTGGGTCCTTGATTATTTGCAGCCGTTTGGTGGAAGTTACGGTTATTATCGAACCTCTATTGTTGCTGGACTGGCTGTTGTTGCTGTTGAGGTTGGGGTTGACCGCTAGAAGATGATGATGATTTGGTGTTGTTGGGACTATCCCACTTTCTCTTGTTGTCGGGCAAGCTCGCCACAGCACCCCGCTTGGGTAGACGTCCTTGCTCCACGGCTTGGTCAGTTAGCTTATGAGCTAACTGGATGGCTTGCTGAATTGTGGTTGGGTTGGAAGCAGTTACCATACTTTGAATTTCGGGTACTAATCCCCGTATGTAATGCTCAACCCTCTTATGCATTTCATTCACCATTCTCGGGCATAGGGTTGCTAGTTCATGGGTTCTGGTGGTGTAGGCCTCGATTTCCGAGCCCTGCATCTTGAGTTGCCAGAACTCTATCTCTAGCTTCTGCACTTCATTGCGAGGACAGTACTCCTCAGTCATCATTGCTTTGAATTAAGCCCATGGCAGTCCATTTGCCATCGCTTGCCCTAGCATCTGGACTTGCGCATTCCACCAGGATAGAGCGGCACCTTCCAGGGTCCCGGTGGCATATTTCACCTGATCAGCAGGTGGGCAGTTGCATTTGGAGAAAACGAACTCCGTCTTCTCAAACCATCGTACCAGTCCTACAGCACCTTCAGTACCCCTGTAGGTGTGTGGCTTACAGTCCATATAGGACTTATAAGTACACGCCAGTGGTCCTGCTTTAACACAACAGATATTGATCAGAAAGCCTATACGGTTACTCAGGATATTTAGTTTAACTTTCAATCATTGTTTACCTGCTGGCTGTCCCGCCTGGGCAGCAGCCACCGCTGCCTGAATCAGGGCAGCTATTTCAGCAGGGGTCATGTTTACGGCACCACCGCTATGGTCTCCGGTGCCACTTCCACGTCCGCGCCCACGCCCACGTCCATGTCCACGTCCAAGGGCGTCCATTTTTCACTTTACATTCATAAATACAATAATGAGTAACATCAAACATATTTATCTCATTGAAGTACAGCAAACAATAAAGAAATAATAAATCATCACAACCACAACATTCATAACAAAAATGATAACCAAAGTAAATAAATTGTAAATGAGTCACAATGTATTCATCAATGTCAAAATTTAAGTTTGTCGTTCGGGTGGGGAAACAACCCTTCCCACATAGGTTTCAAAAAACACTACGTAGTCTAAGTCATATAAACAAAATCAATCGAAAATATCTGACCCATCACTGTCATCCTCCATCTCCATTGGTTCCCCCTCCTCGGGTTCCTCCTCGGGCTCCTCATCCTCAGGGTCTACTGCAGGAGCAGGAGCTATAGCAATCTGAAGCGCTACCAGCTGGGCTTCCAAGGAAGCAATCCTGTTATCAGCTATTGCATCCCTCTGTTCACGAGCAGCCACACGTCCTCTAAGTGCTATAATCCCATCTTCCATGTGGTAACACCCGTTTAGGGTCTTCCTGTGGTGCTCCTCAAGTTCATCCACCTGATGTCGTAGTTTGTACACCTAATGCTGCAGTGTACAAACATCACTCGTGAGTCGCCTGACTCGTTGCTGCTCAGTATCCAGTGCTGCCACTAGTGCAGCAATCAGTTGCTCATTAGACTGCACCGTCCGCGGGAGTGAAGGCATTGGTTGATCAGCGTTGCTCCTAGTCCTGGGTCTCGGGTTAGGTACGCGTTCCCTATACATTATGTGATTAACAAACTTAGGGTAGAAACTCTAGTCTTGTGGGGGGGTCACGCTTCATCTATGCAAAAGGTTGATCCCAATCAATCTCCCCTCGAGGATAAGCTAGACAGGGCCAGTCGAGTCCATCGTCGGGTACAGGTGCGGGAGGTGGGGACTCAGATCGTGCAGGTGATGCAGCTCGCTTACCCGGATCTCTCGATGACGATGCCATGCTGCAGATAGTGTTACGTGTAAGCCAATGAGTATACAATAGATGAAAATAAGGCACAGGTAACTAGCTAACTGTGTGCGGTTATAGTCTAGTGTGTATGCAACCTAGTTCCCTATAACCAATGGCTCTAATACCAATATGTCACACCCTCAAAATCTACGTGCGGAGTTTTACTGCGAGGCGTGTGAACAAACCAGGATCACAGTCAATAGTTACTCAGAACGACTCTATATGCCAAAATTAAAATAAAATCAACCAAAGTTTAAACTTGAAAACTGTGCGGAAGCGTTTTGTAAAACAACCCAAAGAATATAAATGCATACTATGGCAAAACATGCGCCAAACCAAATGAATAAACATTAACCATTAAAAATAATAAAAATGTCTTGAAGACCAAATCTTAGAATGCAAGGTGAATCCGTGTGGTGCTCCTAAAGGCAAGCAAGTTAATGACCTGAGAATAGCATACTAAAATGTCAACACAATGGTTGGTGAGTTCAAGAGTTGATATTCAATCATAAGCAGTTTAATAGTAGAGATATAAAAGTAGTGCATTGTAACAGATAGCTAGTCCATTAACAATAAATATTAATTCATAGTGATTTCGCAATTGAAGCTAACTATGTTACGTTGTTGCCTCCTGTCACGACTTAAAAGGTCGTGACAATGTTCAATAGGACAAATTGCACCCAGTTGACCTCGAGTCACACAGGTGGGGCTCGTCAGACCCAGTAGTACTACCCAAATTTCCCCGCTATTCAATATTAACAATTCGAAAGTGTGAGGACTTTTCCAGAATATCAGCACTATATTAATATTATGCACAACTTGAATATATATAAAGTGTTTGTAGTTTACCAGTATGCTATCTCCCCCAAAAGAGATTAAGTAAAGAGTGGGGCATGAACTCACCTGATATGCGTAATAGATACTTAGAGTTTTACTTGACAGACAGAGTGGACAGACAACCTTCAGAGGTTACCTAGATCATATAAGTATATGAGTACGTGCAAACAGAGAACATGTGAAACCCTAAGCACACTACAACCAAAGACTCAAGGTTTCAGAAAATAAATACGTTTGACTCAGTTGACCCGTTTGACCCGTTGGTGACTTTATGTGTTGTAAACCATTCAAGCAATCATACACATATATCATACATGTTTAACATTCAAATGGTTCATATGTATGCTACATTATCCAGGTGTATCACTTGATCATCATACAACCAAGTATCATACAAGTCATGCGAATCTAAAACATTAACATGTCCACTAGTTATAACATAATTAACATGCCACACAAAGATCAAATCACGCACCACATGCCATGTGAAGCCACTCACGACTTCACATCCTAAACCCTGCCAATCCTACTAAGTAGAGGCCTCAGATTCGCACGCGTGTATGATGATCACATTCACATTCATTAACCATGTTCATTGCATTCAACATATATCACAACAATCAATTTCCAGTCCCTAACATGATGTCTTAACTACTAACCAACATCAATATCATACATGATCATCAAAGTCCAAACATCACCCATATTTATCCAAACATTCCATACAACTAAATTTACATGTTCTAACACATTAGAATTCATCCATGAACATACTAACATGCTCCTAATATCCCAAACATGTTCAAACTATCATCTTTCAAACTTTGTGCAAATAAAGTTTCCCTTTTGGGAAAGTATATTCCAACATCTATCAAACACTCAATGTATTCATGAATTCATCACAATTATACCATCTCAAGCTCATAACAACATCTAGACATGATCAACAATGCCTAATCATCATAAACAAAAGTTTCCACTTTTGGCAAGATATGAACATCAACATCCATTACAAGATTTCTAGCATTCATATCAACAATCTAGCATCTAATTATCATCATGAACACATCAACAACATCAATTCATCATTAGATCATCATGTCATGGAAATAAAGTTACTATTATTAGTAACCTATGAACACCTACTTCAATTCATCAATTCTTTGCAAGATCAATGTATCCTAGCATCCATACAACCAACTAATCATCATACATTCATCAAACAATCATCAATCATCCATAATCTCATCAATTTCGAATTAGGGTTTGCCTAAAATCAAGGTTCATGATCAATCCATTAAAACATACAATTCATGCATAATCAACGTTAAACAACATGTATTCAATCCAACTAACATACTAACATCATCAAACAACATCAATTTCGACCCCATGATCATACAAAAACGAATTAGGGTTCGGCCCTAACAAGAAATCCATAAAAACATATAAAATCTAACTTTTAAACGTGTATTCACTTGCAATTGATGATTCCAACGTGTTCTAAGCCTTGAAATCGATCCGATTTCGAGTTCTCTTGCTTGTTCTAGGCTGATTTCGCAAGGGAGGGGGTTTGAGAGAGGTGTCACGGCCGAATGGGGGGTGGGGGCTAGGGTTTAGGTTGTTTTGTTTAAGTTAATTTACATAATTACCATTTAAACCCTTGTAATTTAATATTTTATAAAAACTAGACTTTAAACTCTTTGTAAAGTGTTTTTAACTTATTAATATAAAGATAATAACTAATGATAATCATTATATATTTTATCTTTATAAAAACACAAGACATACGAATAAATAGGCACGTTTCCACGTTATGCGATTAATTTCCTAATTAACATTTAAAACATGCAAACACATAAACATAATACCATAATCACATTGTCAATTAGATTATCATTAATTTAACATTAATAATTATTATTAGGTCACCAACGTTAAACAACAACTAGTGTGTGTTTACGACACGTGTATGCAAGACTTAACGGAACTAACGGAGTTTGGTAACGAAAATTTACCGGATGTCACAATTTTCATCCTTCCCATCATGCTTCTTGAACAACCAACAAAGAACATACGGACTTTGCAAAATTACAAGAAATAACCATGTAATCAACCTAATCGTTATGCTTCAAACACCAATTCACAACCAAAACTTCAAAGTTTATGCATCGAACACCCAATGCCCATATTTTTAACAATCATAACTTCAAAACTAATCTAAAATCACAATTTGCAGAGTTTACACACCAACCCAGAATGGGCGCCATCAAGATTTTATCAGAAGCACAATACTTTTAATTCAATTGACTCATCAAATCCCAAAATTAAAAGAACAAATATTCAGTACATTTCAGAGGGTAGATACTCTCAGTTAAAGTTGTTTTGTTATAATCCCGTAAATATAGATCAGGTCAAAAAAATCTACATTAAATCATAACAAAATTTGCATACATTAAAATTAAATGACAACCACCAATTTTGATTTATAAATTGAGTTTAAAAGTCAATGAATTTCTACTCCAAAATGATGTACCTACAACAATACAAGTACTTTTCATATATGGATTTAACTAATTAAATACCACTAAAGCAACATGTGCTTGCAAAACATACATATGACAATACATACACCAAGTTATTCTGTAGTGTAAATAAAACATAAACCCTTTTATTCAAACACTAAATAGATAGAATTGCAATGACATTGTCAAACAGTCAAATAATTCTTGTGTTTTAAACAAAAATGTGCTAGAATATCTTACATGATTCATGGCACATTATTATAATAAACACATACGCACTAAATAATAAAAGTCGTATCAATACACTCACCTCCAACTGTGGATTGTGAACATCCATTGCTAAACATAATGTCAACAGCATAAAAACATAGCCTTCATTTTGCAAGTCTGGTCGCAAATCTGTAGATAGCTGACCGATTGCATTGATAGCCGCCCATCTAGCCCGACGGTAAGGATCATAAATGAGTTCAAGTGTAAGGCCCCGTTCCCGGGACGCTTACAGTTGGACCCTCATCGCACATAAAACATGTAATTACATTTTTCTTGCATAATACGTTGCAGTGGAAACATTAAAACAACATTTTCATTTCATCAAAATACTTTTGCAAAAAGATACAACCGTTACTTTTACAATATCATTTTACATTTCATTACAAAAGCATGATGAATATTGGATGTCATCCAAAATACGCTGAGTAGCCGCCCCGTGCCATCCTCAGCAACATACCTGCCAATTGGAAACACATCAAAGTCAGCGTTGCTGAGTGAGTTCTAGTTTTAAACAAAACATACTTTACTTCCTTTATAAAACAAGTTGTTACTTTCGTAAGCGATCACACAATATACATACACATAGATAATATTATTATTATCTTCATCCTTCATTCATACTTTAACTTATGTTCGATCATAGGTTCTTACTTTCATTCATTCGTTAATTATTAGTACCTCTTTTCTTTACATCAAACCATAACCTTTACCCTTCTGTTCATGGTATTGGACCTAGGCCTATCATAAACCTACTATAACATGCACAACACCTCATGGTCACAGTACCTAAGGTAAGGTTCAGGATCATTACATCTGTTACATTCTCACGCTCTGGATCAGTGTCAACAGCTATACCCCAAACAATATGGCTACTGGGCCGAAGATCATAAATGACTTCCACACTGCACGTAGCCTGGCACCAGCACCGGGTAAGCGATAACTCGAGTACTGGGCCGAAGATCATAAATGACTTCCACACTGTACATAGCCTGGAACCAGCACCGAGGTGAGCGAAAAAGATCCCATCCACATACTACACCCTCAAAGATATGCATAACTCGAGTACTGGGCCAAAGTTCATAACTGACTTCCACACTGGACATAGCCTGGAACCAGAACCGAGGTGAGTAATCACTACACACTATGTACCACAATGTTGGTCAGTCACAAAGACTGGAACCCCCGCGTGTACCCCTGTTCATAATGCTTGCAAGCCTTTCATACTTTTATTCGTTCATCAATGCATGCATTAATTCATTTATCATGTTCCTCTTTTCATTATCTTTCACTTTACATTACATAATACTTTCAATTTATTCATTAACGTTCAACGTAAAGCCATGGAAAGATACATATACAAAACAGGAACATAAACATAAACATACACACATCACCATACAGGGCATCATCATATATATACGCATCAATCATACACACACATCATTCATACACCACATCATTAACATCACACACATGCCCGACATCACGTCTTTGACCTCGAAAGTCAACTTACGCAAGCCTACGGGAACCTCCCGAGTCAAAACCCATAATTGCACTTTCCCTCGAAGGTCATAAGATAAACCGTTGTTCTTTCGGGCGTATGAACCCTACTTGGGCGTATGGACACCCTCCAGTCGCATGGCCTTCCGGGCGACTGAACACTTAGGAGAATGGACATCAGGCGAATGGACCCTATGCGAATGGACTATGGGCGAATGGACATCTATGCGTATGGACCTCATGCGGATGGAACTAATGCGAATGAGCACCTATGCGACTGACCTCATGCGAATGGACTCATGCGACTAAGCACCTATGCGACTGGACCCTCAGTCATATGACTCCCCATGCGACTGGACTCCCAATCGTATGAATGGAACCTTAATCGTGCGAATGAACCCTCAATCGTGCGAATGAACCTCAATCGTGCGAATGAACCTCAATTGCCTCTCAATCGGCCGTATGGCCTCCAGTCGGTCGCCTAGCCCTAGCTAATGCAGAAAGGAGTTCATCCCGAACCCAAATTTGCCATTTTCGGCCTCCAAGCTCATCCAAACCCATTCTAAGCCTAAATCAACCATCTTAGACCTTAGGAATGCATACCACAACACCATACAAGCACACACCAGCCCGGAAGCAAACTCTAAATGCATCACACGCAACACACCTAAATGGGTCATAAACACACACATACAAAAACGGGTTTTTCATGCTTTCCAGCCCCAAAATCGTTTGAAAACAAGTAAAAGTGGGGTCCTAGAACTCACACAAACGAGCACAACGACAAGGGCTTCGATTTGACTCGCTCCTCAACGATTTTGGCCACTCGAACCAACCCGAGCCAACTTTTTCTCTCTTTTTCTCTTCCTTTTTGGCTGAAAATATGAGGGTGGGGAGAGGATAAGGGCTGCCCTCTCCCTTTATATACCCCCACTCACCCGTCTATCTTTCGGTGGTGAGTTTGGTCCCTCGACTTTGGACTTTATTTCTTTTTCTTCACTCGCCGGCTTCAGAATAAATAAATAACCGGGTGTTACATCAAGACCATGGAGATGCCTTGGTTCAAGTTCCTTGTCATAACTTTATAAATACAAAACATAAAAAAACTGATAAATTACAATAATAAGACAATAAAGTTTAAAAAGGATGTCTACATCAATAACTTCACAAAATATAAATGGAATAGTTGACATGTACTAAATGTAAATGTGTATTGAAATTACCTTCCATGTTCCTGAAACCTTCTTTCTGTTACACTATCAGGCCAAACAATGATAAAATGGATCTAAACAAACCAATATCTAATAGTGTGTTTCAAATTATGCAAATGAAACGATACTAATCACCTTAAACTACTGTAAAATTATAATAATCAACCCTAACCCTCTCAAACTATACATGCTTTTGGCCATTCTTACAAGCATCTGCTTAAAAATCAACCAGACAACATAACAGCAATGAGTCGGTTAGAATCACCAAAACTAACATACCCAATAAGATAATAGCATCATTAACCAATTCAACACATATATGCAATGAAAAAAAGCTATCAAAGATTTAAAAAATGATAAACTTGAATTTTCAAATTAGTGCAAAAAATACATAGATTTCAAGTTATTGTTCTTGAAGAAATTTAGGGCAAACTAAGTTGTAAACAAATCAAACCCACATCAAAAACCAAACAAATTCACATGGGCAACAATAAGATAACCAAATAACATCTACAAGTTTGTGGGAAATCCTAAACAAATTTGAAAGCAGCCTAGCTGTGGGAAATCCAAGAGTAAGTTGACCGTTTACCCAATCGCATATCGATTAACCATGAAATTCAAACTGTAAACCTCCATAATATGCAATTGATGAAACACAGTGGCGGGTCAGTTGGATAGTTGAAGTTCAATTGAATGTGATTGCAGCGTGATTGGAATGCGAAACCGATGTTGTTTTAATGGTGATGAATGTGATGTGATTGATGGTGACGAATGCTTACGGTAAAGGACATTAAGCTTCGTTGCAAAGTCACGCGCCGCAATGCGTGCGGGTTCAATGCTAGTTTATATATATATATATATATATATATATATATATATATATATATATATATATATATATATATATATATATATATATATATATATATATAAAGGTTTACAAGTAGCAATTCATGTCAATGGTTATGAGTTAGCAAGTTTATGGAACACATATAGTTACAACCAAACCTCGACTTGATTACAAGTTTATAAGATTGGCTAAGTGTACTTGGTTCCAATGATGAACAAGCATACGTCATCAGGAGCCGGCAATACATCAGCTTTAGCACCAAATAGGCTTGTCAGGCCCAAAGATCTAAGACGTCGCAAGGCTAGCAATAGTTAATGATTGTAAACAAAATATTTATCTCATATAAGACTTACAATAATACAAATAACCATGACAAAAAGGTAAACATGAATTGCATGTGCATTTACAAGTATCAAGATGTTTACAATTGTAAGTTTATAAGGTTAATATGTTTCACCCCAAAAGGTGTGAAATAAAGTAAAAAGGGGCATGGAGAACTCACATGGAAAACTCACAAGATGCAGAATGCGCTTTAGATAATAATTAGAAAATTAGATAGTTCCAATGGTCTCTTCACGACTCAACCTAAGATTTGGTGTCTTAGGATCAGAATAAAGATAAAATTAACGACTAAAGATGAATTAGGGTTTCAATTGGAATTTGAGGGTTTTAATATTTAAGTCAAATATAATAATACAACTGATTATGTTTTGGTTCAATAAAGATGGTATAAATCAAGTAAGACTAAGAATGATAGTGTATGATTCAATAATTTAATTTATTGAATTAATAAAGATTAAATATAATGTGTGAAAAGAAATAATTAATTTAATAATTAATTACCTAAAAATTTGATAAAGGTAAAAATATTTATTTTAAATGACCTTAAATTTATCTAAAATTATTATATAAAGTTTTAAGTTTTTATATGATTTATTATAAAGGTCTTATAATATCAAGACTTAAAATAAGAATAAAGTATAATAGAAAGTTGTATTATTTTATAAGTTTCAAAAACTTAAATAAAATCTTAAGGAATAACTTTATTATATATAAGATGGTTAAATGAGAAGATGAATAACTAATTATTTAGATGATTATTTAAATAAATATTTAAATAACTATTCATTTAACATATTGTTTTATAATGCTTCAAAAAAATCTACATTTGAACCATAATAGATTTTTAATTTACATAAAATAATTAATAATGTTTTTATGATCTTTGCTAACCTTCAGAAAGTAATTAAATTTAAAATCATAAAATCTAAAGTCTTTAAAATTAGTTTAATAACTTTTTAAATGTTTTATTTATCAAAATAATTTTTATTTAGATTTATTAGTATAATAATAATTTTTTTGAATAAAAGAAAATGCAAGAAAACAATTAAATAAAAAGTTGACAGAGGCCCGGTTCGAACCTGGGACCTCATGCCTATGATGGGTTCTGATTACCGGTCGGGCTAAAGCCCAGTTGTTTTATGAAGTCCATTTTAAAATGTTTAAACATTTATTGCTAAAATCCCCCAAATTCACATGAACCCTATATTCGAATTGAATCCAATTGAGCATGAAATCGATTTCGATACTTGAATTAAAAAATGGGGCTTTTGTTCCCCATAGTAAATCAAGTGTTTTCATGTATTTAATTCACCTGGTTTGAAGACGAAAATGATTGTCACATAAAGAGCCAGGTCTTGGGTGAGATGAAGCTCGTTCGAGACTATTGCTTTGATTATAATCCAATTGGTTTGGTGTGAAGCTTCCCAATTGATTATAAACAATAACCTTATACTAATTGCAGCAAACGTTGCTCAGAAGGGGTCTTTCGATAGTGTTGCAAGTCGACAGTGAAGATGGTGATTGGTTGTGGTGTGTGTGCGGGTTTAGTTGAGGATTGGGGTTGTAGGAAGCTCGATTGAACTGAAAGAAAGGTTTGATCTTGTTAAATCAATTCAATTTGAGTTGTTACCAATCGGTCGTGTTATGATATTTAATTCGAAAGTTTCGGTTGAAATTAAAGGTGATTAATCGGTTTCAACTGGAATTAATCGAAGGTCCATAATCATACTCATCTTTATTATGATTTAAATCGATTTATTTGACAATTGAACATCAACCGAGTGGTAACCGATGGAGCCTTGATTCATGTTTTCGGTTTGGGTTTAAATGTTCATAACATCGTTTAAAATCAACTTGGAATGTGGTAACAGGTTCGAATCAAGGACGCGAAGGGTTAGAACGACTTAATTGCATTTAATTTGATGTTTTGTTGAGGTTTGGTGGTCGCCGGAGGCGTGACCGGAGTTTGGCCTGTCGCTGGGATGTGACGGGGGTGATGTGGCGGTTTGGGTTTTTGAACGAATTTACAATTTTGGTCCCTGTGGTTTTACAAGTTTATTATTTTATGACTAACTTTTAAAACTAAGTTTCAAAAATTATATTTTGAACCCCAAACTTATAACATCCTTGTTTTGAAATTATTTATTTATAACCTCCATTAAATCAATCACTAGTTTATAAAACTTTTATAGACTTTATATATTTGTAAGAATATTAAACTTTGTATATTAATTATATATTTTAATTTGCTAATATAATCTCTTATTGAAAAATAAAACTTCATAAATTTATAGAACCTTATTTTTTAAATTATAAAATATTTTATAAATTATAATAACTTGTTTAAATGATTTGATAAATAATAGATGAATAAAATAATTCGTAATATTTGTCAAATTGCACATTTAATGCATTTGATTCATTAAATAGTTAAGATAATTTAATAATGATATTGTTTCATTGCATGAAAGTTCAAAATGGGTTCGGGTTTTAATTGGAAAAAATGGCGGATGTTACATAAAGTTTCTCCTTTTTCAGAAGTTCAAGAATCAAACGAAGGTGTTGTTCATGCTCGAATTTGGACCTCGAATATATCAGAATGTCGTCGATGAAGACGATCACAAACTTGTCCAAGTATGGTCAGCACACGTGGTTCATTAAATCCATGAACATAGCTGGTGCATTGGTCAAACCAAATGGCATAACCAGGAATTCGTAATGACCATATCTTGTACAGAAAGCTGTTTTAGGAATGTCATCGTCATGCACTCGAAGTTGATGATAACCCGAACGAAGGTCGATCTTGGAGAAATAGGAAGCTCCTTGAAGCTGATCAAACAAATCATCGATTCTCGGTAGGGGATACCGGTTTTTGACAGTAAGCTTGTTGAGCTCTCGATAGTCGATACACATACGGAATGAGCCATCTTTCTTCTTTACGAGCAAAACTAGGGCTCCCAAAGGTGAGGAACTTGGTCGAAAAAACCTTTATCAGAAAGTTATTGAAGTTGGCTAGGAAGTTCTTGCATCTCAGATGGTGCAAGACGATAAGGAGATTTTGCTATAGGAGTTGCACCAGGCACAAGATCAATACGAAACTCAACTTGAAGAACGGGAGGAAGACCAGTTAAGTCCTCGGGAAAAACATTCGGAAAATCATGAATGATCGGAATATCCTCGATTTTCTTTGACTTCCCATTCGTTTTCACGACATGCGCTAAGAAAGCCACATAGTGCTTGCGAAGGTACTTTTGAGCTTTGGTACAAGACATGAGTCTAAGGCCTTTTCAAGACTTTCCTCCGTAAACTTTTAAAACCTTTCCGGGTGCAAGAGGAATCCGGATAATTTCTCAAAGAAAACAACTTCAGCATGGTTCCTAGATAACCAATCCATGCCTATAATGACATCGAAATTTCCAAGCTGCATCGGTGTAAGGTCAATAGGAAAATCATGCTCGCTAAGACTAAGGGTACAGTTTGGAATAATGGAATCAATTGTGTTGGGTTTTCTGTCAGCTATTTCTACTGTAAATGGTTTTACCAACTTAGTTCGCGCACTAGCAAACAAAGGCTCAAATTCTAAGGATACAAAACTTTTGTCGGCACCAGTATCAAACAAGACTGAAGAATAATGATTATTGATTAGAAACATACCGTTCACCACATCATTATTGGTTTGAGCTTGATGGCATTGATGTTAAAAGCACATCCTTGAGCCGAAGGCACCACGTTGACAAGTTGAGGGCATCGATTGCAAAAATGGTTTGGATCACCACATTGATAGCATGCACGGACCTGAGTGATTGAAGAAGGGTGTTGGAGAACAGGCGCAGTAGTCGGAGTCCTAGCTACACTCTTGCATACGTTGAAGGTATGGCCGAAACGACCACAGTTGGTGCAGCAGCAACATTGTGCATTGATAGGGTGGTGGAACTTGTAGATGTTGCACTGCGGAAAAGTTCCAGTGTAGAGTTTCTTCGCGGGGACTTGATTGTTGGAGACTGGTTAATAGTTTGGTGCGACCTGGTTAACCGGAATCGTAGGGGTAACCACAACAAAGTTTTGGGACTTAACCATTCTCTTTTTGTTTTGAAAGGGTTTAGGTTTTTCCTCCTTAGATGGTCCAGCTGAGGGTTTTTCGGGCACCTTTTTAGCACCCTTCTTAGTCAAAGTTCCAGCCTTGACATGGTTGTCAGTTAACTGAGTAGGTAAACGGATGGTATCTTCCAGAGTTACAGGGTTCCTACCCCACACAGTGTCTTGAATTTGCATAGGTAGACCACCGATGTACTTCTCGATAGCTCGAGATAAAGGAGTAACCAGGTGGGGAACAAGCAGACTCAGCTCATGAAATCGGTTGGTATAGGCTAGATTCTCCCCACTTTCTTGAGCTAAATCCCAGAACTCAGCTTCTAATTTCTTGATTTCATTTCTCGAGCAAAATTCCAGAGTCATGAGCTCTTTGACTTCATCCCACGTCAATGCTAAAGCAGCATTAGTTCCACGGGTTCGTTTCTCCTCGTTCCACCAAGTGAGTGCTCTCTTTTGAAGAACACTTGTAGCATAGCGAACCTTGAGATTTCGGGACACTCACTATTGAGGAAAGTGTTCTCGATACTCTCAAACCACTGTAAAGCCCAGTGGCTCCTTTGGTCTCGCTAAACTTAGTGGGATTGCAAGAACTGAAGTGCTTGTAAGTACAAGCTCGTAGAGGGTTTGGTGCAGCTTGATTCTGAACACTGTTGTTGCCTTGGTTCAAACGGGTAAGCAGTGTTGGGATGACCGCAGCAACTTCACGTGCCACAATAGCAACAATCTTGCGACCAGAGTTTCCAGATCGGGATCGATTTTTACGAGAAGACATGCTGAATGATTATGGAAAACCTATATGAGAATCGGATAATGGGTTTTATAATTTCACAAAAATAAAATCGCTGATAAGATGATTTAAATAGCAGCGAGATGTTTCGAGTGTAAACGTTCAGCTAGCAAACTAAAGCGAATACGTTGACTTATCAAAGTATTAGGTCAACCATAACCTTAATAAAGACATGCGTACCTATAAGCGGACACTCACCCCAAGGGTTCCCAGGTAAAAACGGATCCATCGGTTGATTTGGATTTATATGGATACCTTGCCTAGACAGAACACCTCGAGATACAGGTATCCCACTCTTCCAGCATTGCATGTTTTTAGTCATGTGACATAGGCTTTGACGGGATTTGAAAACCATGAATAACAATTCAAAATTTAAAATTTGAAAATATTTGATTTAGGCACACAATGCCTTAGAAAATGTTTTGAGAATCATGTGTGCATTGATAAGAATCAAGGTGTAGAAATAATCACATAAGCCATATAATCACATAATCATGTATAAACAAGAAAGGCACTTAAAATCCTATCTAAGCATATGAAGTACATGAGAGGACTCATGAATGAGGTACTTAGTTATAGTCTAGGTCAATCCATTTCTAATAACCTAATTCTCTATAACCATGACTCAGATACCAATCTTTCACACCCCAACCGATGGCGGAATCATTGGGACGGACGAATGTGAATTGATTGCTCATAGCACATGGTAATAAATACGTTGAAATAATATTTAAAGTCATTTTTATTGAATAATACTAATCATGTAATACATTACAACAAAAATAAAAACCAAATAACGTAATATAAATTTCTTTATTTTTGACTAAGTCCAATCCTATTTGAGCAAGTAGAAGTCCACTAAACAGTATTTCCTGAAATCATGTGAAAAAGTAACGAGTCAGCTAACGAATTAGCCGGTGAGTAAACACAGGTTTGAATACATATATAGATTGATTAAGTAGATTGAAACAATTCAATTCACATAGCAATGTCAAGACTTATAATGCAATAGTATAACATAAAAGGCAAACCAACACAATCAAACCTAATGACTGAATTAACTCGGTCCGTAGATGAAGCCTTATAAAATAATGATTCAGGTTCCAATCATCATAATACTAAACAAATGGGATGGGTTTGTCAAACCAATAGATCTATCATTGTTACCGTGGTTGCATGAATTACTGATTATGTTATCATCAAATTTTTCTAAATATGACCACATAATTGCAAGTAATAATATAGCATATCTTGAATTAAATTTAGAATGAAACAGAATAACAATAAATAGCAATTATTGAATATTGAATCACATGATTTACCCAAAATATAAAACACATAAAAAGGGCAATGAATACTCACTTGATAAATATAAGCGATTTGATAATGATAGAAGGCTAGATTGGACAACAATAATTCCTCACGTTTCAACCTAAGGGTTGGTGTCTTGTGGTTAGAATAATGATAGATTGAAGGCTAAATATGGATTAGGGTTTCAATTGGGATTTGGGCTTGATAAATAGTTTTACGTAAAATAGTGTAATTTAATCTATAAAACTTGATTAGATAAAATATAATAGATTGATTAGGTGATTGTGTTTGAGAATAATTGTAGTAATAATAATAATAATAATAATAATAATAATAATAATAATAATAATAATAATAATAATAAGAATAATAAGAATAATAATAATAATAATAATTACAATAATAATAATAATAATAATAATAATAATAATAATAATAATAATAATAATAATAATAATAATAATAATAATAATAATAATAATAATAATAATAATAGTAATAATAGTAATAATAATAAGTGTAATAGAATTATTGAATATAGCTTGGTATTTATAATGATAAAAATTAAATTTTAGAATGTGAGAATGAAATAACTAATTATTTAAAACTTGATCAAAACTAATTAATTATATAGATTGTATTTGTATTTAGTCTGGATTCAAAAATAGGTTTAAAATATTATACGTTTAATTTTGAATAACTTGTAGTTTAAAACTTGTAAATAGATTTATAATGTTTCATAAAGCATTTAATCTTCTAAAATAAATAAAATGGAAATTAAATTCTTTTACAAAATTTTAAAAATTAAATAATGATATCTGAATTAATGTTAAATAATTTAATAATTTTAATTATTATATTACTATTATAGTAATATATGAAATTAATAAAAATGTTTTTAAAATGTGTTTAAAAAACGGTTCCCCTGTGAATGTTTAGGAGTTAACCAGTTGAGCTAGAACCCGAATCTGAAATATTCTTGTTAAAAATTAATAAAAACAGTTTAATAAAAATCCCCAAACACATATGAACCCTAATTCGATTTGAGCAAAATTGAACATCGATTTGATGTTGTTAACCCGAATGAACATGGGGCTTTTATTCCCCGCATAAAATCGAGTGTATACGTGTGTAGAATTACCTTTATTGAATCGAAATGGGTGATGAACAGATGAGAGTTTGATGATTTCCATTCGTTATATAAGCACAATTTTATCGGTTTTAGCACGAACACATTACAAGTTGATTTGGGAGTTTCTGGTATGATTCGATTGTAATTACATGGTGTTAATAGCAATTATTGATATGTTTGAATTTGTAATTCTCACAGGAGCGTTTTTGGTCAAGTAATTCGGTTGATTGTGTTGGTGACCGAGATGAAACTGATTGGGATTTGAATGTGATGTTTCGGTTTCGAGGTTACCTATGTTGTAACGGGTGTTCAATCGAATTGATGAGGTTCATGTGTTCGAAACAGGTTCACGAGGGTTAATTGCATTTTAATTGAGTTGAATCGGTCGATTTTAAGGATTTTGGCCTCGCCGGAGCTCGACCGGAGAAGTGGCCGGAGATGGGGAGGGGGGTCGACGGTGGGAAAGTGGGTTGGGTTGTGTTTTTAAAACAATTACACTTTGGTCCCTTCGATTTACAAGAGTTAATATTTTATGTTTGAAACTTTCAATTTAAGTTTTAAAAATTACAATCTAAACCCTGGACTTAATAAACTCTATTTTAATTAAAATAATATCACTTATAATACAAATTTATAACTTTGTAAACATTGTAAAATCTTTTTATTGAATTATTTATTCTTATTGAATAGGTAAAAATCTCATAACTAAAATTTAACTTCATGAATTTATAAAATTTGTTTTACAAATCATAAAATTATTATAAATATATATAATGATTTAATTCTGAAATTTTCCATTGCATAAAAAAATTCAAAATAGTTTCAGGTTTGGGTTTCATTACCAAATGGGTCGGATGTTACAGTGAGGGCTTGATAATTTCTAAAGCCTAAATCGAAGTGGAAATTCAGAGGTCTTTTTAAAGTTTTTTGCTATAATGAACATATGATAGTTATATACACATATACAATCACCTCAAAAGTTAAAATATAAACAATACTTTAACATCCTAAGTTCTTCAACAATGATGCTTAAACTTAAAAAGAAAAATATAAGTTTCTAACTATCTGTATAGGTTACACTATAGTTGAAACACATGTAAGTCATGATTGATGAATGAAAAAAATCAAACACTAAAGTAAGAATTTGAAGAAATTTGACTAAGCTTAGAGAATATATATGCTTAGAGCTCAAATAACCAAGTTCATACTATACCAACTTATTTCATTTTTCATACATCCATACACATTCATATGTTTTTCCATTCTTTGCACACAAAGAACAATCAAACTTGATGTATGTCCAAAAGCTTGTAAATTCGTTAGATTTGTCAACGTCAGATCTTGAACCCCAAGATGTTGTGCCTCTTAAAAGATGATGATTTAACATCCAAATGAAAGTACAACTTACACCAAACCACTTTATTTATAGTTGAGAAATGGAGACCTACAAATATCTTGCTCCTGCCAAATCAATGGAACTCTTGAAGAGCTTACAGGGAAGAATCCACACACTTTAGTTTTCATGAAGTCATTGAAGCTTGGAATGGGGCTTAAACTCTAAAAATTCATATAATGTAGTCTTCCCTTCATGATTGTATCTAAAGTATAAACCGTACTTAAATGAATTAAGGGTATAATACGGCCTAAAATTTTGGGGCCTCAAGCAATTGCTTTAGTACACTATACATACAGACCGACACTAAAAATACAGCTTATGTTGATGATGGGTGTAACAACGACAACAATTCTAGGGACATATTACACTTTTGTCGTAAGTGTAGGCTTACCCAAAAATTTGACTAGTTAAAGCACATAACAACGACATGTTGTTGCTACAAGGGTCTAGTAGGATGGAGGGAATCTAGCGCATCATTTTCAAAGATTGTCAAGTTGTCAGTAGAGACAAATATATATATATATATATATATATATATATAGATACTATACATATATAATGTATATGTATATATATATATATATATATATATATATATATTCTAGATCTCTCTATATCTCTATCTGTATCGTCTCTCTCTATTCTCTCTCTCTCTCTCATCTCTCTCTCTCTCTCTCTCTCTCTATCTCTCTCTCTGTCTGTCTGTCTCTCTCTCTGTCTGTATCTCTCTCTCTGTCTCTGTGTGTCCTCTCATCTCTCTCTCTCTCTCTCTCTCTAGATCTCTCTCTCTCTCCCTCTCTCTGTCTCTCTCTCTCCCTCTCTCTCCCTCTCTCTCTCTCTCTCCCCTCTCTCTCTCCCCTCTCTCTCTCCTCTCCTCCCTCCCTCTCTCTCTCTCCCTCTCCCTCTCTCTCCCTCTCCCTCCCTCTCTCTATCCCTCCCCCCTCTCTCTCTCCTCCCTCCCTCTCTCTCTCCCTCTCCCTCTCCTCTCTCTCTCTCTCTTCCCTCTCTCTCTCTCTCTCTCCCCTCTCTCTCTCTCCCCTATCCTCATATCTCTCCCCCTCTCTATCTATCTCTCTTAGATCTCTCTTCTCTCTATCTCTCTCTTCTATCTCCTCCCCCCCTATCTCTCTTCTATCTCTCTCTCTCTATATATCTCTCTCATCATCTCCCCTCCTCCCTATCTTCTATATCTATCCTATCTCTCTCTATCTCTATCTCTCTCTCTCTCTTCTCTCTCTCTCTCTCTCTCTATATCTATATCTATATCTTGTGGTTTTGTACGAACCGATACCGAGAACCAAGAAATGACAACGTTTTGGCTTGACTAAGCCAACGACTTGTCATCGTGATAGGAGAGCTCATTTTAATTATTTTTTTAAATTTTTAATTAATAACTACATTTTTAATTATTTTCATTATTAAAATTGACCGTATCATTTTTCGAGACCCCTTGCCGATGACATATCATAATTATATGTCTCAGATAACTCAAAACTTTTCCAATAGCCCTTCTTCTTCTTTTTCATGCATAACCCAAAAAAAAAACTCTCTTTAACGATTCCTCTCAGTTTCTTCTCACCTTTCAACAATTTTTTCCCCAAAATCATCACAATAGGTGTTAATCAATGGCTTCCAGTGTTTTTCATTAAAATCAAGGTTTTCACCCTAATTTGTAAGATTTTTTCATCAAATTTGTGTTTTATAAGTAAGGGGTTTGAAGTGTTTCTCTATTCCAACCATTCTAGTAGCCTATTGAGGTATGAAACTTGCTTATGGTTTAAAATTTTAGTGTTTGTACGTGATTATGGTGTTTTTGAAATCTATTAGAAACTATTAGTTGGGTAGATACATTTATGCCTAACCATTGTTATGCCTAACCATTGCTAATAAGAAAGTATAAACTTATTGCAAATTTTTTCTACATGCTTTTCTAGATATTTTGCCTCAAAACTTTATTTGGATAACACTTTTACCACTAATGCAATATCTTATTTCTAACTTTTCTTAGTTTTTATCTTTTAGTTTCAGCCCTCACAAAATATATAATGTACACTTTTTACTCCTTTAATTTTCTAATAGTTGTTGAGGCCTCTTCGCATCGAATATGTAGGATCAATTTTGTGTTGGATGAACAACATCAAGGGTATGCATAGAAGTGCAGTGATTATGGGGGTAAACAGGGCAAAAACATTACACACACTAAACATATTGTTATTCCACACATAAATGTCGTACAACATAACCTATTTATAGGTTGAATTTGGCGGTTACTTTCTAACTGGCATATCTCCTAAATTCCCGCTAATTCTTACGGGTTTGAATTTTAAGATTGACTTCTATATTTTGACTCTAAATTAAACATTAATTCATATGATTTAGGATTCTCTTGATTAAGGTCTTCCAACAATCACTCTCCTAATCAAAATAATCCTTAAATCTTAATTTCTTGTCCATCTTGTTCCTCCTTCATTTAATTCCGATTTGCAATTTGACTTTGACTTTCCGGATCCGTTGATCAAGATTAAGCGGTGTTAACGCCGTCTCTGTCGAATTGAAATAGGTTCTAATCTGAAGGTTAATTCCTTCGATTCTTGAATGATTGTTAACCGGATTCCAAATTGTACATAAATACAATATTTTCGGTCCTATGATCAACAACCATTCGATTCATGATTTTGAATTGTTTGTCTCTACAATCTTCTTTTTTTTCTGATTAAAACTTTCAATTGCACTGGATTCCACACCATGATACAATTGAATGTAAATCCCAACTTGTAACTTTCTACTTTTTGCTTTCTTCATTTTCACTGTGATCGACACCTTCGATCATTCTTCTGAAATTTGATGTGTTTCGCGTTCTACCAACATCAAATTATTCTTTCTATTCATGATGGCCTTCTGCCTAAATCGATTATCGGGTTTAGATCACTCCTTTCTGAAATCTTCTTCATACTCTGTTTCTTTCTCTTGATGATTGTGACTACATCTTCATGTTTGGACTGCTTTCGATTGATCCCTTGTAACCAACGCTCTGATACCATGTTATGGCCCTTTCGGATCGAATATGTAGGATCAATTTTGTGTTGGATGAACAACATAAAGGGTGTGCACAGAAGTGCAGTGACCCGGTGGGTAAACAGGGAAAAAACAATACACACACTAAACACACTATTATTCCACACATAAATGTCATACAACATAACCTATTTATAGGTTGAATTTGGTTGTTACTTTCTAACCGACATATCTCCTAAATTCCCACTAATTCAAATGGGTTTGACTTTTTAAGATTGACTTCTATATTTTGACTCTAATTAAACATTAATTCATATGATTTAAGATTCTCTTGATTAAGGTCTTCCAACAATAGTTTTATTTATATGTAATAATTTTGTTTGTAAACTTTTAGCGTTGTATGCTATAGTTGTTAATGTTTTGTTACCATGATGAAACGAATGAAATATAAGTTAATAATATCGAGTGATAATAGTTTTCACGATAGGGAAAGCTTTGGTGATTTAAGTGGGAGTATAGCCCTCAAGGCATGTTTTTGCCACCTCCTTTTGGTATTTAAAAATCATGGTGGATGATAACCTAGTTAAAATTAGATGCACCGAAAAAAAATATTTTTGAATGAATGTACCGAAACGCTTTTTTCAATACTGAATTAATGCACTGCAGTAAAATTTTTTTGGGGATACTCGTGATTTTTGGACTAGATCCGACACTAATTACCTCAAAAGTCTTAAGCCTTATTACCAAACTTCTAGCACCCTGGACCCAACTAATCTGGATACCAAAAACTCTTATTTATTGCATTTCGGATTCATCATGTGCAACAATGGAATTGTGATTCTGGAATCTCAAACTGAAGACAAGAGTTTGCCCAACAACTGATGTAAATGATAACTAAAACAAACACATAACTAAACAAACCAACTAGAGGAACCAACTCGCTAGCTCCTACAAAATACGAATATATAGTACGGTATGTGTTAAAGATAAGATCCGCATGATTTATGTGATATGTTTTGTTGTTTGGTTATTTTGCTTCTTAGGTGACTTTTAATGTTTGCGCTTGGCGAATTACGTTAAAGATAAGATTCGCATGATTTTTTATAATTCTAAAGAAGGCAATAAACAAGAGAAGATAACACGGTAGTATCATTGAAGATATGAGTACTTCACATGAAATATTATTCATAGGTACATATATATTTATAATGCTAGCCTTTATATCTGTGAAAGTAGTAGCTAGCTATGCATGTTGCCGTTGTCACAAGCTGGCCATGTCCAATATTCTTCACTTTCCATCATGGAAGTGTATATGCTGCCAAGCGAATAGAAGTAATTAGTACACCATTAAGAATAAGACTGCGTAAAAATATTAAATAGGTTTCGGATTACTGCAGAAATTAACATACGTCCACATTTATAGCCAATGGGTCGATGAGCAAAGTTGCAGCGCTTAGGAATGGTCAGTGCAATTTTAGGGTCGACACCAGAGCTCTTTGCGGTATTAGAGAGCATAACTGCGCAAAGGCAGCTTGGGTTTTGCCCAATTATTTTGACCTGAGCACAGCAAGCCTCTGGGACAGCTACATTCTCATTTTGAGCAGCAGAAGCGCACGGTGCTAGCTTCATTGCTTCATTATCAGGGCTAGATTTCCCACAGGGTCCTCCTGTTCCTTCAACCATTATCGCGCTTGCAATTCCTACGATTGCTACGAAACAAATAATACTGTTAATATTCATCATGGCCTGTTAGTTTTTCTTCTTTTGTATTCACTTATATCTGCTCTCAAGTTGAATGATCATGGCTAGAAATCCCCATGATTTATAGGAGGAAAAAGTGGAAGTGTTGTTGATTGCAAACATTCGTTGTGTCATCATGTTCTCAATTGGAGGACGCACTAACTTGAAATCTAATTCTTTTGTGCATATTGTTGGACACATCACACATAGAGTAGTAGGTAAATAAACCGTGGCTATATATTATTAGCAATGGTCTTTTAACTATTTACACATGTAAGCCTTTCAACAACTTAAGTCCACTATCTTGAAAGTGCTCAAATTATGAAACCACTGTCTAATAATTTTGTGGAAGCTAAACGTAAAACTTGTCATCACCTTTTGCTTGCGGACACATGTGTCAGTTGTAGTTATATGAGTTTATATTACTACTTTGACTTATATTTGGTTTTTTTCTTAAATTTGAAAAAAAAAACATTTTCTTTCAAAAATTAAAAAATGTCAACCAATCTTTAAAAATTTAGTAAATTGTTTTAATTCAGTTGAAAAGTTTTATAGGTTGTTACATATTGAATCTAAAATAATAAAACTTTTGGACAGAAAGTAAGAGAAATAATTAAACTTTTGTCCTGAAATTAATGTTTATATTTTTAAAAGAAAATAGTTACTTTTATAAAAAATTTAAAAACAAAATTAAACTCTTACTTTTCTTTTCATCAAAATGTATGCTTTCACTTTTCCCTTGCTCCCTTAATTCGTCCCACCTTAAACATGTCCAAATATGGTGCCGCGCGTGTATTCCTTTCTTTCAAAAATATGTTTTGACCTATTTTTGTTTTCTTATCATGTTACTACTAAAAATATATGTGACAACCCTAGATTTAGAAATTTTATACACTAAGTCCATTCAAATATTCTAAGCTACACCTAGGTTAATATATATATTTTTATACATACATACACGTATGCATGCTTTCATTTTGTTTACACAAGTATGTTGTTCACTTATATATATATATGTATACATATGCATGGCCGAATGCATACACACCCTTTTACTTGTGCATGTACCATCTTTTGCTAAGAAACATGTGCACATCACATGAACATAAGTGTTGATCATTTGCATGCTTGCATGCATAAACAAGAAGTTACGTACGCACACATCCATGTTCCTGACCTTTTGATACCAAACGATACATGAACAAGAAACTCAACCGCATAACACCAAACAAACACTAAGTAAACCAAAATACAACCCAACCAAACACCACAAACATAAGTTAACATCAAAAGAAATTTGACATCAAAACAACCCTAAACAAATTCCCTACACCAAAACCTTAAACCAAAGAACCATTTAAGATCAAGAACCAACTCGGTTAACACCCCTTGAACACTCGGTTAATACCCTTAAGCACCGAATTAGCCAACCAAATATCTAGAACCATCTTGTAATGATTGTTTGGTGACTCATGCATTCCTCCATTCGACATGTAGCCCATCGGGACACCAAGAGTATCCACAAACCGCCACCTCTCACTCTAAAGATCAAACTAAGCATTCCTAATTACACCACATAACTCTAGGAAGTAGGCTTAATAATGACTAGTTCCACTACTTGAAGGAGCGGCCGAAGGAACCATTAGAACACACCAAAACTCTCGGCTATTCTAACCACAACCGTATACCCACCTTCATTCGGACACCTTTTAATCGCACGAACACCACCACCGTAAGCCATAAACCACTCCCTCAATCCTCTCGGTCACCACCTCTCCAATCAAATACCATCATCAACTTCACTCGGTCATACACTCTCGGACACACGGCAGCAACATCCAAGCCTCGTGGAAGCATCATCTCCCGAAAGACTATCAAGAACACCAAAACCAAGCAAGCTTAGACCATCCTCACCTTCTTCTCACACTCTCCTTCTGTCAAAATCAAGGTTCTAACTCCTAAAACCTTGCTTGATTAAGATTATGAAAACTAAACATGTGTTAAATAAAGCACATGTGATTAACCCTTTTGGTTAAAACAAAGTTCTTATAGAAACATATACAAAATCAAAGTTATTTTTCAGAACAAAAAGAAAGGTTTTAAGAATCTGGAAAAATAAAACAAATCTTAAAAATCAAAGTTTTAGCAAGAAATTATCAACAAAAGGGTTAAAAATCTAATCATAGTTTGTTAAATTAATTCTGCATATTAAATAACTGTGATTGTGGGAACAAATATTAAAAATATATTTAGAATATTAGGAAATAGAACTCTGCAAAAATTTGGTACCATTCCTATAAGTTAGTTAATTTATATGCAATATTTAAGGATATAAAGAGAAAAATTATATCAGAAGAACCGACCCTAGTAAATGTACGGAAAAATTATATACTGACTATTAAAAATTATAGAATCCACTGGAAAAATCTTGTGACCTAACTCAAAATATTATCTGAAATATTAATTTTTAACTATTCTGTCAACTAAAATCGGGAAAAATAATTAAATTATGAAATAAATTATGAGAAATTTATAGAAAATATAAGAATAGAAATAGAACAGTCTTTGTAAAAATTAGAATTTTTGAGTATGTTCTGATATTTTTAGCAAATAAGAGTAAAAAAGGAAAAATTATAAAAAAATGACTCTGCTATGACTTAAAATATGAGAAAATTTTGAGAAACCATACGAATTATAATTATCAATTTGACAAAATTTGACTAATTTTAGAGACCCGAAGGTATTTCTAAAGAATTATTTGAATAATGTAAAAATAATAAGAATTAGCCTGAAAATAATTTAAATATGAAATTATAGTATATTTTATCTAACACTAAGATACATCTACTGTGAAAATTTCGGAATTTATACTAAAACCTAACTTATGAAATAAATTCTTCAATCTGAGGTACTAAAAATGTTAAAGAAAATACATTTTCTAAACTATAAATATTTTTCATTGTTTATAGGTTACCATTTGTAGTAAAGGTGAGTTTCATGGCCCATTTTGTTTTATAAAGTTTTGGGGGAAAAAGCATACTAATTGATGCATTATTTTCTGAAATTTATGTTACAACCATTATTTCGGATGTGGAACCGTTAGATAATATTGGTAGCGCTACTTAGGAAAATATTTCCTGCACTAATGGGATGAGTATTGTGATGCTATATTATCTGATTTATGAAATGTGTTATGACAGATATGAATGATCTGATTGCTATGTAAGGTTTGGTTGTATATAATGCATCAATATTACATGTTTGATAAACCTGTGAAGCTCACCAACTTTATGTTGACTATTTTGGGGTATGCTTTTTCAGGAATTCACCATGACTAACAGCTTAATGTTCTCCTTTGATGTTTATAATGGCTGGGGAGAGGTTGTGGGGAAAGTTTGTGTGAACCTGACAGTGAACTTATATGATCTCAGTGTTTCGGTGGATGCACACTTCCATCGTCTCTGAAGATGTTGCTGTTAGGATGTTAATGTAATAGGGTTATGTTAGTTCAAATTTGACTATCATGAATTGATGTAATCCTAACTTCTATACTAGTAATCTTGTTATGTTATGTGTTATTATATATTTATTGTGCCTTATCATGAAATATGATATGTTTATGTGATGCTTGGTAAAAAAAAATGTATATCAATGAGTTCTGAGCAAACAGGTCACACCCTAAGCATTTCACGCTTCCGCCGGGATGTGACAGGTTGGTATCAGAGCCATTGGTTATAGAGAATTAGGTACCATAAAATACCTAGACTATAACCATAAGCTCATATCTGTATAATTGTGTGTATATATGAATTTGCGTGATATGATTCCATGAATATTATAGCATTTTCTTTGTAAAGAATTTATAATATATACAGAAATAGGTAACTAACTGTTTGGTTCAAAATCATGAAAAGATTTGTTATGCAGCCATGAGTACTGATAACAATTTCTGTGAGACTGACTCATCCGAATACTCGGATTATAACAATCACAAAGAACTTACGCCTGAACCTGAACCTCAGCAAATTCTAGAACCTTTTCCAACCAAAGATGAAGATAATCATAAGCCTAAATTTATGTCCGTCGTGCACCTGTAATGATAGGAGGATATACCATTAAAACTCCTAGGAAAAGGGTACGACCCGGAAACAAATTCAAGACCAAGCAAGACGAAGGCAAGGATGTTGATACATGTATGTCCCTAGATCATGATTTGTAATGTAATGAACTTGTCTGTCTGATTTTGATGTAATTGTAATTGATTAATGAAATGATATGAATTGGTTGTTACATGTAATGTTTAATATTTCATTAATGAGTTGTGATTGAATTGATTGGGTTTATGAATGTTTGAATGAGTGCACATTAAGTTATATTAAATAGAACATTCAAACTTAACTTAATGAAGTTCTCATGCGGATGGCCCATGCGAATGGACCACACGCATGAATAACTTCATACGATTGACTCAATCGCACGACTGAACCAGGAGACTGGATCAGTCGTATGATTGACACATAAGATTGACTCAATCGCACGACTGAACACTCAGTCGTGCGGATGAATCAACCGCATGGTTCAATCGCACGACTGAACCATACTTATGGCCCAGTCGCACGATTGACCAATACTAACCTATAAATAGACCCAATTCGTGGGAAAACGTAAGCATTCATCCCATTACGACTCCAGACGTACCCTAGCCGTCCAGAAGCCTCCCAAATCGTTCTCCAAGTTCATAGAACACATCAGATCGGTTCCTAATCGATTTCTGACGTTGATATCAATTCTTGATTGATTCATCGTGTGTTCTCACTGATTGGATCGCCAATCAATAGGATTCCGCACTATTTGAGTTGGTTTAACACGCAATCACTCGGTATTTCGTTCAAATACCAGGTCCTAACAAGTGGTATCAGAGCTTTGGCTCTTGATTTCGTGTTGATTCAATCAAGATTGCATAAAAGTTTGTGTTTTTGCACGAAAAACGCAATCTTTTGCATCAAAAGTGATCTTGGACGTTCCCTGCTCATTGAAGTTCAGTTTCTACGGACTTAGACGATTTGGACTTGCAAAATTTCGAATTTTTACGGCTGAAACCCGTCAAACCTAGAAATTTTCGCAAAACAGCAGCTTCAGTCGCACGAGTGACCCATTCGCACGACTAGACTCATTCGCATTGTTCATTCGCACGACTGGACCTAGTCGCACCTTCATTCGGCCGACTGAACCGTTTCGTTCGCATAGCTCACACGCACCAGATTCATTCGCACGACTGAACCATTCGCCCTGTTCAGTCGCACGGTTGAACCAATCGCAGAGTTCATTCGCACGAGAGGACCATTCGCATCCTTCAGTCGCATCAGTTAAAGTTGATTTGATTAGACTCTAAGTTTAGTAACCATGGAAGATCAGATGTCAGCCTTTACTGCGGGGAAGGACTCAAGAATTCAGAACCTGCTGCTGCTTGAGAGTGAGGTGGGTATTCACAATAAACCACCAAAGCTCTTGACTTTAGATGAGTTTCCTCACTGGAAACAACGTTTTGAGATCTACCTCAATGGAGTAGATCCTAATCTGTGGGAAGCTATCGAAGTTGGATATAGTACACCGGTGGGAGCAGATGGAGTAAAACTAACGTTGAGTGGGATGACTGATGCTCAGAAAGTAAAGTATAATGCTGAGAAAAGAGTTTATGCAATGATAACTCAGTCGATCCCCAAAGATATATTCCACCAGTACTCAGAGAACAAGCAGTCCAAGAAACTGTGGGATGAGCTAGAGAAAAGGTATGATGGGAATGCATCGTTAAAGGCAATCAAGGCAAAGGAGTTAAAGAAGAATTCGATAACTTCTCATCAATTGGTAACGAGGGGTTAGATGAAGTCATAGACAGATTCTACCATTTGATGAGCGAGTTGCATACACATGGAGTGGAGACAACTATGGAAGAAAAAGTAAGCAACTTCGCAGATGGATTGCCTGATAAGTGGGCATCATTCGTGTCTAATCTTAGACAGAATGACATACTTATAAAGCTGGATATAAATGACTTTATTCTTAGACTGCGTGAAGAAGCTCTAAGGATGAAGTATAGAGCACAGAAGTCATCATATACACAAAACCCAGCTTTATACAATGCCACGCCTCAAGCTAAGACATCTGGGCACCTCTCCAGACAGCATTTGTGTCTAGCTCGTCAGGTCCTTCACATGCTTCTCCTTCTGGATCAGACACGTCAGGGTCATCATGTACCCATTATATTGGATCAGAAGCAAGTGCTACCAAATTGAAGACCGAGAACCTCGGTAATGTGACCGTAGAAGTAGCACGAGAGCATATGGATCTTCTCGCTGCTGTGGTTCATTCATATGATGGACTTGTGGCTGGGAAGATTGGAAACTGTCATTTGGCAGATGAAGACTACGAGCAGGTAGATGAAATGGAGCTTGAAAGAATGGATATAATGTGGGCCTTAGCTAGCGCTGTCCGAAGGGCGAAGAAGTTTGTTAAGAAGACTGGACAAAACTTGATAGCTACTAAGGATACCACATTTGGTTTTGACAAGAGCAAGGTGACTTGCTTCAACTGTGGAGAGAAAGGGCACTTCAAGAGGGAATGTGTCAAACCAAAGAAGACGGGTAATGGGAACCCGTTCTCATCCTTTACTCACCAAGACAAGCAAGCCTCTAGTTCTACTTCATCAAACAAGGACCCAAAAGCCTTGACTGCTCATGATGATGAAGGACAGGACTGGAGTTTTAGATTTGTCAACCCAGAATCTAACATTGCCAGTGTTGAAGATATTGATGATGATTCTGCGAGTGAAGGTGATTTAGCAGTTGATATAGCAATGTCACACAGTGAAGAAACAACTGCAGCTGAAGTCAGTTACACACCAAAGGAGGAAACTTCCAAGTCAGATTCAGAAAAGTCAGAATCACCAGAACCAGAGACGTCTGATGCTGCGTTGATGGCTAACTCCTCTGAAACAACACAGGTAAGTACAACTGACCAATTGTTTAATAATCATGCTTGTTCTAACTGTGATATATTTAGGAATAGCATTGATGAAAAATTTGCTAGGTTATTAGATCACAATGATAACTTAGTAAAGGACTTACAACTATGCACTGAGGCCAATAGAGTTCTAAAACAAAATGAGCATAGTTATAAAGAAAAGATAGACCTATTGACTAAACAACTTAGGGAAACCGAAGTAGTTGCCTTTAATCAATCAAATGACATTAGGTACTATCTAAACTCCCTAGAGGACACTAAGAAACAAAAGCAGTTCTAGAAGTAGAAGTTAATTCCTTAAAACAGAAACTGCATAGTTGGACTAGTTCTTCACACATAGTTCAACACTTAGTGAGAGAAAGAAATAATGGGGAGGGATTAGGCTACAAAGTGGTTCCACCACCACCTGAGACCTTGATGAACACCAAGTCTAGACCAGTAAACAACAACCAATCAAGGATCATGTGGTGACCACTCCTCTTGTTACTGATCCAGACACATCATGTTCATCTACTGAATCTGGACAGAAACAAAAGGAGGCCACTTCAAAGGCAAAGGGTAAATTGCCTTGTGTTAATCTGGAAAATGAATTTGAAAAGGTTAACTTAAAGTCAGGGTCAAACAGAGTCAAATCAGAACCCAAAAAGACTTCAAATGTTAATTTTTCACATGCTACAAGTCTAAAACAGTTAACCAAAAGGTTGAACAAGTTAAACAGGTCAAAACAGTTAAATTTGTTAAACCAGAGAAAACATCAAACATGCAAGAGTCAAAACCTAAAGTGATTGATGTTACTAAAGTGTCACGCATTTCTCCACAAAGAAAGTCAAACTATAAGGTTGATAGCAGATTGTGCTACAACTGTGGAGAATGTGGACATATTGCTTCCTATTGTCCTTTCTATCAGACACCTAGGAAGAAGATTGATCTTCAGGACTCTAGACCTAGGTCTTCTAAGAGGAGTTCTCTAACTCCACCTAGAAGATCTAGTGAACCTAAAGTCCAACCTGTAAGCCAGACGACTGTTTATCATAAACAGGCATTGCACAAATCTGGTTTATGGAAAGAGAAGACTACCTGTGTGACTGATACTGATGACAAGAAGGAATCTGAGTTACCCTCACCTTCTAAAGGTCAATGGGTAGAGTTTATGATGTGTGATGCCTCTGGGAAACCCAAGACAGTAAAGGCTTGGGTTCCTAACCTAAACTAATACATTTACTTGATATGTGCAGGGTGTTCGGTATAGCGCTGAGACTAACACGTGGATTATAGACAGCGGAGCATCCAGGCACATGACAGGAAATAGAGCCCTTTTATCAAATGTCAAACAAATAAAAGGAGGGCATGTTTCCTTTGCAGGAAACAAGGGAGGATACATCACAGCACAGGGAGAAGTGGGAAATCAGAAAGTTAAGTTTGATAAGGTGAACTACGTTCAACAACTTCAAAATAACTTGCTTTCTGTTTCCCAAATCTGCGATAAAGGATTTAAAGTCATCTTCGACAACAACAAGTGTTACGTGCTGAAGAAAGACTATATGATTCCAGAGGATCAAGTTCTGATGACTGCTTCAAGATATAAGGACCTATATGTCTTGGATCTGTCAACAGCTGCTCCAACGGATCAAGAAGTGCAGTGCTTTCTATCTAAAGCTACTGAGAAGGACTCAATCTCCTGGCATAGGAGAATGGGACACATTAGTCAAAGGAAGATGAATCACTTGATTCAGAAGGACTTAGTGAGAGGAGTAAATGTCAAGAACTTCCAACTTCCTGACTTTTGTGTAGCTTGCAAGAAAGGCAAACAGACAAAGAAGTCTCATAAGGAAAAGAAAGTTCATTCAATAGAACTTCCTCTTGAACTTCTTCACATGGATCTGTTTGGTCCAGTCAGTACAAGGAGCATTGCAGGCGATCTGTACTGTTTTGTGGTCACTGATGACTACTCAAGGTTCACTTGGGTAATGTTTCTGAAATCCAAATCAGAAACATTTGAGTCATTCAAGGAATTAGTCACCACTCTGGAATCTCTCTACAAGCTAAAGGTTAGACAAGTACGCTCAGACAACGGGACCGAATTCAAGAATCAATGGATGGAGGCATACTGCAAGGAAAAGGGGATTGTTCATCAATTCACTTCAGCATACACGCCTCAGATGAATGGAGTTGCTGAGAGGAAAAATAGGAGCTTGATAGAGACTGCACGACTATGCTGGCGGACTCGAAACTGCCTATCCAATTCTGGAATGAGGCAGTAGCAAATGCATGTTATACACTAAATCGAGTCCTAATAGTCAAGCGCCACGGAAAGACATGTTATGAGCTACTACAAAGACGCAAACCGAATTTGGAGTATCTTGAACCTTTTGGCGCGCCATGTACACTTCTGAAGAAGACGCAAGAAGGAAAATTCAGCGAGAAGGCAGATGAAGGAATCTTTCTAGGATACAACATACCGAATAAGCGAGTTTACAATAACTCAACGGGTCTTGTAGAAGTGTGGTGTAATGTCGACGTTCAGAGATACACCACACCACCTACAGAAAAGGACCTGCCTACTTCTTCGATTATGATGGATTCTTCAAATCCTTCAACATACCTCTCTCTCCCTCGGACGATGAGCTAGCAACTAGGATGATGTATGATATTCTGAATACACCATCTAGCACACAGGGAGAATCATCTACTCAGTCAGGGGGAGTAGTCGACGTCAGTGACTCCTCCTCTGAAGATGAAGCTGAAGAAGATGACCAGAACAGTCAGGAGGAACAGGTTCCAGTACCAGCAAGTCCACAAGCATCTACGAGTGATGCACCTTCGACTTCAGAACCTCAAACTCCAACTACCTCAGATGCAGAACCAAATGTTCATAATCTTGGCTCTGAGGTAGCTGTTCCTACTACTCCAGGATCACGACTAAATGTTTATCATCCCCTTGACAATGTCATTGGAGATGTCAGATCAGGAGTACAAACCCGAAATCAGCTGTACTCAGCTGATTACGCCTCGGTTATGGAGAAAGGTTACATTCATGATGGTGCTTATCGATGTTTTGTCTCGCAGGTTGAGCCAAAATATGTCAGTGAAGCACTCAATGATGAGGCGTGGGTGAGTGCCATGCAAGAAGAACTTCTGCAGTTTAAGAAGTTAGGTGTATGGACACTGGTTGATAAACCTAAAGGTGCTAAAGTCATTGGCACTAAATGGGTACTAAAATGCAAGAAGGATGACCAAGGGGTCATTATCAGGAACAAAGCTCGACTGGTGGTTCAAGGTTTTCGCCAAGTCGAGGGAATTGACTACAATGAGGTTTTTGCACCCGTGGCAAGGATGGAAGCGATTCGTATCTTCCTTGCCTATGCATCGTACATGAAGATCAAAGTCTATCAATTAGATGTAAAGAGTGCATTCCTTCATGGAGAAATCAGAGAAACAGTCTACGTAAGTCAACCCGAGGGTTTTGAAGATCCTTACCATCGGATAGAGTTTACAAGCTCGACAAAGCTTTGTATGGGCTTCATCAAGCTCCTCGAGCTTGGTATGAGAAACTCTCAACTCATCTTGTGAAACACGGCTTTCGCAGGGGAGTAATTGACTGTACACTGTTTATTAAGGAAAAGGATGGCGACCTACTGCTTGTACAGATATACGTTGATGACATAATCTTCGGGTCAAAGAACGAAGAGTTATGTAAAGAGTTTGAAGCAGTAATGAAGAAAGAATTTGAGATGAGTGCCATGGGGGAGATGAAGTTCTTTCTCGGGTTACAGGTGGATCAAACACCTAATGGGATCTTTCTACATCAGACAAGTATGTAGGAGACATTCTCAGTCGCTTTGACATGGAGAATGCTTCTGCTGCTGGGACTCCACTTGCTACTAATCATGATATAGCACCAGATGATAATGGAGATCTAGTAGATGCCACTATGTACCGAGGAATGATCGGATCCCTCATGTATCTCACTGCCTCAAGACCTGATATTATGTATGCTACATGTCTATGTTCACGATATCAGGCTAAACCAAAGGTCAACCATCTGATCGGGGTCAAGAGGATTTTTCGTTATCTGAAGGGTACACCCACACTTGGATTGTGGTACCCTCATGATGATGACTTTGAGCTTACCGCGTATAGTGACTCGGATTACGGGGGCTGCAAGATGAACTACAAGTCTACATCAGCAGGGTGTCAATTCTTTGGGAGAAGATTAGTTACCTGGCAGTGTAAGAAGCAGACATCGGTTGCCTTGTCAACCTGTGAAGCCGAATATGTTGCTGCTGCAAGTTGCTGTTCTCAAATCATCTGGATTCAACAGCAAATGCGGGATTACGGTTTAAAATTCTCATCTACTCCTATTTTTGTTGATAACTCTGCTGCAATTGCAGTAACTAAAAATCCGGTCCAACATCCTAAGACCAAACACATCGGTATTAAATACCATTTCATAAGGGATTGTTTTGAAAAGAACTTAATTGATGTGGTTAAAATTAATACTGATTTTCAACGCGCTGACCTCTATACTAAAGCCTTTGATAAACCACGTTTTCAATATTTATTAGAGGTCAACGGTGTTAAAAAGAAAAGTGAGGTAATTCCTGATGATGAAAATGTGTAGTCCGATGTCGTGTACTTCAATTTTATTTTATTTATTTTGATTTGGTTATTTGATTTTAATTTTATTTAAACTCATGTTCTCTTGCTGTTTATTAAAATCCTAAAATAATTAAACCAGAAATGATTTTAGTATTTTAGGGGGAGAATATGTCAGCAAGTTAACATTAAAAAAAAAAAAAAAAAAAAAAAAAAAATGAGGGAGAAGGAGTAGCGAGCTGAAATAAGGTAGATGTATCTGTGATACCGATTCAATACCTTTGGAAAATGATAGTACACAGGAACAAATCAAGAGGGACTTTAAAATTAAGTGTTAGTAATATGCAAAAGTTCAAAGTAATAAATCTGTGTAGTCTAAGCAATACCAAAAGGAAAGATGATAGAAAACTGGCAACTCCTAAGGTGACACAAAGAAAGTAGACTTAGAGGCTGCTAGACCATATATGATATGTTGGTAGATTCAACACAATAGACAACTAGACCGGATTGGTGATTTCAAGATAAAACTAAAGTGTTCAACTGACTGTGGGCGTCCATCTTATCACTGGTTAACACAATCAACAATATTCCAATAAGGGGTAATGAGCAATTAAACGCCACAAATGTGTGCGGATGACCATAACTAGAGCAAAGCAAAGAAAAAAATGAAAGACAAATGCAATAAAGCTAATGACTTATGTTGTTGGTGCATTTTGTGCAAAATAAAATAAGCTGCTCTAACAAGGAGATAGGTTATGTGCCTCTCTGCTGTGCGATGGCACTGACCTGAGGATAAGCATAACCTAGATATTCTAGAATTCATTGTTGTTTGCCGCCTCTCTGCTGTGCGATGGCACTGACCTGAGGACAGGCTTCTCTTTGAAAGCTCTAAGAATAGTCTCTTCTTGTAACAATACCCGTAGACCGCTCAAAAGCTCCTGAGGGATGTTGATTACCATATAAGTGTGGGATCCACAAGTGTTAGTTGAAATAATTAAACCTAAATAAGTCACCAGTCTGTGTCAAAAGTCTGTGTATGGATTTAAGTGGAAAACATACTGACAATCATTGTGGCTACATTCTCAAAGGTCCAAATCAATGTGAGAATCTAAGAGTTTCAGATGATTTCCTTATGTTGCAAAAGACTCTGGATGAACATCGAGAACTTGAGCATCAAAGGTTTTATAACGAGTCCCAAATGATTTGAATTACCTGTATGATTCCAAAAATTGAATTGGTCCAGATGTGATCAACCTAAGTTGAAGCTATCTACTCCCGATCCAAATCCCGTAGATATCAATCTCTGGATTTATCTCTCACAAAAAGCCAAAAATATGTCTAATTATGTAATTAGTTTAAAGTCTTAAATTAGTTAGTCGTTTTAAGTTTTAATTTGAGTCAGTGTCGGGCTACATCAGGAAAGTCAGAAGGAATAAACTCACTAAACGGGTCATGTCTGAGATGACCATATGTGCTTTGAAAGGTAATATAAGTCACGTCTGAGGTGACAAAGTATTTTTAAAAAGGGGTCACGTCTGAGGTGACCAAAGTGGTTAAAAGGATCACGTCTGAGGTGATCAAAGTGTTTTAAAGTTAAAAGGATCACGTCTGAGGTGATCAAAGTGTTTTAAAGATAAAAGGATCATGTCTGAGATGATCAAAAGGTCATAACGTTAATTTAATTAATATAAAAGAGACTAAAGGAAAATTGGTAAAATAGCAGAAAATTAACTAAGTATGACCCATTCGCACGAATGGACCATACGTATGGACTAACCATACGAATGAAGTCCATTCGCACGAATGGAACATACGATTAGTCCAATCGGATGCTTAAATGCGAACGAGTGAGTCAGTCGCACGACTGAACTTCAGTCGGACGACTGGAGAAGGGCGACTGACCCAATCGCACGACTGAGTCCCACTCGCACGACTGAAAGGTGCGAATGAACTCAGTCGCACGATTGGAACTAGGGTGGATATAAATAGAGGGGAGTCGGTCGCAGAGACTCCTCATTCGCAAATCGCCCCTAATTCGCATAGTGTACCGTTACTCTGCCCAAATTTTCTCTGCTTGATTTCTCTTGTTGATTCTGTGATACTGACTTTCGTTCATCATCTTACAGGTATATTGAAGTCTTATTTCATCGAAATCAGAAAGAATAAAACCCTAATTGGATGAACACGACTGTGAAGAGCGAACCGAGAATGTCAAACCCTAATAACCTATTAAAACTAAGTAATATGTTAAAATTGAGTAAAATAGGTTATTAGGGAAGAGTAGGCGACACTAAAGAACCGGTTAATTGAATGATAAAACTTGTTCTGCGTAGATTTGATCTTGGGACGACTGAACAAATGAGACAGACGACTGGTCGTCCTGATGAACTTCAGTCGCACGACTGAAGGGTGCGAATCAATTAATCGCACGACTGAACCATGCGAATGAGACTCAGTCGCACGACTGGTGTAACCGCACAAGAGTACATGCGCATGAGTCCAGTCGCACACTCAGTCGTGCGTATGAGGTCAATCGCACGTCTGAACCTCAATCGCACAGTTCAGTCGCACGACTGTCTTCAGTCGTACAACCTCAGTCGCATGACAGATAAATTCTATTCAAAGTTTAAGTGTTGCTTTGTACTCTTAGCCAACGAAACTAACGTGTATATTATTATGTGTTACAGATGGCGAGTAGATGGAATATGAGCACTAAGCACAACATTTGTGCTCACCTAGACTTGACTTCCAGGAATGCAGCCGACTTTGCTGGCATTATTACTTTCCTACAGAGATCCAGGATCGCGTATGCTATATCTACTCCCTGCACACCGTACAGATCAGTGCAGCAGGCCTTTTGGGATGGCGCATCGGTAGACAGATCCACCGAGCCTCACTGCATCAGGAGCTCGATTTTTGGTGAGGCTATCACTATTTCTGAGGAGGATCTGAGGATAGTTCTTCAGTTTGGGGACGATGCTGAGTGTCCCACACGCCTACACCCCCTCACAGTCCGTGGATGCTTCATGAGAGCCAAGTACTCTGGGGACATCAATGCCGGGGTACTCAACAAGAGTAACCTCTGTCCCCAGTTTAAGTACTTGGCGCACGTGCTGCTGAAGTGTATAGCATCACGGAAGGGTGGATTTGATGAGCTCTCGGACCAGATCCAGAACGCTTATGCAGCGTTGGTGCTGAACCATCCATTCAGCTTCTCCAGGATGATTTTCAGTTACTTGGTGGAGAACCTCGAGGGGAAGGGGAAGGAAGGCTTCTGTATGTACCCTAGATTCCTACAGATGATCATTGATCAGAAGCTTCCTTCCCTACCGAAGGAGAAGGAGGATGCTGTTATCCTCGAGGTCATGGACGACACGACTCTTGGACGGATGAAGGTTTACAGGGGGAAGCAGGTGAAGCCCCCTGTCAGGAGGTTATTTGGGCATCTGGCCCGGGCTGATTACGTGGCGCCAGCGAAGAGGAAGTGGCGCCACGAGGACAGTGACTCAGACGTGGAGCACATAGCTATCCCAGAGACAGACTCTGATGATGATGATAGCGGCGACGCCAGGGATGACATGCCTGCACCATCAAGAGGCACAGATACAGAGATTATTCCCCCGGGGTCAGCCACTGCCGGAGAGGTCGCAGAGATGGCCGGCTTCCATCAGGAGTTTGTCGCTGGTGACATTGAGGAGGAGGAGTCAGACGAGGAGCCCCTCACCAGGACTGTGGGAAGCAAAGTCGTTCCCACAGACCACGGGCTAAAGGTGGTTGGTGAGCACCCAAGGGACTCCTCGGAGAGAGATACTGACCCTAACTACATTCCGGGGTCAGGTAGCAGAGTTGCAGGGGGAGCATCTACTTCCTCCGGGACTAGGAGGAAGCGGATGGCTCAACCACATGGGTTGAAGAAGAAGAAGCGTAGGTTGACCTTCGTGACTTCCACTTCTACCACCACAGCCACCACTACCACCACTACTGACGTTCCACCCATCACCACAGCTACCACAGCCACTACCCCTACTACCACATCCACCACTCTACCTACCACCTCTATCCCATCCATCACCAGACCATTCACCCCTACTTCACCACCATCAGCTCACCGACCCATATTCACCACAGCCACTGCCACCACCACCACACATCAGGCTGGACCGTCAGCCCAGCCCTCACAGGTACATGGATTCACTCTACCTCACATTGGGGTAGAGGAGCAGCTCTCAGCGCTTAACCGGATGGTTATGCGTCTGCTTGCTGCTGACGAGGAGAAAGCGGCGCAGATCCGCCAGTTGACCGACTTGGCTGCTGCCCAATCTCAGCAATTGGCAGAGCAAGCTCGGGTCATAGACCAGCAGAGAGTTGAGGTGTCCCAACTCCAAGATACTCAGGCTCAGTCCGTCAAACGTATTGAGGAGTTGGAGACGACCAATAAGACGATCATGCTGAGGCTGAAGGGGTCGAAGGATGAGCCCCTGAAGCTAAAGGAGGGTGACGGGGATGACGGAGATGATGATGATGAAGATGAGGACGATGATGAGGAAGATGATGATGATGAGGAGACAGAAGAAGAGAGGACAGAAGGACATGATGATGATGACGAGGCAGAAGGAGGGGATGCGGCTGCATCGGCCTCTGCCTCAGGTCAGGAGCGCAGATCCAAACGTCGACAAGACCAGTCATCTACTACTTCTGCTCCTCCGAGCGACACACCACAGATTCAGGACCAAAGTACTGATTAGACGTTTTATGTATTTATTTACTTTGTACTTGAATCATGTAATGAAAAACAAATGTATTAAATGTTTATATATATTAAGTTAATATATGTCTGTTTGATTAATTACTAATGATTTATGTGTTGAATGTTTATATCAAACAGATCCAAACTTTCAAAGGGATGAGTTTGACTTTACTCCCCTTCAAATGGTCAAGACTCAGTTAACTATGATTCTTGACCTACAAGGGATAGTAAGACGGTCTGTGAGTTATACCCCTGAAGAAGGGGAGATAATTCATGACCTGTCTGATGAGCAAATAGCTGAAATGTTCAAACTCAACCCCGATGAAATTGTGAAGGATGCTCCAACCGTGGACTCAACCAGTGATGAGGAACTGAACGACATTGATAAAGTTGAGATTGAAGACATCACTGCAGAAGAGTATCCTCAGTATGCTGACACCGAGGGAAATGTGGTCCCCAATCTGGGTGAATCCCTAGTCAGTGATACTTTTGAGGTACTTGACAAGATGGAGCAAGAAGCAGAAAAGACTGAAGGCACAGCCCAAGCCTCTGATGCAGACGTAGATATTCGCAAGGCTGAATGGGCTGCCTGTTTTGAGGAAGTTAGAGCCCAGCGGGCTGCACCAAAGAGAGATGCCTACACCAAGCTCTACAAAGTCAAGAAACACCATAAGGTGTCGGGCAGGATTATCTCTTGGGCTTATTTTGAAGACCTTAACGCTTATGCAGTTAAGAGGGAGCAGGGCATAGAGTACTTCAGATTCCCACATGATCTGAAGACTCTACCTGGTTTTGAGCTCAACCAGCTGGCTAAACTAAAGCTGCTGTATGCTGACCCGAGAAAGATGTCAGGCTGGTTTGAGGCTGCCCTGAGGAAAGAGTACCACACCAGGTGGGTCAACTTCAAACCTCAACAACCTACGAGGTATATCAGACGGTCTGAAGTTGATCCCATAACTGGAAAGCCAAAGATAGTGCTGAAGTGGAGTCCCCCGCGAACAATGTTAAGAATCCCTCTAAGGGAAATGCCACAGGACTTCACTCCCCACTTCAAATGGTGGTACTACGATTGGAGAACAGCTGAAGCGGTCATAGTCCTAAACAGAGAGGGCCAATGGATACTATCAGGGTATTCGACCCAATGTGGCTAACCAACTTATCTGCTAATGATGTCTACACATTATATAAGTGGCCACTATTCTATGACACGCAAGATATTGTACAAGCCCTCCAATTCCAAAATGTCATAAGACTCTGCTTTGCTTTTGAGATACACGCAGGAGTCACTAAAGAGGAGAAGTACAAGAAGTTTAAGGAGGTGATGCAGAAGACAAGAGAATAGATAGATCTAGGTCCAAGGGGGAGTTTGTTGATACATGTATGTCCCTAGATCATGATTTGTAATGTAATGAACTTTTCTGTCTGATTTTGATGTAATTGTAATTGATTAATGAAATGATATGAATTGGTTGTTACATGTAATGTTTAATATTTCATTAATGAGTTGTGATTGAATTGATTGGGTTAATGAATGTTTGAATGAGTGCACATTAAGTTATATTAAATAGAACATTCAAACTTAACTTAATGAAGTTCTCATGCGGATGGCCCATGCGAATGGACCACACGCATGAATAACTTCATACGATTGACTCAATCGCACGACTGAACCAGGAGACTGGATCAGTCGTATGATTGACACATAAGATTGACTCAATCGCACGACTGAACACTCAGTCGTGCGGATGAATCAACCGCATGGTTCAATCGCACGACTGAACCATACTTATGGCCCAGTCGCACGATTGACCAATACTAACCTATAAATAGACCCAATTCGTGGGAAAACGTAAGCATTCATCCCATTACGACTCCAGACGTACCCTAGCCGTCCAGAAGCCTCCCAAATCGTTCTCCAAGTTCATAGAACACATCAGATCGGTTCCTAATCGATTTCTGACGTTGATATCAATTCTTGATTGATTCATCGTGTGTTCTCACTGATTGGATCGCCAATCAAATAGGATTCCGCACTATTTGAGTTGGTTTAACACGCAATCACTCGGTATTTCGTTCAAATACCAGGTCCTAACAAAGGAGATAGAAGAAACTGACTCCCTCAAAAACAAAGAAACAAAAGCTAAAAGACAAAGGATGGATGAAGACCAAAACGCAGCCACTCAACAAACCCTTAAACAGCTCAAGAAAATTCAACAAGGGATTAGGAATATTCAGAAGGATGTTAAGGAACTAAAAGCACCCAAGGGAAACATCTTCTCAAGAATATGGAAATGGGTGCAGGGAAATTAGAAGCTAACTTTTAATGTGAAATCTTTAAATAAGAACTTAAATGAAAAACATCTTTTGTGTTTGAACTATTACTTGCTTGTGTGTTAACTAGAATATTGTTAAGAGTCTAAAATTCTTTTTAATATTTACTATAATTAACTATAGAAAAACATGCCGCCAAGAAGAAATACGCAACCCATAAGGAGGACTGCGCGAGTGGGATGACCTAGAACTAGACTTGGGGAAGAAACACCTGTTAACTCGACAGCCAATGAAGATGAAAGGATCTCCCGGATAGTGTCACAGCAATTGGAAGCCGCCATACCCATACTAGTAACTCAACTTCAACAAAACCTGAACCTCGGTACCACAACCCCCGGCAACGAAATACCAATTGATGATGCCATAAGAGAACAACCAGCAGAGGAGATTATAACAGAGAAAGGATGTTCCTACAAAGCCTTTATGTCATGTAGACCCCGAGAATTTGATGGTAGAGGCGGAGCAGTACAAGCTCTACGCTGGTTAGATGAAATGGAATCAACTCTGGAGATCAGCAAATGTGCCAATAACTACAGAACCTTGTTTGCCTCACACTCATTAAAAGGGGAAGCACAATCCTGGTGGAAGATGAAGATAACCACTAAAGGTAGGCACATTATGAATGAGTTAAGTTGGGAGGAATTCAGAGGATTAGTTATAGAAAAATACTGTCCTTATAATGAAATAGAAAAATTAGAAACTGAATTTTTAGCTTTAGAAATGAAAGGAGCAGCACATCGGGAATACACCGACAGGTACAATGAACTCTCGAGGTTAGTACCACATCTAGTGGCCCCAGAATCGAAGAGAATAGGAAGATATATTTGGGGACTAGTGCCACAAATAAGGGGATTAGTAAAATCGGCTAGGCCCAAGACTTTTCAAGATACTGTAAGGTTATCAGGAAGCTTGACAGATGAGATGATAAGAAATGGATCACTAGGCAACCCTAGATCTGGAGAAAAGAGAAAGTGGAGTAATGATAGCCTAGGGGGAAGATTTAAGGGAACCCCTCAGAAACGAATAGTTAGACATCCCCCTCGAAACTACCTAGGAATGACACGGGAAAAGAAACCCCAGACAGAAAACCAGCCATGGTGCAACACTTGCCAAAGATACCATCAAGGCAACTGTGCGATGGTAATCTGTTACAACTGCAAGAAAAAGGGGCATATATCCCGAGACTGCAAAAACCCTGCAAATCCAAAATCAGTCTGCTATCAATGTGGGAATGAAAACCATCGCCGAAACGAATGTCCACAGCTAAAAGGAAAGGCACCGGCTAATCAGAACAACCCTCGGGGGAGAGCATTTATAATGCAGGCAGAAGAAGCTCGACACGAACTAGAAGTTGTCACGGGTACGTTCCCTATAAACGATCAGTATGCTACTTTACTATTCGATACTGGAGCAACCCGTAGTTTTGTTTCAAATACATTTAGGCCACTACTTAACTTAACCACAGAAAAGCTAAATCAAAAATATATGATAGAATTAGCTGATGGTAAGATAATCGAAGCTTATGAAATCATTCCTAATTGCACAATGAATTTAGATGAAAACTATTTCAATATAGATTTGATTCCTATTGATTTAGGAGGATTTGACATTGTTGTAGGAATGGATTGGTTAAGTAAAAGTCAAGCTGAAATAGTATGTGGTAAGAAGATGATCAAAATCCCTTTGGTTAATGAGAATAGAACACTGTGCATATATGGTGAAAAACCTAGGGGCACCATAAAGATAATTTCTTGTAAAAATGCACAAAAATGTCTAAGGAGGAAATGTTTGGCTTATCTGACCCACATTGTTGACACTAAGATAGACAAAGTAAACCTGAAAGATGTTCCAATTGTCAATGAATATTCTGATGTATTCCCTGATGAATTACCTGGGTTACCACCCCCTCGTCAAGTAGAATTCAAAATTGAATTAATACCAGAACAAACCCCTATTGCTAAGGCACCCTACCGTTTAGCACCTACTGAAATGAAGGAATTAATGAGCCAACTTCAGGAACTTTTGGATAAAGGATTTATACGGCCTAGTGTATCACCCTGGGGAGCACCAGTTTTATTTGTTAAGAAAAAGGATGGAACATTTAGAATGTGCATAGACTATAGGAAACTCAATAAGGTAACTGTGAAGAATAGGTATCCCTTACCTAGAATAGACGATCTATTTGATCAATTACAGGGATCTAGTTACTTTTCAAAAATAGACTTGAGATCAGGGTATCATCAGCTAAGAATACAGGATGAAGATATACCTAAGACAGCATTCAGAACAAGATATGGACATTATGAATTCCTGGTAATGCCATTTGGATTAACCAATGCTCCCGCCATATTCATGGATCTGATGAATAGGATATGTAAACCCTATTTAGATAAGTTTGTCATAGTCTTTATAGATGACATTTTAATCTATTCTAAGAATAAGGAGGATCATGAGCAACACCTAAGATTGACCTTGGAGTTGTTAAGAAAAGAAAAACTATACGCAAAATTCTCAAAATATGAATTTTGGAAAAGAGAAGTGCAATTCCTTGGGCACATAGTCAATCAAGAAGGAATACAGGTAGATCCAGCAAAAATAGAAGCTGTTAAGAAATGGGAGGATCCCAAGACACCAACAGAAGTACGCCAATTTTTAGGATTAGCAGGATATTATGGAAGGTTCATAGAAAATTTCTCCAGGATAGCTCAGCCCTTGACTGAACTAACTCAAAAAGACAGGCCATATGTCTGGGGAGAAAAACAAAAGAGTGCATTCGAACTCTTGAAAAGTAAGTTATGTAGTGCACCTATTTTGTCATTACCAGAAGGGACTGACGATTTTGTAGTATATTGTGATGCCTCTCGTCAAGGATTTGGATGTGTATTAATGCAACGAAGTAGAGTCATTGCATATGCCTCTAGACAACTTAAGGGAAGTGAGAAAAACTACACTACTCATGATTTGGAATTAGGAGCAGTAATCTTTGCACTTAAGATCTGGAGACATTACCTGTATGGGACAAAATATACAATATATACGGATCACAAGAGTTTACAGCATATATTTGAGCAGAAAATGCTGAACATGAGACAAAGAAGATGGATAGAATTACTGAGTGATTATGATTGTGAAATCAAATATCATCCAGGTAAGGCAAATGTAGTTGCAGATGCTTTAAGTAGAAAAGATAGGGTTAAACCATTACGAGTACGAGCCATGAGAATGGAACTACAATCAGACCTGTTAAGACAAATATGGAGAGCCCAACAGAAAAGTAAAATAGAAATAAAAGGACAGGAAAAGGATTTACAGGAAGATACAAATGGAATTCTAAGATTTAAAGGAAGGACCTGGATACCTGATGATGCTATACTTAGAAGGATTATATTACAAGAAGCACATAAGTCAAAATACTCAGTACATCCAGGAAATAACAAAATGTATAAGGATTTGAAAAATCATTACTAGTGGCCTGGCATGAAGAGATCAGTTGGAGAGTTTGTAGAGAAATGCAATACGTGTTCAAGAGTTAAAGCAAAACATCAGAAACCTTCAGGATATCTACAACAACCTGAAATTCCAGAATGGAAATGGGATCAAATTACTATGGATTTTGTAACCAAGTTACCAAGGACCTCAAGTGGTTATGACACAATCTGGGTTATAGTAGATAGGTTATCCAAATCAGCACACTTCCTGCCAATCAGGGAAGATTACAAAATAGAGAAATTAGCAAGAATCTACATACGAGAAATCGTATCCAGACATGGAATACCAATCTCCATTATATCTGATAGAGACAATAGATTCATATCAAGGTTTTGGCAAACCCTACAAAAAGCTTTAGGAACCCAAATAAATCTTAGCACAGCCTTCCACCCACAAACAGAGGACAAAGTGAAAGGACAATACAAACACTAGAAGATATGTTACGTGCTTGTGCATTAGACTTTGGTGGCAACTGGGATATGCATCTACCTTTGATAGAATTTTCTTATAATAATAGCTATCATTCCAGCATTAAAACCGCCCCGTTTGAAGCCTTGTATGGAAGAAAATGCAGATCGCCATTATATTGGAATGAAATAGGAGATAGACAACTTATAGGCCCTGATTTAATTCAAGAAACATCTGACAAGATCAAAGAAATCAAAAATAGATTAAAGACAGCACGAGATCGGCAGAAAAGTTACTCGGATAAAAGAAGAAAGCCATTAGAATTTCAAATTGGAGATAAGGTCTATCTAAGAATATCACCCACCAAAGGAATCTTTCGATTTGGAAAGAGAAATAAGTTGAACCCAAGATATGTTGGACCATTTGAAGTTATTGACAAAATTGGTCCTGTTACGTATAAGCTAGATTTACCCGAAGAATTAAGTAAAGTACACAACACGTTCCATGTGTCCAATCTGAAGAAATGTTTAACAGATGAAACATTAAAAGTTCTAGTTCAAGAAATAAAGATAGACGAGAGGCTTCATTTTACAGAGGAACCAATAACCATATTAGATAAAGAAGTTAAAAAGCTAAGAAGAAGCAAGATCCCCATAGTGAAAGTTAAGTGGAACGCTAGGAGAGGACCAGAGTATACATGGGAAAGAGAAGATGAAATCAGAAGAAGATACCCCCATCTATTTTAAGTCAATGGTCAGATAAGTTCATTACTATCCAAATAAATTTCGGGACGAAATTATTTTTACGGGGGGAGAATGTGACAACCCTAGATTTAGAAATTTTATACACTAAGTCCATTCAAATATCTAAGCTACACCTAGGTTAATATATATATTTTTATACATACATACACGTATGCATGCTTTCATTTTGTTTACACAAGTATGTTGTTCACTTATATATATGTATACGTATGCATGGCCGAATGCATACACACCCTTTTACGTGTGCATGTACCATCTTTTGCTAAGAAACATGTGCACATCACATGAACATAAGTGTTGATCATTTGCATGCTTGCATGCATAAACAAGAAGTTACGTACTCACACATCCATGTTCCTGACCTTTTGATACCAAACGATACATGAACAAGAAACTCAACCACATAACACCAAACAAACACTAAGTAAACCAAAATACAACCCAACCAAACACCACAAACATAAGTTAACATCAAAAGAAATTTGACATCAAAACAAACCTAAACAAATTCCCTACACCAAAACCTTAAACCAAAGAACCATTTAAGATCAAGAACACTCGGTTAACACCCCTTGAACACTCGGTTAATACCCTTAAGCACCGAATTAGCCAACCAAATATCTAGAACCATCTTGTAATGATTGTTTGGTGACTCATGCATTCCTCCATTCGACACCTAGCCCATCGGGACACCAAGAGTATCCACAAACCGCCACCTCTCACTCTAAAGATCAAACTAAGCATTCCTAGTTACACCACATAACTCTAGGAAGTAGGCTTAATAATGACTAGCTCCACTACTTGAAGGAGCGGCCGAAGGAACCATTAGAACACACCAAAACTCTCGGCTATTCTAACCACAACCGTATACCCACCTTCATTCGGACACCTTTTAATCGCACAACTCCCGAACACCACCACCGTAAGCCATAAACCACTCCCTCAATCCTCTCGGTCTCCACCTCTCCAATCAAATACCATCATCAACTTCACTCGGTCATACACTCTCGGACACACGGCAGCAACATCCAAGCCTCGTGGAAGCATCATCTCCTGAAAGACTATCAAGAACACCAAAACTAAGCAAGCTTAGACCATCCTCACCTTCTTCTCACACTCTCCTTCTCTCAAAATCAAGGTTCTAACTCCTAAAACCTTGCTTGATTAAGATTATGGAAACTAAACATGTGTTAAATAAAGCACATGTGATTAACCCTTTTGGTTAAAACAAAGTTCTTATAGAAACATATACAAAATCAAACCTATTTTTCAGAACAAAAAGAAAGGTTTTAAGAATCTGGAAAAATAAAACAAATCTTAAAAATCAAAGTTTTAGCAAGAAATTATCAACAAAAGGGTTAAAAATCTAGTCATAGTTTGTTAAATTAATTTTGATATTAAATACCTGTGATTGTGGGAACAAATATTAAAAATATATTTAGAATATTAGGAAATAGAAGTCTGTAAAATTTGGTACCATTCCTATAAGATAGTTAATTTATATGCAATATTTAAGGATATAAAGAGAAAAATTATATCAGAAGAACCGACCCTAGTAAATGTATGGAAAAATTATATACTGACTATTAAAAATTATAGAATCCACTGGAAAAATCTCGTGACCTAACTCAAACTATTATCTGAAATATTAATTTTTAACTATTTTGTCAACTAAAATCGGGAAAAATACTTCAATTATGAAATAAATTCTGGGAAATTTATCGAAAATATAAGAATAGAAATAGAACAGTCTGTGTAAAAATTAGAATTTTTGAGTATGTTCTGATATTTTTAGCAAATAAGAGTAAAATAGGAAAAATTATAAAAAAATGACTCTGCTATGACTTAAAATATGAGAAAATTTTGAGAAACCTTACGAATTATAATTATCAATCTGATAAAATTTGACTAATTGTAGAGGCCCGAAGGTATTTCTAAAGAATTATTTGAATAATGTAAAAATAATAAGAATTAGCCTGAAAATAATTTAAGTATGAAATTTTAGTATATTTTATCTAACACTAAGATACATCTACTGCGAAAATTTCGGAATTTATACTAAAACCTAACTTATGAAATAAATTCTTCAATCTGAGGTACTAAAAATGTTAAAGAAAATACATTTTCTAAACTATAAATATTTTTCTTGTTTATAGGTTACCATTTGGAGTAAAGGTGAGTTTCATGGCCCATTTTGTTTTATAAAGTTTTGGGGGAAAAAGCATACTAATTGATGCATTATTTTCTGAAATTTATGTTACAACCATTAATTCGGATGTGGAACCGTTAGATAATATTGGTAGCGCTACTTAGGAAAATATTTCCTGCACCAATGGGATGAGTATTGTGATGCTATATTATCTGATTTATGAAATGTGTTATGACAGATATGAATGATCTGATTGCTATGTAAGGTTTGGTTGTATATAATGCATCAATATTACATGTTTGATAAACCTGTGAATCTCACCAACTTTATGTTGACTATTTTGGGTATGCTTTTTCAGGAATTCACCATGACTAACAGCTTAATGTTCTCCTTTGATGTTTATAATGGCTGGGGAGAAGTTGTGAGGAAAGTTTGTGTGAACCTGACAGTGAACTTATATGATCTCAGTGTTTCGGTGGATGCACACTTCCATCGTCTCTGAAGATGTTGCTGTTAGGATGTTAAGTAATAGGGTTATGTTAGTTCAAATTTGACTATCATGAATTGATGTAATCCTAACTTCTATACTAGTAATTTTGTTATGTTATGTGTTATTATATATTTATTGTGCCTTATCATGAAATATGATATGTTTATGTGATGCTTGGTAAAAAAATGTATGTCAATGAGTTCTGAGCAAACAGGTCACACCCTAAGCATTTCACGCTTCCGCCCGGATGTGACAGGTTGGTATCAGAGCCATTGGTTATAGAGAATTAGGTACCATAAAATACCTAGACTATAACCATAAGCTCATATCTGTATAATTGTGTGTATATATGAATTTGCGTGATATGATTCCATGAATATTATAGCATTTTCTTTGTAAAGAATTTATAATATATACAGAAATAGGTAACTAACTGTTTGGTTCAAAATCATGAAAAGATTTGTTTTGCAGCCATGAGTACTGATAACAATTTCTGTGAGACTGACTCATCCGAATACTCGGATTATAACAATCACAAAGAACTTACGCCTGAACCTGAACCTCAGCAAATTCTAGAACCTTTTCCAACCAAAGATGAAGATAATCATAAGCCTAAATTTTATGTCCGTCGTGCACCTGTAATGGTAGGAGGATATACCATTAAAACTCCTAGGAAAAGGGTACGACCCGGAAACAAATTCAAGACCAAGCAAGACGAAGGCAAGGAGATACAAGAAACTGACTCCCTCAAAAACGAAGAAAGAAAAGCTAAAAGACAAAGGATGGATGAAGACCAAAACGCAGCCACTCAACAAACCCTTAAACAGCTCAAGAAAATTCAACAAGGGATCAGGAATATTCAGAAGGATGTTAAGGAACTAAAAGCACCCAAGGGAAACATCTTCTCAAGAATATGGAAATGGGTGCAGGGAAATTAGGAGCTAACTTTTAATGTGAAATCTTTAAATAAGAACTTAAATGAAAAACATCTTTTGTGTTTGAACTATTACTTGCTTGTGTGTTAACTAGAATATTGTTAAGAGTCTAAAATTCTTTTTAATATTTACTATAATTAACTATAGAAGAACATGCCGCCAAGAAGAAATACGCAACCCATAAGGAGGACTGCGCGAGTGGGACGACCTAGAACTAGACTTGGGGAAGAAACACCTGTTAACTCAACAGCCAATGAAGATGAAAGGATCTCCCGGATAGTGTCACAGCAATTGGAAGCCGCCATACCCATACTAGTAACTCAACTTCAACAAAACCTGAACCTCGGTACCACAACCCCCGGCAACGAAATACCAACTGATGATGCCATAAGAGAACAACCAGCAGAGGAGATTATAACAGAGAAAGGATGTTCCTACAAAGCCTTTATGTCATGTAGACCCCGAGAATTTGATGGTAGAGGCGGAGCAGTACAAGCTCTACGCTGGTTAGATGAAATGGAATCAACTCTGGAGATCAGCAAATGTGCCAATAACAACAGAACCTTGTTTGCCTCACACTCATTAAAAGGGGAAGCACAATCCTGGTGGAAGATGGAGATAACTACTAAAGGTAGGCACATTATGAATGAGTTAAGTTGGGAGGAATTCAGAGGATTAGTTATAGAAAAATACTGTCCTTATAATGAAATAGAAAAATTAGAAACTGAATTTTTAGCTTTAGAAATGAAAGGAGCAGCACATCGGGAATACACCGACAGGTACAATGAACTCTCGAGGTTAGTACCACATCTAGTGGCCCCAGAATCGAAGAGAATAGGAAGATATATTTGGGGACTAGTGCCACAAATAAGGGGATTAGTAAAATCGGCTAGGCCCAAGACTTTTCAAGATACTGTAAGTTTATCAGGAAGCTTGACAGATGAGATGATAAGAAATGGATCACTAGGCAACCCTAGATCTGGAGAAAAGAGAAAGTGGAGTGATGATAGCCTAGGGGGAAGATTTAAGGGAACCCCTCAGAAACGAATAGTTAGACAGCCCCCTCGAAACTACCTAGGAATGACACGGGAAAAGAAACCCCAGACAGAAAACCAGCCATGGTGCAACACTTGCCAAAGATACCATCAAGGCAACTGTGCGATGGTAATCTGTTACAACTGCAAGAAAAAGGGGCATATATCCCGAGACTGCAAAAACCCTGCAAATCCAAAATCAGTCTGCTATCAATGTGGGAATGAAAACCATCGCCGAAACGAATGTCCACAGCTAAAAGGAAAGGCACCGGCTAATCAGAACAACCCTCGGGGGAGAGCATTCATAATGCAGGCAGAAGAAGCTCGACACGAACCAGAAGTTGTCACGGGTACGTTCCCTATAAACGATCAGTATGCTACTGTACTATTCGATAATGGAGCAACCCGTAGTTTTGTTTCAAATACATTTAGTCCACTACTTAACTTAACCACAGAAAAGCTAAATCAAAAATATATGATAGAATTAGCTGATGGTAAGATAATCGAAGCTTATGAAATCATTTCTAATTGCACAATGAATTTAGATGAAAACTATTTCAATATAGATTTGATTCCTATTGATTTAGGAGGATTTGACATTGTTGTAGGAATGGATTGGTTAAGTAAAAATCAAGCTGAAATAGTATGTGGTAAGAAGATGATCAAAATCCCTTTGGTTAATGAGAATAGAACACTGTGCATATATGGTGAAAAACCTAGGGGCACCATAAAGATAATTTCTTGTAAAAATGCACAAAAATGTCTAAGGAGGAAATGTTTGGCTTATCTGACCCACATTGTTGACACTAAGATAGACAAAGTAAACCTGAAAGATGTTCCAATTGTCAATGAATATTCTGATGTATTCCCTGATGAATTACCTGGGTTACCACCCCCTCGTCAAGTAGAATTCAAAATTGAATTAATACCAGGAACAACCCCTATTGCTAAGGCACCCTACCGTTTAGCACCTACTGAAATGAAGGAATTAATGAGCCAACTTCAGGAACTTTTGGATAAAGGATTTATACGGCCTAGTGTATCACCCTGGGGAGCACCAGTTTTATTTGTTAAGAAAAAGGATGGAACATTTAGAATGTGCATAGACTATAGGGAACTCAATAAGGTAACTGTGAAGAATAGGTATCCCTTACCTAGAATAGACGATCTATTTGATTAATTATAGGGATCTAGTTACTTTTCAAAAATAGACTTGAGATCAGGGTATCATCAGCTAAGAATACAGGATGAAGATATATCTAAGACAGCATTCAGAACAAGGTATGGACATTATGAATTCCTGGTAATGCCATTTGGATTAACCAATGCTCCCACCATATTCATGGATCTGATGAATAGGATATGTAAACCCTATTTAGATAAGTTTGTCATAGTCTTTATAGATGACATTTTAATCTATTCTAAGAATAAGGAGGATCATGAGCAACACCTAAGATTGACCTTGGAGTTGTTAAGAAAAGAAAAACTATACGCAAAATTCTCAAAATATGAATTTTGGAAAAGAGAAGTGCAATTCCTTGGGCACATAGTCAATCAAGAAGGAATACAGGTAGATCCATCAAAAATAGAAGCTGTTAAGAAATGGGAGGATCCCAAGACACCAACAGAAGTACGCCAATTTTTAGGATTAGCAGGATATTATGGAAGGTTCATAGAAAATTTCTCCAGGATAGCTCAGCCCTTGACTGAACTAACTCAAAAAGACAGGCCATATGTCTGGGGAGAAAAACAAAAGAGTGCATTCGAACTCTTGAAAAGTAAGTTATGTAGTGCACCTATTTTGTCATTACCAGAAGGGACTGACGATTTTGTAGTATATTTTAATGCGTCTCGTCAAGGATTTGGATGTGTATTAATGCAACGAAGTAGAGTCATTGCATATGCCTCTAGACAACTTAGGGGAAGTGAGAAAAACTACACTACTCATGATTTGGAATTAGGAGCAGTAATCTTTGCACTTAAGATCTGGAGACATTACCTGTATGGGACAAAATGTACAATATATACGGATCACAAGAGTTTACAGCATATATTTGAGCAGAAAATGCTGAACATGAGACAAAGGAGATGGATAGAATTACTGAGTGATTATGATTGTGAAATCAAATATAATCCAGGTAAGGCAAATGTAGTTGCAGATGCTTTAAGTAGAAAAGATAGGGTTAAACCATTACGAGTATGAGCCATGAGAATGGAACTACAATCAGACCTGTTAAGACAAATATGGGAGCCCAAAAGAAAAGTAAAATAGAAATAAAAGGACAGGAAAAGGATTTACAGGAAGATACAAATGGAATTCTAAGATTTAAAGGAAGGACCTGGATACCTGATGATGCTATACTTAGAAGGATTATATTACAAGAAGCACATAAGTCAAAATACTCAGTACATCCAGGAAATAACAAAATGTATAAGGATTTGAAAAATCATTACTGGTGGCCTGGCATGAAGATATCAGTTGGAGAGTTTGTAGAGAAATGCAATACGTGTTCAAGAGTTAAAACAAAACATCAGAAACCTTCAGGATATCTACAACAACCTGAAATTCTAGAATGGAAATGGGATCAAATTACTATGGATTTTGTAACCAAGTTACCAAGGACCACAAGTGGTTATGACACAATCTGGGTTATAGTAGATAGGTTAACCAAATCAGCACACTTCCTGCCAATCAGGGAAGATTACAAAATAGAGAAATTAGCAAGAATCTACATACGAGAAATCGTATCCAGACATGAAATACCAATCTCCATTATATCTGATAGAGACAATAGATTCATATCAAGGTTTTGGCAAACCCTACAAAAAGCTTTAGGAACCCAAATAAATCTTAGCACAGCCTTCCACCCACAAACAGATGGACAAAGTGAAAGGACAATACAAACACTAGAAGATATGTTACGTGCTTGTGCATTAGACTTTGGTGGCAACTGGGATATGCATCTACCTTTGATAGAATTTTCTTATAATAATAGCTATCATTCCAGCATTAAAACCGCCCCGTTTGAAGCCTTGTATGGAAGAAAATGCAGATCGCCATTATGTTGGAATGAAATAGGAGATAGACAACTTATAGGCCCTGATTTAATTCAAGAAACATCTGACAAGATCAAAGAAATCAAAAATAGATTAAAGACAGCACGGGATCGGCAGAAAAGTTACGCGGATAAAAGAAGAAAGCCATTAGAATTTCAAATTGGAGATAAGGTCTATCTAAGAATATCACCCACCAAAGGAATCTTTCGATTTGGAAAGAGAAATAAGTTGAACCCAAGATATGTTGGACCATTTGAAGTTATTGACAAAATTGGTCCTGTTGCGTATAAGCTAGATTTACCCGAAGAATTAAGTAAAGTACACAACACGTTCCATGTGTCCAATCTGAAGAAATGTTTAACAGATGAAACATTAAAAGTTCCAGTTCAAGAAATAAAGATAGACGAGAGGCTTCATTTTACAGAGGAACCAATAGCCATATTAGATAAAGAAGTTAAAAAGCTAAGAAGAAGCAAGATCCCCATAGTGAAAGTTAAGTGGAACGCTAGGAGAGGACCAGAGTATACATGGGAAAGAGAAGATGGAATCAGAAGAAGATACCCCCATCTATTTTAAGTCAATGGTCAGATAAGTTCATTACTATCCAAATAAATTTCGGGACGAAATTATTTTTACGGGGGGAGAATGTGACAACCCTAGATTTAGAAATTTTATACACTAAGTCCATTCAAATATTCTAAACTACACCTAGGTTAATATATATATTTTTATACATACATACACGTATGCATGCTTTCATTTTGTTTACACAAGTATGTTGTTCACTTATATATATATGTATACGTATGCATGGTCGAATGCATACACACCCTTTTACGTGTGCATGTACCATCTTTTGCTAAGAAACATGTGCACATCACATGAACATAAGTGTTGATCATTTGCATGCTTGCATGCATAAACAAGAAGTTACGTACTCACACATCCATGTTCCTGACCTTTTGATACCAAACGATACATGAACAAGAAACTCAACCGCATAACACCAAACAAACACTAAGTAAACCAAAATACAACCCAACCAAACACCACAAACATAAGTTAACATCAAAAGAAATTTGACATCAAAACAACCCTAAACAAATTCCCTACACCAAAACCTTAAACCAAAGAACCATTTAAGATCAAGAACCAACTCGGTTAACACCCCTTGAACACTCGATTAATACCCTTAAGCACCGAATTAGCCAACCAAATATCTAGAACCATCTTGTAATGATTGTTTGGTGACTCATGCATTCCTCCATTCGACACGTAGCCCATCGGGACACCAAGAGTATCCACAAACCGCCACCTCTCACTCTAAAGATCAAACTAAGCATTCCTAGTTACACCACATAACTCTAGGAAGTAGGCTTAATAATGACTAGTTCCACTACTTGAAGGAGCGGCCGAAGGAACCATTAGAACACACCAAAACTCTCGGCTATTCTAACCACAACCGTATACCCACCTTCATTCGGACACCTTTTAATCGCACAACTCCCGAACACCACCACCGTAAGCCATAAACCACTCCCTCAATCCTCTCGGTCACCACCTCTCCAATCAAATACCATCATCAACTTCACTCGGTCATACACTCTCGGACACACGGCAGCAACATCCAAGCCTCGTGGAAGCATCATCTCCCGAAAGACTATCAAGAACACCAAAACCAAGCAACCTTAGACCATCCTCAACTACTTCTCACACTCTCCTTCTGTCAAAATCAAGGTTCTAACTCCTAAAACCTTGCTTGATTAAGATTATGGAAACTAAACATGTGTTAAATAAAGCACATGTGATTAACCCTTTTGGTTAAAACAAAGTTCTTATAGAAACATATACAAAATCAAACCTATTTTTCAGAACAAAAAGAAAGGTTTTAAGAATCTGGAAAAATAAAACAAATCTTAAAAATCAAAGTTTTAGAAAGAAATTATCAACAAAAGGGTTAAAAATCTAGTCATAGTTTGTTAAATTAATTCTGCATATTAAATAACTGTGATTGTGAGAATAAATATTAAAAATATATTTAGAATATTAGGAAATAGAAGTCTGCAAAATTTGGTACCATTCCTATAAGTTAGTTAATTTATATGCAATATTTAAGGATATAAAGAGAAAAATTATATCAGAAGAACCGACCTTAGTAAATATATGGAAAAATTATATACTGACTATTAAAAATTATAGAATCCACTGGAAAAATCTCGTGACCTAACTCAAACTATTATCTGAAATATTAATTTTTAACTATTTTGTCAACTAAAATCGGGAAAAATACTTAAACTATGAAATAAATTATGGGAAATTTATAGAAAATATAAGAATAGAAATAGAACAGTCTTTGTAAAAATTAGAATTTTTGAGTATGTTCTAATATTTTTAGCAAATAAGAGTAAAATAGGAAAAATTATAAAAAAATGACTCTGCTATGACTTAAAATATGAGAAAATTTTGAGAAACCATACGAATTATAATTATCAATCTGACAAAATTTGACTAATTTTAGAGGTCCGAAGGTATTTCTAAAGAATTATTTGAATAATGTAAAAATAATAAGAATTAGCCTGAAAATAATTTAAATATGGAATTTTAGTATATTTTATCTAACACTAAAATACATCTACTGTGAAAATTTCGGAATTTATACTAAAACCTAACTTATAAAATAAATTCTTCAATCTGAGGTACTAAAAATGTTAAAGAAAATACATTTTCTAAACTATAAATATTTTTCTTGTTTATAGGTTACCATTTGGAGTAAAGGTGAGTTTCATGACCCATTTTGTTTTATAAAGTTTTGGGGGAAAAAACATACTAATTAATGCATTATTTTCTGAAAATTATGTTACAACCATTAATTCGGATGTGAAACCGTTAGATAATATTGGTAGCGCTACTTAGGAAAATATTTCCTGCACCAATGGGATGAGTATTGTGATGCTATATTATCTGATTTATGAAATGTGTTATGACAGATATGAATGATCTGATTGCTATGTAAGGTTTGGTTGTATATAATGCATCAATATTACATGTTTGATAAACCTGTGAAGCTCACCAACTTTATGTTGACTGTTTTGGGGTATGCTTTTTCAGGAATTCACCATGACTAACAGCTTAATGTTCTCCTTTGATGTTTATAATGGCTGGGGAGAGGTTGTGGGGAAAGTTTGTGTGAACCTGACAGTGAACTTATATGATCTCAGTGTTTCGGTGGATGCACACTTCCATCGTCTCTGAAGATGTTGCTGTTAGGATGTTAATGTAATAGGGTTATGTTAGTTCAAATTTTGACTATCATGAATTGATGTAATCCTAACTTCTATACTAGTAATCTTGTTATGTTATGTGTTATTATATATTTATTGTGCCTTATCATGAAATATGATATGTTTATGTGATGCTTGGTAAAAAAAATGTATATCAATGAGTTCTGAGCAAACAGGTCACACCCTAAGCATTTCACGCTTCCGCCGGGATGTGACAATATATCTTTAATGACATGAGAATTATGATATGCATTGATTTAATGATATGCAATACTAAAATCTAAATAAACGATAACATGCATTTTTGTGTGTTATTGCTTTAGCGTCATAAAAAAAACAAAAACACGGAGTATGCTTTGAAAAAAAAAATGCTTGTCACTGTTCGTTTCATCTTATGTTTTGAAACTGTGCGTGTTATACTAATTTAAAATTATTTGGAAGCCATAATCGGCCACCACCACCATTCTCCGGTCGGCACCCTAAAGACCGTCGTGAAACACCGACTATGTGACAACCCAATAAGCGCCCAAAGAAGCTCCATCACCAACATCCCATCTTCAAAACCATCTCCACCTAAAAAAACCCTACTTTCTTCAACCTCGACACCATGTTAACTCCCGAATCTAACATTTCTACTCAAATGGTGTCTCCACTTGTAAATTAGGGTTTTCAGTTGTCACTTTCAGTTGTCTGAAAGAGTTATAGAGGTAGACTACTTCCAATTTTCCTTTTTTTATTTTTTTTCATTTTGCACTTCTTTATAAGCCTTTAACATGAAGTTTTCGTAATAATGGCATTGTCAAATGGAGAGTTGAGTGGTTTGATTCAAACAACAAATACGTCATGGGAACAAGGAATACACCTACTAGTATAATCCTTCCAAATTTGTAATTTGGTTTAATTTGAACAACAAATATGTTATGATAACTTGTTGGTTTCAGGATTTTCATTAACCAAGATAAACAACATGACTGTAAATTTCGGAAGCTCATTAAGTGACACGACCACAACAATCATCCTTCATAACTAATTTTGCCATCAATGTATGGTTTGAATCTCACAAAATCCTTATATTAAATGTGAAATGTCTGAACTGCATCTTGGCAGGTGGTTTTCTTTGTGCAAAAGCAAGTTATTAACCTAATACAATAGTAAGAATGCATTATGGGCTGCTTGAGAAAATCAAACCTACTATAGTGTTTAGGACTGATTTGTTTCATATGAACTGTTTTAGTAACATAAACAGAAAGATAAAGTTTGGAGTTCATTGTAATAAGTATTCTCTTTTATGAGTTTGGAGGATGAACACATATTAGTTTGTTATTTGCAATCTTAGTCGAAAGCCAAGAAATATGTAGAAACTTTAAGATTAAGTTTTGTAAGAGTTAAGTTGCAATAGGTACGAGAACCACCAATTATTAAGTTCTATAAAATTTTGGAAAATGATGTTTGAAGATTGTGGGTTATAAAAGAAAATCACAGTGGAATTTCTGATGTTTGTCTTTCAGAATCTTGCTTGTAGTTTTGGTTTAATATTAAATCCAATATTTTTTTCCCGTTTTTTATTTTTTCTGTTTATGGTAATTTTTTGACTGTAAGATCCAACACTATATCTATTTAATTGTTGCTTCTTTGATTGTATAAAAGAGTAAGAGGTATACTCTGCATGTGATTGTTAATCTTGATTATTGTTTTGATTACGCATACTCCACTTAACATGTTTTCATTCATAACTCATATTAAGTAATCAATGACGCACCCTAAGCTCGATAAGAAAAACATCAAAAGCTTGCAAAGAAGTATAAGAGAGGAAGAGTACTTGTAAACTATCATTGTAACAATTTATATTATTATTATTATATGAAATCCATAATTTCAATAATAGAAAACATTTATAGACTTATGAATGCTTATATAGACAATCAAAACCGTAAGAAAAATTCTTGATTGTTTTTAGTTATTGTTTTCTTTTACTGTATATTTTTGCACTTGAATTTACGTCAACATGCTTGATGTAAGCAATTAGTCGGTGTGTATGTTCCTCTATAATCTTTTTGTTGAACTGTGCTCTGCAAAGTGGTAAATTAACTCTAGTTTGGTCTATGTATTTCATCTACTTAACTAATTACTACTTGTATGAATACTCATTTTGTGGGGTTGCTACTAGAGGTCACAATTTTGACGCATTTACTTATGAATGGGTTGATTTGGGCTATATGTTTTATCCTTAAGTGTATTGTTTTTTTGACCAGACCTGTTCTAATCACTGGTATTTTATTACAATCCAAAATTATGTAGAAGTGGATTCCCGCTGTAAAGGAACAACGTAACAAGCGTATGGCCAGTTTCTTGAATTGGCGACTTAATACCATAATCAGGTACTACTTTTTATTGCTGTTATTGGCTTTTTTTTCTGTCAAGTCTTTAGATACTAAGAATTTGTCAAGCACTCAAGTAGCACAAGTATATCAAAACTCTATATATTGCACCCTAATATTCCACGAACATGAAAGTTTATTGTTTTAGGTTGATAAAGGAGTTGGAAATTTGAATGTAAGTCGAATTGTATTTAATTGAATTTGTCAAACTCTAATTTTATTTTGTTTAATTTTTTCCTAATTCTTAAGTTGGGGAAGAAAAAATGAGTATACAGATGCTCGTTGATACTGATGAAATTCGCAAATAATAGTCAACTTTTATCGCAAACTACATTTTCTACTGACATTTTGTATTGAAATTAGAATGGAATGTAGTTAACTTTGAACTTTTACTTATTTGTTATGAGATATTGTATAGAACAACGGTTTTTGCTATTTAATAGTTTATTTTGTATTGTGAGATATTAATCTTCATTTAAAACAGCTATGCTTGGGACAAGACTCTTTCAAAGTTGCATATGTTGCTTAAAAATGTTGAGGTGAATATACTAAGTTCTAATAAACCTAGTATTGCACTCATGATCAAGAAGCGTGTACTTAGGAAGCCTAATGCTAAAAGAAAAAGCAAATAGAATGTAAAAAGGAAAGGGCCAGGGTGAGGTAGTTGCCATAAAGAAGAATCTTCTAAATGATTCAAAGTGATTTCATTGTGATGAAACTTGGCATTGGAAGAACGCTAAAACAATGCGACTTGAAACTCCATAACGGTAATGGAAAAAAGGTTGTAGTGAAGGAAGTAGGAGAATTTGTTCTTTTAGTGATGCTTATTTGTGGTATTGTAAACTTGGACACATAAACAAGAATCATATAAAGAAACTCCAGACTTTAGGAAATTTATAGTCAATAGGTCAAGGGTCTTTTGATAAGTGCGAATCATGTTTAAGTAGACCATTGACCAAAGATCCTTTTACTTGTATTGGTGAAAGGGCTAAAGATTTGTTAGGAATTATACATACAGGTTCATGTTAAAATTTAGATCAATGGGTAGAAATAAGAAAGGTACATGTTACAATTTAGATCAATGGGTAGAAATAAGAAAGGTACTATGTTACATTTACTTATGATTTCAGTAATGGTTATATATATACACATATATAATCAAGCGTATGAAACATTTGATACCTGAATGAAGTACAATACCATCTAGGTAACACAATTAAGATATTTCGATCACGTCAAGGAGGGGACTATCTTAGTCAAGAATTTGACTAACATCTAGGTAAATGTGAGATCGTCTCATAACTAATTCTACATAGAACACCACAGCTTATGGTGTGTTTGAAAGGAGAAATTAAACACAATTAGATATTATTCGATCAATAATGTGTTAGTAAAAAATTTCCTCACTCCTTTTGGACTTTCTCTCTTAATACTGCTGCTAAATTACTTAATCTAACTCCAACTAAAAAGGTGGACAAAAAGCCTTACCTTAGGGTTTGGGGTTGTAAAGCTTATGTAACATGTGGATCTCTGGATAAATAGGAATCCTGAGGTGATAAAGTTGTTTTCATAAAATACTCAAATGCAATCAGTTACTATTTTTACAATACTGCGGAAAACCGGGTTTTCATAAAACATAGAGCTGTCTTTTTAGAGAAGAAGATTCTTGCACGAGGGATCGGGGAAAATCATGTGTATATAGAGGAAATCCGATACACCTTTAACCGAATCATATACTCAAACTATCGATCAACCTAAACCTAAGAGGATTCAGGAATCAACTCTTATTCCTAAAGTCCGCATAAGTACTAGAGATCGGCATGAACCCGATAGATATTGGAATTCATGAAAAAGTTGACATCCTGATATTGGATCAGGATGAACCTGCTAATCACAAATATGCAATTTTGGATTCTGAATCCAAGGAATGGCTAGAGCCATGCTGGGTTAGATAAGGCTGATACAACCAAAACAACACTTAGAGGAATTTTGGTGCAACTGAAGAAACACTTCCGAAGATAAATATGCACTTCTGAAGTCATGTTGAAGAACTTTGAAGATTGAATAAGAACTTCTGAAGAGTGAATAAGAACTTCTGAAGAGGAACTCAGCCTTCCGAGACTAAGGGGTTGTTTGGTTGCCTCTTAATCAGCCTCTTAATGGTTCAGACGTCTGAATTTCAGACTGTTTGTTTCGTGAGCAAATGTCTGAATGGTTCAGACATTTGCCTCTGAATGGTTAAGCATTATACTAGTGTTGAATGATTAAGAGGTCTAATGCTGAATGGTGAAAACCTCTTATCTGAATTGGTCAGACATTTGTATTTGAATAGGTAAATGATATACTAGCTCTTAATGGTTTAGACCTCTTAATGGTTCATCACTTAATGGTTCAGTCCTCTTATTGATTCAGCACTTAATCATTCAGAAGTTGCCAAACAGCCCCTAAGTAATTCCTTTTCCGAAGACAAACACTTAGAAGTTTCAAGACAAAGACTTCTGAAGTATAAAGTCTTGAAGACCAGCAGAAGTCTCGAAAGAAGTTGTTTCTTTCGAAGTATAAATGGCTTCGAAAGAGCTATTCTTCTGAAGCCAGTTAACCTTCAGAAGAACCAACTATGAACCAGTGGACATAAGTATGGTCCGTCTGACATCCACTGCCACCTTTGATATACTGCATGACGCTTTCCCACGCCCATGTAGTTGACCATACTATATTCCACTGTTCACCTTTTATCAGTTAGTACAATTACCACGTTTAGCTGGTCACAAAAGGTAAGTCATGGACTTGTCATGACTACCTAATCTAGGATAATATTTTATTCTAGATAACTTACTTCTAACAATGTAGTATTTGTTTAGTAGTAAGTTCCAGCTGGTAATCTAAGTACAACCGGCTGTAGATAGTAGTATATATAGTTTTCTCATTGTAACTAAGTTAGAATGCTTGTAAGAGTCTTGTAAACTTTGAGTTGAGAAGTAATATATACAAGTATCTTGAAAACCATTGCTTGTGTTTATTAACTTAGTATAACTCTTTCAAGAATTCTGCATCATCATTCGAGTGTGTCTAAGTGAGTTTGAGAGTTAAACCTTGTGTTGAGTGATCATAACCGATCCTCTAATTGGTATAAGAGCTTCTTAGGCTCTTGATTGTGAGATCTAACCATTCAAATCACCTTGTTTCTTCACTCATTCACTCACTACACTCAAAATAGCTCTCAACCAGAAATCTTATGAATTTGAGATGGGAACGATGAGTAAGGCTCCTATCATCACCCCTGATAATTTTAGATCTTGTTGCAAAAGTATTGAAGGTTTCATTAGGTATCAAGACGGCAGCATATGGAGATCTATCACTCACGGACCTTATAAGCCAAAGGTGGAGTCACCGGCTTGTAATGGTGCCGTGATAGAGAAAGCCGTTGAAGACTACTTCGATGAAGACTTCAAGAAGATGGACATTGATAGCAAAGCCATGACAGTACTGCTTACAGTCATACCAAACTCCATAATGGTAGGCTTTGAACACTATCAGTATGCCAAATAACTCTTTGATGCTTTGATATTGATGTACTCTGGTTCCACCGAGTCCAAGAGAGATACCCTGAGCAGCAGTTCGAGAACTTCACTCATATTGTTGGAGAGACCCTGAGCCAGCAATACTTTAGGTATATGGACTTAATCTCATCATTTTAGTCTGTGGGAGTGAATCTTGAGAAGACAGATCTTGTAAAGAAGTTCATGAGTGCACTTCCTCATTAATGGACTTTGTATTGTGTCTTTGTCAAGAGGACTGAGAATCTAAACATTCTCACCATAACCGAACTGTATGGCATCTTTGATGAATACCGTGTAGAGATGGAGACTCAGAGAGGCCCCAAGATGAGCAGAACCTCTAGCCTTCCTGCTAGCAATGTTTTACTCATTGTTGAAGGCTCAAGAACTCATCAGCCCCAACAGTACTTGAGCTACTCCCAACAACCATCATCTTCCTCTAGGCCATACATCACTTTTCCTAAGACACTCAGGTCTCAACGGGCTCAACCAAGTCCCTTCCAGGATAATTGTGCCTTTGTTTCAGGAAACGGGTACTCTAGTGATTTTTAGTTATGCTTTAATGATCTAGGTTGCTTTAGCCCAGATGATGTTGAATACATGAACATTGTTCAACAAATGACTCATTTAACCTATAGAGCAAAGAAGTTCTTTAAAAGAACTGGAAGACAGTTCCTTCTGAACCCAACCAACAACAAATTTGGGTTAGACAAATCAAAGCCAAATGCTATAATTGCAACCAACTTGGTCATTTTGCAAGGGAATGCAAGGCTCCAAAGTCCAACCCTAGAGCCACTTATGTCTCCCAACATCATCCTACAACTCCAAAAGTTGCTGCAAAGCCAACTGAACAACAAACAACTGTTGTTGCTCAAGAAGTTGACATGAGCTTTGTGGTGCAGGATGTAACTCCAGCTCAAGCTCAAGCTCTCATGGTTGGAACAGAAGACAATCGGGTATATGAAAATCTTTGTACCCCAGTATGAATAGCTAAGGTTAAACTTTATCAGGACTATAACATGGAGTTTAGATCTGATATTGAGTCTTTGAATATACTAAAATCTGATTTGAAAAGACAGAATCTAACTACAAACTAAATATTGAAGAGTTAGAGAATATTGTTTCTTCTTTAAAAGATGAACACTCAAATTACAGGGCTCAAATTAAGGATTTGATTTCTAAGTTAACTGAGGCTCAAGCCCAGCTAGTAATAGTTGAGGCTAAAGCAAAGAAATATGCTATTAAAGAGCATAACTTCAAACCCATTATTGCATCATCCTCCCACTCAAAGGTGTGTTATCAAAATAAAAGTGGGTTGGGAACTAATGAAATTGCTCCACCACACTCTTACACATCTGTAAAACAACCAAGATGTGGTCTTGAAAAGCAAGAGGTTCCAACTGTTGACCCACTACACAATGAGCAAAAGAATGCTGCAACAATGGTGGAAAACCTTATCCACACCGCTGATGATCAACCTTTAACCACCAAAGCCAAAAGAAACAAAATCAAGGCAACAAGAAAAACTGCCAAAAAGGTGGCTGAGTCAAAACTGAAAATAGACTCAAACCAAGTGGTTGGAAGCTCTGATCTAGGAAAGAAGTGTAGTACCAGCACTCCTATCCAGCTGAAAGATCAGAAGTCAAAGGGAAAGGTTGTTGTAGAAGAAAAGAAGTGCCAGAAGCAACAGTCCTCAGGCCTCATGAAGAATAACATTAAGTGCATAATGTGTGGTCTGCATAACCACATGGCTAAAGATTGTTACTACAATCCAGCAAGCACACATTATGCAAACAATGTTAAAAAAGGAGTCAAGAAGGGTTTCACATTTGGACCTTACCATACGGTTCAGGTGTTAAAGAAAGGAAAGCTTGTTTGCAAAGCCAAGTTGCTTTCGGAAGAAACTCATTCTCCCGAAAGGAAAATAGCTTCGTAAGGCAGGCCAAGGCATAAACAAGAAACAAAAAGAAACCTTCCGAGAAGAAGACTGCTTCGGAAGAAAAGGATGTGATAACTTCTTCCGAGATGAGAGAAGCCTCAAAAGTAAGTCATGCTGCTCAAGTTTCTACAACTCATCTACTCCGATCAACCAAAGGATGGAATGGAAGATCAGAGAAGATGCTGCATCCCAAACGTCTTTTTCAACAATCAAAATTGAACCCCCAAGCATACATTTTGGTTCAATTGCCTTATCTACATTGGAACAATCCAAGACCAACAAGGCTTGAGTTTCCTATAGCAACTAATCATTTCACCTTATGTGCAGGAACATCCACATGATAAAAATGGAAATGTGTGGATAGTAGATGGTGCTCCATGCACATGATAGGGAACGTATCTGTTCTTCAACAATTTGAACATTTTGATGGAGGTCCTGTTCAGTTTGGAGGTGAAGCTGGAGGATACATTTCTGGCAGAGATAATGTATCCAATGGGAAGTCAAAGGTTGACAAAGTAAACTTTGTCAAACAGCTTGAACACAATCTTTTAAGTGTTTCTCAATTCTGTAATCAGAAGCACCAAATACTTTTCACAGAACATAAGTGCATTATCCTCAAGCCTAGGATGACAATTCCTCAGGAATTGATGCTTCTCAGATCTCCCAGAAGAAGGATATGTACAAGCTGGATATAAACAATACTTTCCCACTGGGTGAAGTATCATGCTTTCTTTCCAAAGCTAATAGTAATAAGTCACCTCTATGGCATAAAAGAATGTGTCATATTAATTTTAAAACCATAAACAATTTCGTTAAAAATAACTTGGTACATGGTTTGCCTAAAAATGAATTTTTTGGCAAATATAACCGTGTTGCTTGTCTTAAAGGGAAGCAACACAGGGCATCTCATAAATCCAAATAAGTTAACTCTATCACTTCTCTATTACACTTACTGCACATGGATCAATTTGTCCCACAAGTATAATGAGTATTGGAAGGAAATCATACTGTCTTGTGATTGTTGATGATTTTACAAGATTTACATGGGTATTCTTTTTAAAAACTAAAGATGAAACTGCTGAAACTTTAAAATCATTTATTTTTAAAATAGAAAATCAAATTGATTATAAGGTAAAAATCATAAGAAGTGATCAAGGGATTAAGTTTAAGAATCAAGTTTTTGACTCATTATGTATCTCAAAAGGGATTGCCAGACAATATAGTGCTTCTAGAACTCCTCAACAAAATGGTGTTGCTGAGAGGAGAAATAGGACACTTATTGAGGCTGCTAGAACTATGTTGGCTGATTTAAAGCTGTCTTTAACTTTCTAGGCAAAGGCAGTCAGCACTGCATGCTATGTGCAGAACAGGGTTCCTATAGTTAAGCCCCATGGAAAAACCCCTTATGGGCTATGGAAGAAGAGGCCATCTTTCATTGGTTTTCTTAGGTCCTTTGCCAATAGGTGTACGATACTTAACACAAATGACAATTTGGCAAAATTTGCTGAAAAGTTGGATGATGCTATCTTTGTTGGATATTCTTCAAACTCTTGGTTCAGACATTTGCCTCTGAATGGTTAAGCATTATACTAGTGTTGAATGATTAAGAGGTTTAATGTTGAATGGTGAAAACCTATTATCTGAATTGGTCAGACATTTGTATTTGAATAGGTAAACGATATACTAGCTCTTAATGGTTTAGACCTCTTAATGGTTCATCACTTAATGGTTCAGTCCTCTTATTGATTCAGCACCTAATCATTCAGAAGTTGCCAAACAGCCCCTAAGTATTCCTTTTCCGAAGACAAACACTTAGAAGTTTCAAGACAAAGACTTCTGAAGTATAAAGTCTTGAAGACCAGCAGAAGTCTCGAAAGAAGTTGTTTCTTTCGAAGTATAAATGGCTTCGAAAGAGCTATTCTTCTGAAGCCAGTTAACCTTCAGAAGAACCAACTATGAACCAGTGGACATAAGTATGGTCCGTCTGACATCCACTGCCACCTTTGACATACTGCATGACGCTTTCCCACGCCCATGTAGTTGACCATACTATATTCCACTGTTCACCTTTTATCAGTTAGTACAATTACCACGTTTAGTTGGTCACAAAAGGTAAGTCATGGACTTGTCATGACTACCTAATCTAGGATAATATTTTATTCTAGATAACTTACTTCTAACAATGTAGTATTTGTTTAGTAGTAAGTTCCAGCTGGTAATATAAGTACAACCGGCTGTAGATAGTAGTATATATAGTTTTCTCATTGTAACTAAGTTAGATGCTTGTAAGAGTCTAGTAAACTTTGAGTTGAGAAGTAATATATACAAGTATCTTGAAAACCATTACTTGTGTTTATTAACTTAGTATATTATTATTAACTCTTTCAAGAATTCTGCATCATCATTCGAGTGTGTCTAAGTGAGTTTGAGAGTTAAACCTTGTGTCGAGTGATCATAACCGATCCTCTAATTGGTATAAGAGCTTCTTAGGTTCTTGATTGAGAGATCTAACCATTCAAATCACCTTGTTTCTTCACTCATTCACTCACTACACTCAAAATAGCTCTCAACCAGAAATCTTATGAATTTGAGATGGGAACGATGAGTAAGGCTCCTATCATCACCCCTGATAATTTTAGATCTTGTTGCAAAAGTATTGAAGGTTTCATTAGGAGTCAAGACGGTAGCATATGGAGATCTATCACTCACGGACCTTATAAGCCAAAGGTGGAGTCACCGGCTTGTAATGGTGCCGTGATAGAGAAAGCCGTTGAAGACTACTTCGATGAAGACTTCAAGAAGATGGACATTGATAGCAAAGCCATGACAGTACTGCTTACAGTCATACCAAACTCCATTATGGTAGGCTTTGAACACTATTAGTATGCCAAATAACTCTTTGATGCTTTGATATTGATGTACTCTGATTCCATCAAGTCCAAGAGAGATACCCTGAGCAGCAGTTCGAGAACTTCACTCATATTGTTGGAGAGACCCTGAGCCAGCAATACTTTAGGTATATGGACTTAATCTCATCATTTCAGTCTGTGGGAGTGAATCTTGAGAAGACAGATCTTGTAAAGAAGTTCATGAGTGCACTTCCTCATTAATGGACTTTGTATTGTGTCTTTGTCAAGAGGACTGAGAATCTAGACATTCTCACAATAACCGAACTGTATGGCATCTTTGATGAATACTGTGTAGAGATGGAGACTAAGAGAGGCCCCAAGATGAGCAGAACCTCTAGCCTTCCTGCTAGCAATGTTTTACTCATTGTTGAAGGCTCAAGAACTCGTCAGCCCCAACAGTACTTGAGCTACTCCCAACAACCATCATCTTCCTCTAAGCCATACATCACTTTTCCTAAGACACCCAGGTCTCAACGGGCTCAACCAAGTCCCTTCCAGGATAATTGTGCCTTTGTTTCAGGAAACGGGCACTCTAGTGATTTTCAGTTATGCTTTAATGATCTAGGTTGCTTTAGCCCAGATGATGTTGAATACATGAACATTGTTCAACAAATGACTCATTTAACCTATAGAGCAAAGAAGTTCTTTAAAAGAACTGGAAGACAGTTCCTTCTGAACCCAACCAACAACAAATTTGGGTTAGACAAATCAAAGCCAATGCTATAATTGCAACCAACTTGGTCATTTTGCAAGGGAATGCAAGGCTCCAAAGTCCAACCCTAGAGCCACTTATGCCTCCCAACATCATCCTACAACTCCAAAAGTTGCTGCAAAGCCAACTGAACAACAAACAACTGTTGTTGCTCAAGAAGTTGACATGAGCTTTGTGGTGCAGGATGTAACTCCAGCTCAAGCTCAAGCTCTCATGGTTGGAACAGAAGACAATTGGGTATATGAAAATCTTTGTACCTCAGTATGAATAGCTAAGGTTAAACTTTATCAGGACTATAACATGGAGTTTAGATCTGATATTGAGTCTTTGAATATACTAAAATCTGATTTGAAAAGGCAGAATCTAACTACAAACTAAATATTGAAGAGTTAGAGAACATTGTTTCTTCTTTAAAAGATGAACACTCAAATTACAGGGCACAAATTCAGGATTTGATTTCTAAGTTAACTGAGGCTCAAGCCCAGCTAGTAATAGTTGAGGCTAAAGCAAAGAAATATGCTATTAAAGAGCATAACTTCAAACCCATTATTGCATCATCCTCCCACTCAAAGGTGTGTTATCAAAATAAAAGTGGGTTGGGAACTAATGAAATTGCTCCACCACACTCTTACACATCTGTAAACAACCAAGATGTGGTCTTGAAAAGCAAAAGGTTCCAACTGTTGACCCACTACACAATGAGCAAAAGAATGTTGCAACAATGGTGGAAAACCTTATCCACACCGCTGATGATCAACCTTTAACCACCAAAGCCAAAAGAAACAAAATCAAGGCAACAAGAAAAACTGCCAAAAAGGTGGCTGAGTCAAAACTGAAAATAGACTCAAACCAAGTGGTTGGAAGCTCTGATCTAGGAAAGAAGTGTAGTACCTCACTCCTATCTAGCTGAAAGATCAGAAGTCAAAGAGAAAGGTTGTTGTAGAAGAAAAGAAGTGCCAAAACCAACAGTCCTCAGGCCTCATGAAGAATAACATTAAGTGCATAATGTGTGGTCTGCATAACCACATGGCTAAAGATTGTTACTACAATCCAGCAAGCACATATTATGCAAACAATGTTAAAAAAGGAGTCAAGAAGGGTTTGACATTTGGACCTTACCATACGGTTTAGGTGTTAAAGAAAGGAAAGCTTGTTTGCAAAGCCAAGTTGCTTTCGGAAGAAACTCATTCTCCCGAAAGGAAAATAGCTTCGTAAGGCAGGGCAAGGCATAAACAAGAAACAAAAAGAAACCTTCCGAGAAGAAGACTGCTTCGGAAGAAAAGGATGTGATAACTTCTTCCGAGATGAGAGAAGCCTCAAAAGTAAGTCATGCTGCTCAAGTTTCTACAACTCATTTACTCCGATCAACCAAAGGATGGAATGGAAGATCAGAGAAGATGCTGCATCCCAAACGTCTTTTTCAACAATCAAAATTGAACCCCCAAGCATACATTTTGATTCAATTGCCTTATCTATATTGGAACAATCCAAGACCAACAAGGCTTGAGTTTCCTATAGCAACTAATCATTTCACCTTATGTGCAGGAACATCCACATGATAAAAATGGAAATGTGTGGATAGTAGATGGTGCTCCATGCACATGACAGGGAACATATCTGTTCTTCAACATTTTGAACATTTTGATGGAGGTCCTGTTCAATTTGGAGGTGAAGCTGGAGGATACATTTCTGGAAAGGATAATGTATCTAATGGGAAGTCAAAGGTTGACAAAGTAAACTTTGTCAAACAGCTTGAACACAATCTTTTAAGTGTTTCTCAATTCTGTAATCAGAAGCACCAAATACTTTTCACAGAACATAAGTGCATTATCCTCAAGCCTAGGATGACAATTCCTCAGGAATTGATGCTTCTCAGATCTCCTAGAAGAAGGATATGTACAAGCTGGATATAAACAATACTTTCCCACTTATAATGCTTTCTTTCCAAAGCTAATAGTAATAAGTCACCTCTATGACATAAAAGAATGTGTCATATTAATTTTAAAACCATAAACAATTTCGTTAAAAATAACTTGGTACATGGTTTGCCTAAAAATGAAATTTTTGGCAAATATAACCGTGTTGCTTGTCTTAAAGGGAAGCAACACAGGGCATCTCATAAATCCAAATAAGTTAACTCTATCACTTCTCTATTACACTTACTGCACATGGATCAATTTGTCCTATAAGTATAATGAGTATTGGAAGGAAATCATACTGTCTTGTGATTGTTGATGATTTTACAAGATTTACATGGGTATTCTTTTTAAAAACTAAAGATGAAACTGCTGAAACTTTAAAATCATTTATTTTTAAAATAGAAAATCAAATTGATTATAAGGTAAAAATCATAAGAAGTGATCAAGGGATTAAGTTTAAGAATCAAGTTTTTGACTCATTATGTATCTCAAAAGGGATTGCCAGACAATATAGTGCTTCTAGAACTCCTCAACAAAATAGTGTTGCTGAGAGGAGAAATAGGACACTTATTGAGGCTGCTAGAACTATGTTGGCTGATTTAAAGCTGTCTTTAACTTTCTAGGCAAAGGCAGTCAGCACTGCATGCTATGTGCAGAACAGGGTTCCTATAGTTAAGCCCCATAGAAAAACCCCTTATGGGCTATGGAAGAAGAGGCCATCTTTCATTGGTTTTCTTAGGTCCTTTGCCAGTAGGTGTACGATACTTAACACAAATGACAATTTGGCAAAATTTGCTGAAAAGTTGGATGATGCTATCTTTGTTGGATATTCTTCAAACTCTATTGCTTATAGAGTTTACAACATCAAAAATCAACAATTTAAGAAATCATCTAATATTGTTATAAATGAGCACACTACGTATGTTAAGGGGAATGGACCTGATCACATATCTGACTTAGAATTGTTTCCAAACTATTCTAAACCTTTTTGTGAGAATGTTTCAGCTGGAACCAGAACTCAAAGTGATTCTAATAATGACAATCAACTGTTTGAGTTACCCAGACATATTCCAAGTTCTCCAAGAATCAATGAAGATCAAGTTTCCACTAATGAAAGTCCTTAAAGCATAAACATCTCAGGAACCAGTGAAGCTTCAACAAGTTGTCAACAAAATAAACAATATGCTGAGTTGTTCAACAAAGCTTTCGATGAACAAAGATTTAAGTATTTAATTACAACTATTGGGATGATAAACATTGATTAGTTTATGTCTTTTGAAAACCTCTTGAATGTGTGTCTTGTCTATGTTGTCTTTTTACAATCTAAGCCCTATTACAAAAGGTATTTCCTAAAATTTTCTAACTATGAGTTCTTCCGAAAAATAATTTACCCTCAGAATATATTTTTATCTATCTTCCGAAAGCAAATTCCTTTGAACAAGTATTTCCTTCCGAAGAGTTTTTGGTCTCGGAAGAGCATTTGTTTTTATATCAAATATACTTCCGAAACTTTAAAACTTCTTCCCTGGGAAGACCATCTTACTCTCGGAAGCAAATTTCTCTTAAGACATAATTTGCCTTCGGAAGTAAATTTGGCCTCAGAATATATTACTCTAAAAAAACTTTTACCCTCGGAAAAAAAGCCTTACTATGTAACAGAAATCTTTGGACCCCACTATATACTCCGACCATATGGCCGAATTTTGGGCACATGATCAAAGCGATACATTGAATGGAGTAAGGGTTATCAGGTCGAGGATCTGCGGACAAGACAAGATCATATCTGAACAAACCATCAGGGAGCATCTTGAGCTTCATAATAAAGGCGCTCCCATGGAATTTCTCAAGTCTGATCTTGAAGACACATGCACCCAAATGGGGTATGGTGGAGATGTGGACAGGTCGACAGTTTACAAATTCAACTTGTCCTATAACTGGAAGTTACTGCTTCATATTATTCTCCATTATTTATCCAACAAATCAGGCGGGTGGGATCAAATTCGCTATGATCTGGGATGCCTTGTTCATGGATTGGTCAGAGGCCTCAAATTCAACTACTCCAAGTTTGTGTTGAATAACCTCAGAGGAAACCTCCACAGGGAGCCATTCTATATGTATCCTAGTTTCATTCAACACATCATCAATTGTGAGCTGGATCAATACAAACTTCAACTTGAAGAAACACTTCTTGTCCCTCACATGAGGTTGGGCATCTTCAAAGTCCTGAAAAAGGTGTTTACAAACTTCTCTGGAAGATTTACTGACCTTCTTCCGAGCCCATTGCTCCTGGTGACATCCCTGTAAACCCCACAGTGAAGTGGTGTTGTCTGGTGTGGGTTCATCACCTTTGCGGTTTACAGGGATGTCATCAGGAGCCATTGGCTCAATCATACCTGGAAGAAGGTCAATAAATCTTTTAGAGAAGTTTGTAGACACCCTCTTCAGGACTTTGAAGATGCCCGACCTCATGTGAGGGACAAGAAGTGTTTCTTCAAGTTGAAGTTTGTCTTGATCCAGCTCACAATTGATGATGTGTTGAATGAACCTATGATACATGTAGAATGGCTCCCTGTGGAGGTTTCCTCTAAGGTTATTCAGCACAAACTTGGAGTAGTTGAATATGAGGCCTCTGACCAATCCGTGAATAAGGCATCCTAGATCATAGAGAATTTGATCCCACCCTCTAGATTTGTTGGATAGACAATGGAGAACAATATGAAGCAGGAACTTCCAGTTGTAGGAGAATTTGAATTTGTAAACTGTCGACCTTCTCACATCTCCACCATACGCCATTTGGGTGTAGTTGTCTTCAAGATCAGACTTGGAAAATTCCGTGGGAGCGCATTCATCATGAAGCTCCAAATGCTCCCTGATGATTTGTTCAGATATGATTAAGTCTTGTTCGCAGATCCTTGACCTGATAACCCTTAATCCATTCAGTGTATTACTTTGACCATTTGCCCAAAATTCGGCCATATGGTTGGAGTAAACAATGGGGTTTACAGTGAGGGCGGAGAAGTAGGTGGACTGTGTTAGCATTCTTTGAAGAATCAAGAAGTGCGACCTGGTTATGTTGAGGACTTAGGCCATTGTTTTGAAAGAAAAGAGGATTCGAAGCAATTTTAGAGAGTAAGTTGCGAAGAAGATGTTGGAAATTTAGGGCTTGTCAGCGGGTAAAATGATTAAAGGAAAGAAGTCGGAAGATTTAAATAGTGGGTAAAATGTCAGATGGATAAGGTGAAAGGACAACTTGGGTAATGATGTGATAGGGGCGGTAAGGTTAAGTCTGTTTAAAATATTCCGACATCATTAATGAGATCTTACCTTTTTACCGAGTGGGGCCCAAAGATTTCCATTACACAGTACTGTTTTCTTCCGAGGGTAAAAGTTTTCCGAAAGTAATATCTTCTGAGGCCAAACTTACTTCCGAAGGCAGATTATATCCGAAGAGAAATTTGCTTCGGAGAGTAAGATGGTCTTCCGAGGGAAGAAGTTTTAAAGTTTCAGAAGTATACTTGATATAAGATCAAATGTTCTCCCGAGACCAAAAACTCTTCAGGAGGAAATACTTGTTTAAAGGAATTTGTCTTCGGAAGATAGATAAAGATATCTTCCGAGGGTATATTTCTTTTCAGAAGAACTCATACTTAGAAAATTTTAAGAAAGACCTTTTGTAACAGGGCTTAGATTGTAAAGAGACAACATAAACAAGACACGCATTTAAAAAAGTTTTCAAAAGAGATAAACTAGTCAATGTTTATCATCCCAATAGCTGTAACTAAATTCTTAAATCTTTGTTAATCAAAAGCTTTGGTGAACAAGTCAGCATATTGTTCATTTGAGTCAACTTTGACTAGTTTAATCAAGTTTTTCTCATGAATATCTCTAATGAAATGATACCTGATGTCATTGTGTTTTGTCATGGAGTGCTTGACTGGATTTTCTGTAATAAAGATGACACTCTTGTTGTCAATGTAGATGGGGTTCTCCATGAAGTTGAAGCCATAGTTTAACATCTGATTTTGAATCCAAAGCAGCTGAGCACAGCAACTTGCAGCAGTAATTTATTCAGCTTTAGTAGTTGATATAGAGACACACTTGCTTCTTACATTGCCAGGAGTTTATTCTTCCACCATTTTTGTTTCCATTTGTGAAAGAAAGCATGAATACAAGCAAACATTCTCATTGTGAGTTTGTCTTCTTGTTCTCACGCTTTCAGAGACATCCCCAATGTTGTTTTTAGCAGGATGAGTGTTATGAATCCTGAGCGTTGGGATAACATCTAATTGCATAGACATATCCAGGTTTGAAAAGTTTTGCTCAGAATTGGAAACATTATTTCTAGTTGATGTCTCATGCTCATTCAATGAGGACTGATTGAATGAATGTGAGACAACATTAATAGTGGTGTGCTGTGAAGCAGCATTAACAGTTGCTTGTTCCTCAAGAATGATACCTCCATCATCTTGGTGTTGTATGCTGGAGTTGTCATTTAATGAGTTTTGAGGCTCATTTTGTTGACAACGTTTTGAAGCTTCACTTGCTCCTGAGATGTTTATGCTTTCAGGGCTTTCATCAGGTAGCTTGATCTTCATTGACTTTTGTAGAATTTGGAATAGGTCTGGGTAACTCAAAAAGTCGATCGTGATTATCAGAATCACTTTGAGTTCCTGCTCTAGCTGAAACATTCTCACAAGAAGGTTTAGAATGGTTTGGAAACAATTCGAAGTCAAAAATATGGTCAGGTCAATCACCCTTAACACAAGGAGTCTGCTCATTTACAAAAATGTTGGACGATTCCTCAAATTGTTGATTTTTGATGTTATAAACTCTATAAGTAATAGAGTTTGAGGAATATCCAACAAAGATAACATCATCCGACTTTGCAGCAAATTTTGCCAAATTGTCCTTTGTGTTAAGTATGGTACACCTGCTGCCAAAGGACCTAAGAAAGCCAATGAACGGTGGCCTCTTGTTCCATAGCTCATAAGGGGTTTTTCCATGGGGCTTAACAATAAGAACCCTCTTCTGCACATAGCATGCAGTGCTAACTCCCTCTGTCCAGAAAGTTACAGGCAGCTTTGAGTCATCTAACATGGTTCTAGCAGCCTCAATAAGTGTCCTATTTATCCTCTCAGCAACATCGTTTTGTTGAGGAGTTCTAGGAACACTATATTGTCTGGCAATCCCTTTTGAGTTGCAGAATGAGTAAAGAACTTGATTTTTAAACTCAGTCCCTTGGTCACTTCTTATGATTTTTATCTTGTGATCAATTTGATTTTCTATTTTAATAATAAAAGATTTTAAAGTTTCATTTGTTTCATCTTTAGATCTTAAAAAGAATACCCATATAAATATTGTAAAATCATCAACAATCACAAAGCAGTATGATTTCCTTCCAATGCTCATTATACTTGTGGGACCAAATAGATTCATGTGCAAGAAGTGTAATTGAGTAGTGATAGAGTTAACTTCTTTGTATTTATGATATGTCATGTGTTGCTTCCCTTTAAGACAAGCAACACAGTTATCTTTGAAAAGAAAATCCTTTTTAGGCACACCATGTACCAAGCTATTTTTAACCAAATTGTTCAAGGTTTTAAAATTAACATGACACATTCTTTTATGCCATAGAGTTGACTCATCACTATTAGCTTTGGAAAGAAAGCATGACACTTCACCTAGTGAGGAAGCATTGTTCATATCCAGCTTGTACATGTCCCCTCTCCAGGGAGATCTGAGAAGCACCAATTCCTGAGAAAATTGTCATCCCGGGTTTGAGGATAATGCACTCATGTTCTATGAAAAGCATTTGGTGCTTCTGATAACAGAATTGAGAAACACTTCAAAGATTGTGTTCAAGCTTTTTGACAAAGTTTACTTTGTCAACCTTTAACTTACCATCGGATACACTACCTTTGCCAGAAATGTATCCACCGGCTTCACCTCCAAATTGAACAGGACCTCTATCAAAATGCTTAAATTGTTGAAGAAGAGATCTGTTCCCTGTCATGTGCCTGGAGCATCCACTATCTACTATCCATACATTTCCATTTTTATCATATGGATATCCCTGCATATAAGATGAAATGATTAGTTTCTATTGGAAACCCAAGCCTTGTTGGTCTTGGGTTCTTCCAATGTGGATAAGGTAATTGAACCAAAATGTATGCATGGGGGTTCAATTATAATTGTTGAAGAAGAGGTTTGGGCTGCAACATCTTCTCTAATCTTCCATTCCATCCTTTGGTTGATCGGAGTAGATGAGCTTGTTAAAGCTTGAGCAGCATGACTTGCTTCCGAGGCTTCTCTCTTCTCAGAAGAAGTTATCACCACCTTTTCTTCCGAAGCAGTCTTCTTCTCGGAAGGTTTCTTTTTGTTTCTTTTCTTATGTTTTGACTTGTCTTTCAAAGATATTTTCCTTTGGGAAGAATGAGTTTCTTCTGAAAGCAACTTAGCTTAGGAAACAAGCTTTCCTTTCTTTAACAGTTGAACCGTATGATAAAGTCCAAATGTGAAACCCTCATTGACTCCTTCTCTTAACATTGTTTGCATAATGTGTGCTTGCTGGATTGAAGAAACAATCTTTAGCCATGTGGTGATGCAGAACACACATAATGCACTCATTGTTATTTTTCATGGGGCCTAAGGACTGTTGCTTCTGGCACTTCTTTTCTTCTATAACAGCCTTCCCCTTTGACTTCTGATCTTTCAGCTGGATAGGAGTGCTGGTACTACACTTCTTTCTTAGATCAGAGCTTCCAACCACTTGGATTATGGCTGAGATGAATACACCATTTTGCTTTAGGTTTATTTTTAGCTTTGCTCAGCCACCTTTTTGACAGTTTTTCTTGCTGCCTTGATTTTGTTTCTTTTGGCTTTGGTGGTCAAAGGTTGATCATTAGCGGTGTGGATAAGGTTTTCTACCTGATCCTTCTTTGTGGTGGCAACCATTGTTGCATCATTCTTCTGCTCATTGGGTAGTGGGTTAGCAATTGGAATATCTTGCTCTTCAGTACCACATCTTGGTTGTCTTACATACATATAAGAGTGTGGTGGAGCAATTTCATTGGTTCCCAACCCACCTTTGTTTTGATAACACACCTTTGAGTGGGAGGATGATGCAATAATAGTTTTGAAGTTATGCTCTTCAATAACATAGTTCTTTGCTTTAGCCTCATCTATTACTAGCTGGACTTGAGCCTCAGTCAACTTGGAAATGAAATCTTTTATTTGAGCCCTGTAGTTTGAGTGTTCATGTTTTAAAGAAGAAACAGTTTTCTCTAACTCTTTAATTTTGAGTTTGTAGTCAGATTCCGCTCTCTTGAAATAAGATTTTAATATAGTTAAAGACTCAATATCAGATCTGATCTTAATGTTGTAGTCCTGATAAAGTTTAACCTTAGCTATATATGCTGGGGTATAGAGATGTTCATATACCTGATTATCTTCTGTTCCAGCCATGAGAGCTTGAGCTGGAGTTACATCCTGCATCATAAAGCTCCAATCAACTTCTTGAGCAACAACAGTTGTTTGTTGTTCAGTTGCCTTTGCAGCAGCCTTTGGAGTAGCAGGATGATGTTGGGAGGCATGAGTGGCTCCAGGGATGGACTTTGGAGACTTGTATTCCCTTGCGAAATGACCAAGTTGGTTGTAGTTATAGCACTTGGCTTTTGATTTGTCTAACCCAAATTTGCTGTTGGTTGGGTTCTGAGGAACTGCCTTTGTAACATCTCATTTTTTTTTGTTAACTAAAAGTTAATTCCCTTTACACTTACAAGGGTTGTTATTGTCAATTTTGAAACTCATGTTTTGTTTGTGCTTATTCATTATTGTCATTGGGTTTTTATGAAAGTTAATCATAAATATTAAATAATAATAATGTTAATATTAATAAAAGTAGCAATAATAATAAGCAATAATAATAATAATTATAATAATATTTGTATTAATAATAGAATAATAATAACAATAATAATGTTAATAATAATAATAAAAAATTGTATAGTTATTAAACTTTTACAAGTTTTAAAAACTTTAAGTAATTAGAGTTTGGGGGTTTAATTGCAAAATTGGAAACTTTCATTAATAGGTTTTGCATAAAATGTTAAATAATAAACTAGAGGGACTAAATGTGCAATTAATCAAAATTTCCCCCTGTTTGCCCCGTATTTCCGGCGAGAGGAGGCCGGCGTCTCCGGCCGAACTCCGGCGATGCCAAAACGGCCGTAAAAACTCACCAGAACCTTCGAAAAACGACTCTAAACCGTTCCAAATCTTTTCGTGTACATGATTCGAACCCAAACATAGCAATTAATCACTTTTAATCGTCGGTTATCAACCCGTTCGAAGACGTAACCGAAGCTCATAATCTCAAACCCGTTCGAACATTAAAACTTCATAATAATCTAATTAAATCAATCTAAACGTTCACCTATCAATCTCTAAACGAATACAACCACCAATTACACCTGAAACAACCACAAACAATCAGTCGATTACACTCTTCTCATCGCACCTGCAACTTAATCGAACATCATCTTCCGAGCTTCAATTGACGAAATTCGCAAAGGGCTTTGCATCGAGGTCATCACGTGAAGCTACCCACAAGTTTAATTTGATTATCGTTGAGGTTTGCTTATCCATCTAGACTTCCACGTCCGCAACATTCTTCGGGTGTTCAAACACCAATCCAATAACAATTCGGGTAATTAAAACTACCTTTATACTCGATTTCATATGGAGATCAAAAGCCCCATGATTACAAATGTTTACATTAACAAATTGGGGTTCAATTTTGGGGATTGTGGAATTAGGGTTCATGAGGAATTGGGGTTTTTCTTTTGTTTATGTTTTTAACCATTTAAAACCCAAATAAACCGCGGCTTAGAGCCTTGGTTCACTGGTTAAGACTCTGCACCTCTTAACATGAGGTCCCGGGTTCGAAACCCGGCGCCCTCATGTATTTTTTTTAAGGGCTTTTTAACCTTAATTAAATTATAGAAAATTTTAATATATATAAAAATTATTTTTATAAACTTTCAATGTTTTTAAAGCCACCAAATATTTTCTGTTTTTTTAACAAATATATTTTGTTAATAAAACATTTTAACGAAGATTGTTCATGAATAATTTCTAATAAAATGGATTACAAATAATAACTAATAAATTATTGTTGGTTCAAAACGTTTCTTTTCAATTAATATTGTTAAATAGTACTTAATTCTTTTTGTTATAAAAATTTATTCAAACTTTACGAAACTTTCAAATTGTTATAAGTGTTTCTTTTCACATTTTTGTATAAAATATAGATATATATATATTTTTTTTAGATAATATTAATGATTTTATTTGTTAAATATAATAATTTAACAAGCCCCAAAATTCCACTTAAAACCCTAGACCACGTTAAAACGTTAAACTTATTATTATTCAACTTAAAACTTGCAAATATATACTTTTAGGTACCTTTTGAAGGATTTCGTGGGAACGTTATTGTTATTTCTTATTAATCATCATTCTTATACTTATTTGACCAAGTGAGTTCTCCATGCCCCTTTTTACTTTATTTCACACCTTTTGGGGTGAAACATGTTAACCTTATAAACTTACACTTGTAAACATCTTGATACTTGTAAATGCACATGCAATTCATCTTTACTTTTTGTCATGGTTATTTGTGTTATTGTAAGTCTTATATGAGATACATATTTTGTTTACAATCATTAACTATTGCTAGCCTGGCGACGTCTTAGATCTTTGGGCCTGACAAGCCTATTTGGTGCTAAAGTCGAGGTATTGCCGACTCCTAGGGGCCGTACGCTTGTGCACTAGGGAACCAAATACACTTAGCCAATCTTTTATACTTGTAATCAAGTCGAGGTTTGGCTGTAACGATATGTGTTCTATAACCTTACTAGCTTATAACCCATGACATGAATTGCTACTTGTAATCTTATTATGTATTAAAACTTGGAAACTCACCAACTATTTTTAGTTGACTCTTTATTTTCATCATGTTTTAGGAAACCCCCAAGTTTAAAGTGGACATTTGAAGCTTGCAATAAAACTAGGACTTGGACCTAGTTAAATAAACAAAACATTATGTTATGTTTGAGTTATGTTGAACTTATTTCTTTTTGTGACTTATGGTTGTATTTCACTTTAATACTTATGATAATAATATTTGCAATTTAAATATAGCGTTATGTGGCTGTGAACAATCTTAACCCTCACATCTCGACGTTTCCGCCGTCAAGGTTGGGGTGTGACAGCCTTCTAGTTCTTTTAAAGAACTTCTTTGCTCTATAGGTTAAAAGAGCCAATTTTTGAACAGTTTCCATGTATTCAACGTCATCTGGGCTGAATCACTCTAGATCATCAAAGCATAAATGAAAATCACTAGAATGCCCATTTCCTAAAACAAAGGCACAACTATCCTGGAAGGGACTTCGTTGAGCCTGTTGAGACCTGGGTGTCTAGGGAAAAGTGATGTATGGCCTAGAGGAAGATGATGGTTGTTGGGAGTAGCTTAGGTACTTCTAGGGTTGAGGAGTTCTTGAGCCTTTAGCAACGAGTAAAGCATTGCTAGCAGGAAGGCTGGAAGTTCTGCTCATCTGGGGGCCTCTCTGAGTCTCCATCTATACACGATATCCATCAAGGATGCCATACAGTTCGATCATGGTGAAAATGTTTAGATTCTCAGTCCTCTTGATAGAGACACAATAGTCTCTTGATAGAGACACAATAGAAAGTCCACTCATGAGAAAATACACTCATGGACTTTCTTACAAGATCTCTTCTTCTCGAGAGTCACTCCCACAGACTGAAGTGATAAGATTAGGTCCATATACCTGAAGTATTAAGAGTCATCACATCAAGTATTGTTTTCTTTGATCACAGATCGACAGTCCTTTCTCCCCCTTTCGTCATATAAGTTATTTTTAATAAAAGTAACAAAAAGAGTAAATATGTAATATTTATGTTTAATAAAATAGATATATGTAATTAAAATTTTAATTTGAGTATATATGTAATTAGCTATGTTTAGAAATGATATATGTAATTAAACTTTTAATTTAGGTGTATATGTAATTAACTAAGTTTTACAAGGGGATATATGTAATAAAAATTTTAAGTTGGGTATATATGTAATTGATTAATTTTATAGGGGGATATATATAATTAAAATTTTAAGTTGGGTATATATATAATTGATTAAATTTGAAGGGGAAAATATGTAATTCTCCCTAATGGTTAACCTAATAGTTGATATGGTCAACCTAACTGTTCAAATATTTTGGAAATATGAGGCGTTTGGATAATTTTACAAAGTCAAAACAAGGATCTTTCATATGCGATCAATACAGGCCATGCCTTGTTGTATTTAAATAACTAAAAAAACAAAATTCCATAGTTAAACACCATATCAACCATTGCCTTTTCAGATAACTGATAAATAGCGGATACCACTGTTCTATCACCACATCAAGCCCTTATTAAGACTAGATCCTCATAGTCTTTTTCTTTAATATATTTGTTATGTTTTCAAATTCTTGTATATATATATAAGGGAGGGATCAAAAGAGAACTCACTTTTTTGTGAGAACTCTAAAAACCAATGTGAGCCACTAGTTTTCAATGGTAAAATGGTAATTAACGAAAACCTAATAAAAAAATCATAATAAAAAACATGGAAGTGTTTCCATCGTTTCCCTCTGTCATTAAAAAAATTAAAAAAATTTATAAAAAATAAAAAAATCTCATTTTTTTACGAACGTTATTTTACACATATGTAATACCTGGAATTACACATGTGTAAAACAGGATTTACACATATGTAATGACTAATTTACACATGTGTAAATAACAAGTGGACGATTTTTTTAAAAAATAGTATATCAATATGGTAGAAGTTGGAAAGATAAAAAATACTGAAATTAATGGTGAAATTTTTTTGAAAATATAATATCGTGAAAAAAAGTTATGAACGTTTGTAAAAAAGGTGGAAGTGGCATGTGACTTGCATATGAGTAAAATGTATGGTTGATATTGGTTCCTAGAGTTCTCACAAAAAAGGGTGGTTCTCAAGATAACCCTACCATATATATATAACCCTACCATATATATATATATAGATATATATATATATATAGATAGATAGAGATATATATATAGATAGAGATATATAGAGATAGATATAGATATATATATATATATATATAGAGAGATATAGATATATATATATAGATATATAGAGATATATATATATCTATATATATATATCTATATAGATCTATATATAGAGATAGATAGATATATATATATATCTATATATATCTCTCTCTATCTCTATCTATATATATATATATATATATATATATATATATATATATATACACACCCCATATATATACATATATATATATAATAGAAAAACTTACAACATCCGAAACTTATGAAACCATTCTTAACCACACATGTTGAACAAGGGAAATTCAAGTTAAATACAAAATGTTAAATGATAAAAACTATATCATAAAAGATAAACACTAAAACTAAATATTAAATGTTAAATTATAAAAGTTAAACACTAAAGTTGCATTATAAATGTTAAAAGCTAAACTATAAAAGCTAAATATTAAAAACAAAATCTTAAGATCTGACCTATGAAAAGGGCCTTATGTAAGGCCCCGTTCCCGGGACGCTTACAGTTGGTCATTCATCGCACATAAAACATACATTTACATTTGTACTTCATAAACCTCGCAGCGAAACATTTGAAATAAACTTTCAATTCTATAAAAATGCTTTTGCAAGTTAATACAACATTCATTACAATATAGTTTGTTCGCATTACAATGCAAAAACATTAATCAAAAGAATGTCATCCCCAAAAGAGCCGAGTAGCCTTGCCGGGCCATCCTCAGCAATCATTACCTGCCAACTGGAAAACATATAAAAGTCAGCGTTGCTAAGTGAGTTCTAGTTTTATAATAAAACATACTTTACTTTCATTAAAACCATTCCTTTTCTCATGCGTTCATTCAACATACGTATACACAGATAATGTCATTATTATCTTTCATCTCATTCGTTATCTTTCGTTCCTTTCATACATTCATTATTCCGAGTCTGTTGCGACAACATAGTCGCTCACCTCAATAGCAATCTCAATGATTGCTTGCTATCCGAGTCTGTTACAACCATAGGGTTGCTCACCTCATTGTCCATCTTAATGATAGCAAGCTATCCGAGTCTCTTGCAACAACAGGTGACAGATCTTGCCTGCTGAATCTTGAACCATATGATGGTGGATCTATTGCCTTTGGAAGTGATACAAAAGGATGATACATTACTAGCAGGGGGATAGTCAGTAATGAAAAGGTAAGCTTTAATAAGGTGAACTATGTAAAGGAGTTAAATTATTATCTGTTGAGTGTGTCTCAGCTGTGTGATAAAAAACATAACACTCTATTCATAGAGCATGAATGTATTGTTCTATCTCCTGGGTGTTAAATTCTAAATGATAAAATACTTTTAAGAGCACTCAGAAAAGACAATATGTACATGCTTAACATGAAGAATGCATCACCTTGAGTAAATGTATCATGTTTTATTTCCAAAGTTTCAATAAATGAATCCTCCATTTGGCATAGAATATTAGCACATGTAAACCACAATTACATAAAAAACTAGTTTAGAATGGGTTAGTCGAAGCACTATCGAACAAGGAGTGATAATTCCGCAATCACTATTCGTGCAATCCAACCTGATAATTTTGTTTCGATCCTTGGATTCACAAGTGGTATCAGAGCCACATGCTCATTGATCCAGATCAATTTATCTATCAGTGTTAGATTTGTTTAAATTGATTGTTTATATCATTGCTTTAGGGTGTTCATAACGACTTGAGAGTTCATAACTCAGATTCAAGGGTGCTATTGAATTAATTAATCAACACACAAGTTGAGTTAAGCTAATCGATAGCTAACAAAGGAATTCTACTGAACATTTTGGTGTAATAAATTTAAAATCATCAAACCCTGATTTATCGTTCGACGAGTAATGTTCCATTGCTCGATTAACATCAACCTACATCAAAATCGCTTTGATTCTTAGATTTGTGTCATTGATCGATAAGCAACGGTTGTCCAAAAAAATTTGAACAAAACTTCTCATGTTTTATTTCCAAAGCTTCAATAAATGAATCCTCCATTTGGCATAGAATATTAGCACATGTAAACCACAATTAGATAAAAAAACTAGTTTAGAATGGGTTAGTCGAAGCACTATCGAACAAGGAGTGATAATTCCGCAATCACTATTCGTGCAATCCAACCTGATAATTCCTGTTTCGATCCTTGGATTCACAAGTGGTATCTGAGCCACATGCTCATTGATCCAAATCAATTGATCTATCAGTGTTAGATTTGTTTAAATTGATTGTTTATATCATTAGATCTATCAGATTTCTGATTAGATCTGTTGATTTTGAGTAAAATTGCTTTAAGGTGTTCATAACGACTTGAAAGTTCATAACTCAGATTCAAGGGTGTTATTGAATTAATTAATCAACACACAAGTTGAGTTAAGCTAATCGATAGCTAACAAAGGAATTCTACTGAACATTTTGGTGTAATAAATTTAAAATCATCAAACCCTGATTTATCGTTCGACGAGTACTGTTCCATTGCTCGATTAACATCAATCTACATCAAAATCGCTTTGATTCGTAGATTTGTGTCATTGATCGATAATCAACGGTTGTCCAAAAAAATTTGAACAAAACTTATCATCAAACATCCTCAATCCCATATCGATTGAGAATTTGTTAAGAGGATTGACTAATTTTGATTTTAATGACTTAATTAACTGATAATTTAGAGTTTGTCATTAATTAGATCATTTACAAAGGAATTTCTGTTTTAGTTAACAACTATCACATTAACTAAGATGAGTAATTCACTTGTTGGATCAGCTTACCAACCTCCAAAGTTGGAAAACAAAGTTGATTTCAAAATATGGAAAATCAGGTTCAGGAATCATGTGAATTACACTGATTCTGATTTATGGGTGTCCATCACTGAAGGTTCTTATATTCCACCAACACTTGGACCTGATTACAAGGACAACAATCAACCCATAAATCTAAAGGATTAGTCACCTGAGGATGCAAAGAAGGTCAAAGTGGACATTAGAGCATATAGTATGCTTACTATGGCTTTACCTGAAGACCTCTTAATCAGGTGTGAAAATTACAAAACAGCAAACTCCTTGTGAAAGATTCTTTACACTCTTTGTGAAGGGAGTGATGAGATTAGAAGCATTAGGAAGGATACACTTCGCTCACAATATGAAACTTTCCATCATATTGAGGGTGAATCTGTTCCTCAACAACTTCACAGATTCATGCAGTTGGTGACTGAGATGAACATCTTGGAGTTGAAATACACCAATGAGGAGTTAAACAAGAAGATGCTCCATACTTTACTTGAAAGTTGGACTCAAACAATATCCTTTTTCGAGAATACCCTTGATCTTAAAGCCATCGGGCTAGATACATTGGTAGCTAAGGTGGAAGCACTTGAACTACATACCAGTTCAAAGAAACTAAAGCTGTTGGAAGTGCTTTTATTTACAATCATGATGATGGAAGCTCATGTGTTTTGAGTGATGATGAATAAGAAGTTGGTTTTTATGCTTCAAGACCATCAAGATCCAACTCTCAAAGCAATTCATCAAGGAAAAAAGAGAGGAAGACATGATGAGGAAAAAAACTCATCTGCTGCATCAACAAAGACTTCATCATCCAACAAAAACAACAATCAAACAGAACCAATTATTATGGTTCTAGACTCAGAAGAAGAGAATGAAGCTTTTGCAGCATTCAGTTCAAGCTTTCAAGCTTATCTGGGTAGCACATTGACACCTACACATATTTTCCAGCAAGATCTTGAGGAACTACATCCAGATGAAGTTGAAGAGATGGATATACAATGGCAAATGGCCATGATTGCTTACAGAGCCAAAATGTATTTGAGAAGAAACAAAGGATTGGCAGCTGCATGTAGAACAACAAAGATTGGTATTGATAAGTCAAACGTGAGATGCTACAAATGTAATTTGTATGGGAACTTTTTAAGGGAATGTAATCAGTAATCAACACCTGATATGAGACAAAATCAACAACATCAGGCTCAACAACATCAGTCTAACCAACAATCAGCAAGTCAAAGGACCTTCAACCAACCTCAACTTACAAACTCATCCCCACCAGCCACAAGTTCATCAACAGTACAAAGTAAAACCAAGGAATCTGGGTTGATCATTCTGCAAGATGGAAAATGTGATTGGAGCATATATGAGAAGGAGGTGTTGGAAGAAAATCAAGCTTTGATGGCCAACATGGAGAACAAAGTTCCACCTGCGACACATAATATTTGCCTCATAGGCCACTAACCAGTCCATTCCTAGGACTACGTCGAACCCGCCTAAGGTCATCACGAACGATCTAACAGGAAACTTATGACCTTCTAATTCTACGCCACAACCTTCTATCATTTCAAGAATCTTAGTAGACTTACCTATGGCAGTTTCTACATCAAAGGGCTCATCAATACTTCTACTACTAACAAGCAAATTAGCACAGAAAGCAGCAGAAATAAAACTCCTACTAGCAAGATTTTCCGCTAGTTGCCATTATTAACGATCCGAAAGTGTGAGGACTTTCAGGGTATTAAGCACTATGTTAAAACATACACAACTTAAAATAATAAAATAACGTTTGAGTACAAGTATGCTAACTCCCCAGTAGAAGGTTTACAAAATAGAGGGGCATGAACTCACCTGGTGTGCAAAGATAATGACAAAAGAGAACTGATGATAGGTGCAAAGACAACCCTTCAAAGGTTACCTAGAACACACAAGTACATAAGTACGTGTACACAGAAAAACTTAATAATCCTAGGTTAACCTAGTTGACCCGTTTGACCCGTTGGTGACATATTAGTTGAAATATCGTTTAATCATATATATCAACTTAACATACAAGAATATCATACAAATTATCCACGTGTATCACATCATCAACCGAAGTTCTACCTAGGTCATCATACAACATTAGATCATCATACAACTCATGCAAATCTCAAACAACCAACATGTTTAACATAAATATATATATACATCACAACCATTAGTTCATACGTGAAGTTTAATCATGCACTACATGCCATGTGAAGCCACTCACGACTTCACATCCTAAACCTTGCCAATCCTACTAAGTAGGGGCCTCAGATTCGCACGCGTGTATGACAATCAAATAACATTCATTCACTAAGTTCATTTCAACTAATATACACAGTGACAATCAATTCCAATCCCAAACATGATCTCCTAATCACTAACCACAATTCATCATCACGTATGCTCACCAAAACCTAAATTCCTTACATGATCAACCAAGCATCCATACAACCTAATTAACACATTCTATCACATTAAACATCATCAACAATCATTCTAACATGATCCTAACATCATAAGCATGCTCAAATCATCATATTCAATGTTCTTCAAAAATAAAGTTTCCCTTTTGGGAAAGTAACACCCAAAAGCAATCTAACACCCAATTCAATCATAATTTCATCAATTTTATACCTAATCAAGTTCATAACATTCATTCTAACATGATAATCATCACTAATTCATCCAAATTTCCAATCATCAAACATAAAAGTTTCTACTTTTAGTAAGTTATGATCAACACCTCAAATTCATGGATTTTCTTGCATAATTCAATTAAACTAACATCCAAACATTGTATCTAACATCATAACATCATCAAATCATGAATTCTAAGAACAAAAAGTTTCCTCTTAAGGCAATGTATGAACTAGATGATCGATCCATGGATTTCTTGCATAATCAACATAATCTAGCATTCATACAACCCAACTAGCATCATATTAACATCTAAAAATCATCAATTTCATGTTTTCATCACAAATTCGTGGATTAGGGTTCATCAAGAACAACCAACATGAAAACTAGTTAAAACTAACCTTTAGGTGTGTAGAAATCAACAATTGAACTTGTAAAACACCTTGGAATGCTTGAACCAAATCAAAATCGAATGTTTGTTGTTGTTCTTGCTTGAATTTCGAATGGTGAAGGTGTGTGGGTGATGTTTCGGCCGCAATAAGGGGTTTGGGGGCTAGGGTTGGGTTTAATTTTGGTAATATTTGATTTAATGGTAATTACAAAATAACCCCTTTATTTTATTTTATAAAACTAATCTTTTTAAAGCTTTTTAAATAATTTTAACAACTAATTATAAGTATTATTAACCAATAATAATCATCAACATTTACAATAAGTCTCACAACACATGAATTATATATATATATAACACGTTGTCACGTTATCGCATAAAATTTACAAAATTAATATTTAAAATTATATGAATTCATGCATCACATAATCACAACTAATAACCAATATTATTAATTAGATTATCATTGTTTATCATAGATTATTATTATTATTAAGTCACCAACGTTCAACGACAACTAGTGTGTGCTCACGACACGTGTATGCAAGACCTAACGGAACTAATGGAGTTTGGTAACCGAAAATTACCGGATGTCACATTATCCCCATGTTGAAAGAATTTTCGTCCCGAAAATTACGTTACATGGTTGTGCTACATCCCTGGTTTACTGCATTGGCATAACGAAATCGAGTAAGTTGCCACAATGGGAGAGCGAATGGAGACTACTATGGCAGTGACTACCTTATGCATGATGATGATCTCATATTTGATGCATGTTGGTAGTGGAGCTTCATTCCTAAGATAGATGTTGGATGCAAGCCGAAGTGCTTGGATATTTTGATCGAGATAGAAACTCGCTAACTTATGTAGACAATTAAACTAATTATCTTTTGATGGTTGATCTTTTGTATGCATGATGGTATTTGATGTATGATCGAACAACATGTTACTCTTAATTTCTATTATGAAATATAAATTATAATTATGGAAAATGCATATATATATATATATATATATATATATATATATATATATATATATATATATATATATATATATATATATATATATATAATATGTTTTGATCGTAAGGACTAATTGAACATGCTATAATTCAAGCTTCATGCGTTATCTAAACCCCTTTTTCCTACCTTCGAAACATAATTAAATCATGCCACCTAGAACACAAAATACGTCCTCGAGTGGAAACGCTAACTTACCAGCTACCGCAGAGGAATTAGCTCAGTTAATAGCTCAACATGTCAAGGCAGCCCTGGAACAACACGATGCTAACATAGCTGCTGGTCAAGGAAGAGGACATGAAATTGCAGGTAATGGTCTTGGAAATGGAATGGGAAACGGATCAAACATAGGTTCTGGTATTGGTGCAAACAACGGTTCTGGTGCCAACAGAAACCCAGGCAGTTCATCGGGTGGACAACCTCAAGGATGCTCATATAAGACATTTCAAGGATGCAATCCAAGGACTTTTACAGGTGTTGAAGGGCCACTAGACATAATTCGATGGATTGAAAAGATGGAAACTGTCATAGCCATAAGCAATTGCTCTAATGATCAGAAAGTCAAGTACACAACTTGTTCTTTTCAAGAGACAGCATTGTCATGGTGGAATTCTCAACGTCAACTGTTGGGAGATGCAAATGCTTATGAACTCACTTGGGAACAGTTGAAGGAGATGTTGCTTAGAGAATATTGCCCTCGAAATGAAATCCAGAAGATTGAAACGGAGTTTTGGAACCACACACTGGAAGGTGCCGAGATCTGAACTTACACCTCTAGGTTCAACGATCTCGCCAGATTGGTGCCTCGAATGGTTACTCTAGAATATGTTCGGATTAAAAGATACATATGGGGATTGGCACCTCAGATAAGAAGCAATGTTACAACCTCTAACCCCACCACGATTCAGAGTGCCATTGCTATCGCACACTCCCTTACCGATGATGCGATACGTAGTGGAACCCTGATCGAGGGACATATATGGAAAAGGAGTGATGGAAGTTGAAAGGAAGACGATTAAGGTGGATAGACGGTCATTCGATGGGAAAAGATAGTGGTTTGGAAGTTCCAAGAAGCAAATGAATAACAAGAAGGGTTTCAACCAAGGATCTGAGCGGGTTTATGTTGCAACTTCCGGCAATGGCAGGGTAAACAAAGAACCCCAAGGGAAATGTAACAAGTGCGGATATTTTCACAATGGTGAATGTAGAGTTTGCACTCGTTATCATAAATTTGGACATCTAGGTCAAAATTGTCGAACAAAACCTGATGAGAAAATAATAAGGAATGATCGTGCCTGTTATGAATGCGGTGTAGTAGGACACTTCAAGAAAGACTGCCCGAAACTGAATGGATCTAAGGCCAGAGGGAGAGCTTTTGAAATGAATGCTAGAGAGGCACGTCAGGAACTGTCAGTGGTTAACGGTACGTTTCTTATTAATAATCATTATGCCTCCATTTTGTTTGACACTGGTGCTGATCTAAGTTTCGTGTTGAAAGAATTTGAACCGTCATTGGGAATTAAACCCTGTAAGCTAAGTAAGAAATATATTATTGAGTTAGCTAACAGGAAGAAAATAAAATTTAATGAAGTAATCAAAAATTTCACCTTACAACTTAATGAACATCTTTTTAGTATCGACCTTGTTGGACCAAAAGAACCAATGAGCTGGATCAGAAAAACCTTTAAGTCCCACCGACATCACAACAACTACTGAAGTCCACAACAGCTGAAGAGAACACCTGATGATAAAGTCTGAAGACACAAGTGCTGAAGACAAAGTCTGAACACAAGTGCTGAAGACAAAGTCTGAAGACACAAGTGCTGAAGACAAAGTCTGAACACAAGTGCTGAAGACAAAGTCTGAAGACACAAGTGCTGAAGACAAAGTCTGAAGACAAGTGCTGAAGACAAAGTCTGAAGACAAGTGCTGAAGACCAAGTATCAGACGTTGTCATAACAGCTGAAGAGGACTTCTTCAGTAGTTGTGACGGTTTACTTTCAGTAGTTTTATGTTTTCTCCCTTCAGTAGTTTTGTAAAACGACTGAAGAGTTTGTTCTTCAGTCGTTGTAGTTTCAGTAGTTTCTTATCAGTAGTTTTATATTTTATACTTAGCACTATGATATGTTCTCAGTAGTTGTGAACATTTCAGTAGTTTGTTAAGTGTTAGTTATTTTTGTAATAGATTTGCCAGTTGTCACTATCCCGTGATAACAGCAGTGATTGCACTCTATATAAGGAGTGTCAACCTTATTGTAAGATGTGAATGATTGAGCAGAAATATTTGGTATAATTTAAACATTCCTTGTTACAGAAATATATTCTCTCGTATTTGTTTACAAATATCAAACTCTTGCTATAATTTGTCTAATTCTTGATCTTATTCCGCTGCATTACACTCTAATCCATCGAACTTGTGATCACTGATCCTGACAAATGGTATCAGAGCAGGTTAATCATTGATCGATCTAATAATTGATCATTGAAACTGCTATTCAAGATCCAAGTTTGATTGAATTAGCATTTTTGCAAGAAACGGTTATAGAGATTGAATTTTTTGTGTTTTTGATCATTCATCCTGAGATTTATTCTTGGTTTTTCATTGAGTCTGTTGTGGTCTGTGTAAAATCTTTTAAAAGCTTGAATTAAATTGTTTTTGGACCTAAAATGACTACTCCTTCCAATGATCCTCACAATACTGGTTCCTCAACCAAGCCTCCAATGATGGTTAGGAATGAGTATAACATATGGCAACGACGTATGCTCCATCACCTGTCTGTTAACAGCTCAGGTTGTTGGACATCAGTGGTACATGGTCCACACAAGCCTATGGTGAATAACCCGGAAACCAATCAAATGGTTCCGAAGAGGAAGGATCAATACTCAGATGAGGATAAGAAATTGTTTGAGATTAATGCAAAAGCCCATGGAATTCTGGCCATGGCACTACCCAATGAAATTTATTCTGGGCTAATGCATTATGAATCTGCCCATGACCTCTGGAATGCCTTGAAAGAACAATTTGGAGGAACAGATGAGGTCTTGGCAAATAATAGAGAGATCCTTGCCCAACAATATGAGACATTCTCTCATAGGAAGGGTGAGACACTGACTCAACAGTTTGAGCGGTTCTCTTGTTTGATCTCTGAATTAAAAATGGTCAAACATGAGTACACCAATATCCAGATGAATAACAGATTTCTCAGATCACTGCTTGAGAGATGGGACACATATACTATTGTCCCACGCTCCAGTGTAAATTTGGACAAACTATCTCTCACCCATCTCCATGGGAAATTGCTCACATTTGAGATAGAGATAGAACAAAAACGAAAACTATCTTCATCTGGTAAGCTCACTGAAGACTTTGTACCAGGCAACACTGCCTTGGTTAGTCATGAGTCAGAATATGCTTCATCTGAATGCCAGTATGATGAGCATATTGATTTCTCTTCAAACATTTCTGATTCTGCATTTGTGAGTGTTGATAGTCAATTTACTGGGTGTAATAATGACAATCTATGCTTCATCATGGATGATCTCAAGGGGATTGCTGATGATGACTTAGAAGAGATGGATATTTTGAGCCAAATGGCCTTGATAAATATCAGATCTCAGAAGTTCTACAAAAGAACTGGAAGAAAGTTCCCAGGACTCTCTGGCAAAACCAAAGTTGGTTTTGACAAGAGTAAGTTGAGGTGTCACAAATACCAAAGGCTTGGACACTTTGCTAGAGAATGTAGATCATCTGGATCTAATTCCTCTGCACCTTTTGTGACTTTTCCTGGCAATAGTCAACAAAACAAAGGGCAATATCCTATCAATTCTAGTCATCATTCTCAACCACAATCTCCTGCATATTTTGTTCCTCAGGGTCAAATGCCATATCCTTACCCTTGTTATTACATGCCACAATCCAGTCAAGTTCAAGCTCCTATGGTATCACAACCTCATGCACTACCAGAACCTCAACCATCTCATCAACCTCCTCAACCTCAACAACATAGCTTTTTCACCCCTGAAGTTGTTGACTGGAGCAGTTTGCCAGATGACATGTCTGGTCATGAACAACTGTTCACAGGTGCTGATCAACATGGTGGTGACAGTCCTTTTGGGAATCTAGCACTTATGGCTCTGGAGTCTACTGAGGGTTCCTGCTCAAATGCATCATCTTCACAGGTAACTCAGGTATCTTCAGAGGCTAAAGCCAAGTTATGTTCTGAATCATGCATAGCTGCCTTTGTCTCTATTAGAGAGGCAAATGTAGCATTAATAAATCAAAAACTTGAATTTGAGAAAACCATTTCCAAAAGAAAAGCTGAGTATGAGTCTGCTCTTAATAATAAAAGTGATGAGATTTATAAGCTTAAATGCCAATTAAATGATGAAAAGGCCAAGCTAGAGGTTATTCTGGAAGACCAGAGAAGTCTCAAAGAAACCCTTGCAGTCACCCAAGTAGAGTGTGATCGATGGGTACAATCATGCAAAGGTTTTGAAATGCTTCTTAGCAAGCAATCAGCTTCCAATTTGAAGTTTGGCATTGGTTATAATCATACTGCTCCTCCTACAGATTTTGCTTCAAGAGCAGAAGTGAAATCTGATGGAGAAAGCAATAACCAATCCACCTCATCATGTGATTCAATCTTTGATAGAGCATCATCAAAAGTTGAAGTCAGCACTAAGCCCTCTTAGAACCTATCAGCTGATGTTGATGGTTCCATTGCTGACACTCACATGATCAAAGAGTTGATCAACTCAGGGGTTATTTCTGAAAGTCCTGAACGGACTGGAGAGCAAGATCTAACACCTGAAGTTCAAACTCCAACTACTGTCAGCACTGAAAAGAAGAAAACTGTCAGTAGAAAGAGTTTGAAAACTACTAAAGAGGAAGTCAAGAAAGCAAATAATGCTTCCAAAGTACTGAAGAGCAAGTCTTCAGTAGTTTCATCCTCTTTAGTTGATGATCAACATAAGATGAAGAAGAAACCATGTGAAGTATGTGGTTTGTTCAATCATCTTACAGATGATTGTTGGTACAAAAGAGGATCCAAACTCAAACATAAAGAGGAAATTAAAGAGAAAATGGTTAAAATGAAAACTGAGTTTGAAGCTACATTTGTACCAGCAACATCAAATCCTGTAACCCTTAAGTCCAAAAAGAAATCCAAAAAGGAAGGGGTTAAACAGGTAACAGCTGAGATAGCTCAAAAGAAGAAGGTGCAACATAGGAACTTATCAAACTCCAATGCCAATGTGTCTGAAGAGCTGAAAGCTTTATCACAAAATCAGACACAGCTGGTTATGATGGTTCAACATCTATTGGGAAGAGTTAACCAATTAGATGTTCCTACGTTGAATCCACAGAAAAGGAGGTCCAAGCCAAAGGATTCCTCTTCTTCACCATCTTCTTCCTCTCAGGCTGTTGTTTCCAACAAACCTGTTAGTTTACCATCTGTTGATGTGAACAGGCCCAAAACCAAAAAGGTTTGGGTCTCAAAATCTAACTAATTTGTTTTGTTTTGCAGGGTTCTTCAACATGCCACAGAGGCATCTGGTATGTAGACAGTGGAGGATCCATGCATATGACAGGAAACAGATCACTTCTTAATGACTACTCTCAAGGAAGGAAGGGGTTTGTGTCTTTTGGGAATGATGCAAAGGGTTACATCATCGGCAAAGGCTTTGTTTCCAATGGGGAAATAAAGTTTGATGATGTTAACCATGTGGAAAATCTCAAGTACAACCTCTTGAGTGTCAGTCAAATGTGTGACAAAGGCCATGTTGCTCTTTTCACCAGTCAGAACTGTCGGATTCTGTCATCCAAAGTTCTAAGTTTGATTGATAAGGTGTTGGATGAATACACTCTCCTTAAGGCCAACAGGACAGGAAGAGTGTATGCCTTAGATCTTTCCAAGAAAATAGATCTCAAAGGCCATCCTTGCCTATTTTCCAAGGCTTCCCCTCAAGAATCTACTCTATGGCATAGAAGGCTGGGTCATGTTAATCTCAAAAACATAAATCAGCTGATAAACCATGGCTTAGTAAGGGGATTGCCTATGAAGGAGTTCAAATGTGAAGATAACTGCACTGCTTGTTTAAAAGGAAAACAGCACAAAGCTTCATTTCCCTCCATAGAAGAACCTAAGTCCAATGCCTGCTTACAGCTTCTTCACATGGATCTCTTTGGTCCTGTGAGAGTGATGAGTATGGCTAAGAAGAAATACTATCTGGTAATTGTGGATGATTACTCCAGATTTGTATGGACTTTCTTCTTGCATTCAAAGGATGAAGCAGCTCAGAAGATTATCAACTTTGTGTTGTATGTTGAGAAGCAGTATTCCCTCTCAGTCAAGTGTATTAGAAGTGATAATGGAACAGAATTTAGAAACAATACACTTGATGAGTTCTACCTCTCAAAGGGAATCAAGAGGCATTTTAGCATTCCAAGAACTCCTAAACAAAATGGAGTAGTGGAGAGAAAGAACAGGACCCTTATTGAAGCTGCAAGGTCCATGTTGGCTGATTCCGGACTACCAATGACTTTTTGGGCTGAAGCTGTCAATACAGCTTGCTATATACAAAATAGAGCTCTAGTAAATAAGAGGTTGATGAAAACTCCATATGAAGTTCTTCATCATTTGGCCCCTCTAATTTCATTCTTCAGAGCTTTTGGATGTCCTTGTTTCATTCTCAACACACGGGATCAACTCCAAAATTTGATTCTAAGGTGGATGCAGGGTACTTTGTTGGTTATTCATCAACTTGCAAAGCATACAGAGTCTTCAACTGTAGAACAAAAATGGTTGAAGAGACTCTACATGTTAAGTTTAATGAAACTCCAAAGGACAAGATTCCACAAAGCCCTGTGGAGATATTTGATTTGGACATACTGCAATATGTTCCTCATCAAACTCCTGCTGTTGTTCCTGTCAACAGTTCACCACCTGGTGGTATTGCTGGTGCTGATGATGATGATAGTAGTACTCACCTCTTCAAGTTTAGTGATCAACTGTCTGATTCAGCTAGACCTGATGTTCCTGTAGCTCCAGCAGCACAATCCACAACAAATGCTGATGAGATTTCTACAACTTCAACTTCCTTTGAATTACCATCTACTGATTGGTTTCAAGGAAATACTTCACCATCACCATCTGTTGCTGCTGAGCCTGCTACAAACACTTGCACTGATCTCATTGTGTACCAAGATCTGAAGAATCACCCTATGTCTCAAATCATTGGTGATATCACTGCTGGTGTATCAACAAGAAGTCAATTGTCAAATTTCTGCTTCTATGCTCTCTTCATCAGCCAGCAAGAGCCAAAGAATTATCACATTGCTTTAAAGGACAATGGATGGGTTGATGCCATGCAGCTTGAGCTTCTTCAGTTCAAGAAACAGCAAGTGTGGGAACTGGTTCCTCTACCTCCAGGTAAGTGTGCAATAGGCACTAAATGGGTGTTTAGGAACAAAACTGATGAAAATGGGCTTATTGTTAAGAACAAGGCCAGACTGGTTGTTCAGGGGTTTGCACAAGAAGAAGGTATTGATTATGATGAAACCTTTGCCCCTGTAGCCAGACTGGAAGCAATTCGATTGTTTTTAGCTTATGCTGCTTATCAAAATCTTAAAGTTTTTCAAATGGATGTCAAAAGTGCATTTTTGTATGGGAAAATTAAAGAAGAGGTTTATGTATGTCAACCACCAGGTTTTGAGGACAATAAACATCCTAATTGGGTGTATAAGCTTGATAAGGCTCTTTATGGGTTAAAACAAGCTCCTAGAGCCTGGTATGAGACATTATCAAACTTTCTTCTGGAAAATAATTTCACTAGAGGCTCCATAGATAAAACTTTATTCATTAAGAAAGCTGGACAGCATAATCTACTTGTTCAAATTTATGTAGATGATATTATTTTTGCATCCTCTGATCCACAGTTGTGTGATGCCTTTACAAAGTTGATGCAACAAAAGTTTGAAATGAGTGCCATGGGAGAATTACAATTCTTTCTGGGTTTGCAAATCAATCAAAAGGCTGATGGAATTTTCATTCATCAGTCCAAATACACAAAAAATCTTTTGGAAAAATTTGATTTACAAAACTGTAAGCCCTGTTCTACTCCCATGTGCAACACCACACAACTGGATACAGATCAGAAAGGTAAAGTGGTTGATGAAACACTTTACAGATGTATGATTGGGTCCTTGATGTACTTAACAGCTTCTAGACCAGATATTATGTTTGCTACATGTGTTTGTGCTAGATTTCAGGCTGCACCTAAGGAGTCTCATTTGATTGCAGTCAAGAGGATCTTTAGATATCTGCAAGGCACTCCATCTCTAGGTTTATGGTATTCTACTAGACATTCTGGTAAATTAGTTGCTTTTTCTGACAGTGACTATGCAGGGTGTAAGTTGACCAGGAAATCAACTTCTGGTGGATGTCAATTCCTAGGCAACTGTTTGATTTCTTGGCAGAGTAAGAAACAAACCTCAGTTGCTACATCAACTGCTGAAGCCGAGTACATTGCTGCTGCAAGTTGTACATCTCAGGTACTCTGGCTTCAAAACCAATTATTGATTATGGCATAACTGAGACTAAGACTCCATTGTTAATGGACAGCTCTTCAGCTCTTTGTATTGTCAAGAATCCTGTCCAGCACTCTAGGACTAAACATATTGAAATCAGACACCATTTTATTAGAGATTGTTTTGAAAAAGGTCTGATTGATCCAAAATTTGTTCCTAGTGCTGATGAGCTTGCAGACATTTTTACTAAGCCTTTGGATAGTTCAACTTTCCACAACCTGGTGTTAAGGCTTGGCATGCTGCAGCTAGAATAAGTGACAACTACTGATGATCTCAGTAATAAGTACTGATGATCATTGGTAACCATGTCACATATAAGTACTGATGAGTTCCTTTACCCTCAGTAGTTTTTATAACTACTGAAGGCAACATGCCTCACAAGTACTGAAGTACTTTATTTGTTAAAACAGCTGATGTAGTTACAACAGCTGATGAAATCACAACAGCTGATGTAGCTACAACTACTGATGTTAGAAATGCAGATAAGTACTGATGACCAATGAAACCTCTGAAACTCAGATTTAAGTCTGATGAGTAAGTGTGGAGGTCAGACTGAAACAGCTGAAATGCTATGAATTGACGAAAACAGCTGATGAGTAATTTCTCTTCAGTTGTTTCTACAACTGCTGTTTTTAAACAACTGAAGCCAAACTTATGTCTTCAGTAGTTTACAACTACTGAAGACTAACACCAAGTCTTCAGCTGTTTACAACAACTGATGACAAAACCACTGTCTTCAGTTGTTTCAACGTCTGCCGGTTAAAACCAAGTCTTCAGTTGTTTTATAACAACTGCTGATCACACCAAAACCTCTGAAAGTTAATACCACGTCATCAGTAGTTTCAACAAATGATGATCAACACCAAAACCTTCAGTCGTTTTCTAACCCTACCCTTTAAATACCTTATCCCACCTTCAGAGTTTTTCTCACCTCTCTTCTCAAACCTAACGTTCAAAAACTCTGTAACCTCTCTTCATCAATGGCGACCATGCAACTAAAACCACGACACAACTGTGTCGCTCATCTCACAAAATCGCCATACTGGACCAAGTTTCACAACGCCGTTGATTTAATGGTTCAGTCACCTTACCAAACGGCTTTTCTATTAAACCCCACCATATATGCCGAATCTCTTAGCCAATTCTGGACAAACGTCACTCTTGTCTCTGAGGAGAATGACACGGAGTCTCTTCAATCGTTTGTCCATAGCCAAAAAGTGGTCATTACTCCAGACATTCTTCGCCAAACCCTCAATCTGGATGATGCCGCTTTCCCAACTGGTTATCCAAAGGGCACAACAGATCTATCATTTGCTCACCATGGATACCAAGGTAACCTGAGTGCATCCACCATATTGAAGAAACATTTCCAGGATGCCGAACGTCTCATCTTTCATATGGTGAATGTCTGCCTTGCCCCCAAGACTTCATCATGGGATCAAATGTCCACAAGGTGGCAACAGGTAATGTACTCTATCCTTGAGCAACAACCTTTAAATTTTTCTGAAATACTATTTTTAGAGCTCAAGGATATGGCCCAAAAACAACTTGCTAACCGTTGGATATTATATCCTCGGTTCATAATGGCCATAATTGTAAACCAGCTTCAAGCTGAGGGACTTGTTGGCCTGGGAGTCCCTGCTATGGCTGTATTGCCTGAAGTATACTCCCGGCACAACTCTAACCAATCACTCAAAATGGCTGCCAAGCTGCGCAAACCCACGCAGCTGGAACCCACAGCCACCACCACAAGATCCAAAGTCCCCACCAAACCAAAAACCAAACGCCCCAAAACAGCTATTCAGGGAGATGAGTCCCCTGAAGATGCTCCTGTACCACCAAGGCAGGATATACTTGCTGGTGTAAACCCCCCAGCAGTATCAAAGACTCTACCAGCCACAGCCGCTCAGGATTCCTCTCAAAAGGAGCCTGCAGCAACCAAAGAAGGGGTACCCACTAATCTGGAATCTTCCTCGTTTGAGGAGATTGCCACTGATGAGCACCATTCTCCCCAAGTGCATACTGATTTTACCCTATCTCCCCATGATAATGCCCCCCAAAGTCCAACCATTATAATTGCAAACGTGCTGACTCAGTTGCATGCCTCTCCTCCTCCCCAACAACCACCAACAAAGGGGAAAACCACAGCCATTGAGGAAGAGGATCAACATGCTTCTGACAACCCACAACACCGGGGTTTAAATGTTCAGTCTCCTGGTGTAGATATGGAGACCAGAATATCTGGTGAGGCTACCACCTCTTCTGAATCAGCACATGATCAGACTGAGGCTGGTAACATTGCTAAGACCTCATCAGAGGCAACAGCTGATGAAGGACATCGTCCTGAGGCTGGAAGTCCCCAGTTCCAAGAAAAAGGGGCACATGCTAAATCTGGTCTACACCCAGTGCATGTACATCCTGCTACAAGCAGGAGGTCAGGTGATTCAGCATCTGCTGATGATGACCTGGGCTTCTTTTATGATGTTCTGGCCCAGAACACAATTCTTGAGGAAGAAGTCAGTAGACTACAAAGACTACTTGACCAATTCTCTCAAGAAGCAAGTCCATCTGCTACCAACATAAAACCACAGATGGCACCTTCACCTGAAGGTCTCCCAAACACTCAGCCACTCCAAACTTTCAACCAACCAGCCTCTACTTCTGGCACTGCTTCTCAGGGACAGAACCCCTCTGAGCAAACAGCTGCTATCTTCCAGCAATCCCTACCTCTCATCACCCCAATGATCACAGACATTATGATCAAAACCATGGATGAGAGGCTTCCCTTAATCATACAACCCCTGGTGGAGGAGATTGTGAGCACAAGGCTTTCTACTACTCAAACCCTTGCAACCAATGCAACCAAAAAGGGGGAGAGTCAGTTAGTGAAAGCAAAGAGGAAGAGCATACTAAAAGAAAAGGAGACTGAGAAGGAAGAGGAGGTTGTGAAGGAGACTGAGAAGGAGGAGTTTGTGAAGGGAGCCGACATTGATCAAGTGGGTGAAAGTCACAAAGACTTTCATATCACATATAAGAAGAGGAAGGTTGAAGGAAAAGAAAAGGAACTCAAACTTGATGAGATGATCAAAATGGCGGATGCTACACATAGTAAATCAATGGACTCCATTATTGATCAACAGTATAGACAAGGGTTCGATATTGCACAGCTTGACTCAGAGATTAGAAGACTTGAAGTTGAAGAAATTAACTCAAGATGGGCAAGTTATGATGCATTGGAAAGAGAAAGACTGGAGATCATGATCAGATTCATTGCAAAGTACCTTGGGAGATCATTGATCGAGATTAAGTCATGGACCAGGGACAGTATCTTGGCAATAACCACCAAGATCTGTACGTCTGAAGCATACACTAAGGGATTGGTGATTGAAGCACTAAATGAGGCAGGTGCTGGGAACAGAAATGAACTAGCAAAACACTCAAAAGCCTCTCTCACTACAAGAATGCTAGAACAAGCTGCAAACCTTCCCACTTCAAAATCACCACTACCACAACCCATTAAACCAACTCCTTTACCCTCAAAACCAAAAGCCGATGATGCACCCAAGAAGAAGAAGAGAAGGATGTTGAGGCTAGAAGAAGAAGAAGAAAAGGATGATGAGGAAGAAGATAGGCTGCCTCTTTCCGCAGTCCTAACTTTGCCTAAAGCCAAACCTATGCCCATCACTCCCACCTCACAGATGGAAACTGTGAGAGTAAAGATAGAAGAAGAACAGCAGCAAAGGCTTCATGATGAGGAGATGCTGAAAAGCATAGACAAAACTTATGCTGCTTCTTCATCAATAATCAGCATGAAGAAAGAAGCTCTGAGATTGTACACCCTTGCTAACACATTTCAATATCAAAAGGAAAAGGTGAGAATATGGCCTGATCCTAGGGTGGCTAACAGAATTGTAAAGAAAGACATTCCTGCGAGATAAAAGGGCCAAGTAAAAAGGATCGTAGATGAAGAGATCACAGTGGTCCTTGTAGTATCACCCTGGGAAATTGTAGAAGATTTCAAGAAGGCTTATGAGACTAAACAGCCACCCCAAAAGATGTTAGAGAACAGAGTAATCAAGAAGGGGTTAGTCTACAAGAAGCTTGAGAACTTCAAAAAAAAATGAGCTCAATCTGTTACTTGAAGGTACTCACCCAGATGAGTTTGCATATAGACAGATTATAACAGTTGAGCTCAAAAATGGCAAACAGGCTAAATACATTTCAGAGTTGTATGGGCGTGAAGGATTGTTTGATGGTGAACCAGAAAATCTTACCATGGAAGAACAAATTATGTTTCTCAGAGCATACACCATAGAATCCTACAGGCTTATACATGGGAAGTGAGTCTCATGGATGGGGGAACAGCTCAGTGTCCAATTCCCCAATACAGAGCTCCCATCCATACATTGCCAACCAAATCATTAGAGACTTATTTCCAGGCCAGTGCTTATATGGGTCATCTTCTCAACTGATCAAGAAGGAAAAAGACCAACCATTTTGCCAACAATAAGTGGGACCTCAATAAAATTAAAGGTTTTGGCTGCATTGGTTCAGGGGGAGTTTGTTGGACCAAAAGAACCAATGAGCTGGATCAGAAAAACCTTTAAGTCCCACAGACGTCACAACAACTACTGAAGTCCACAACAGCTGAAGAGAACACCTGATGACAAAGTCTGAAGACACAAGTGCTGAAGACAAAGTCTAAACACAAGTGCTGAAGACAAAGTCTGAAGACACAAGTGCTGAAGACAAAGTCTGGACACAAGTGCTGAAGACAAAGTCTGAAGACACAAGTGCTGAAGACAAAGTCTGAAGACAAGTGCTGAAGACAAAGTCTGAAGACAAGTGCTGAAGACCAAGTATCAGACGTTGTCATAACAGCTGAAGAGGACTTCTTCAGTAGTTGTGACGGTTTAGTTTCAGTAGTTTTATGTTTTCTCTTTTCAGTAGTTTTGTAAAACGACTGAAGAGTTTGTTCTTCAGTCGTTGTAGTTTCAGTAGTTTCTTATCAGTAGTTTTATATTTTATACTTAGCACTATAATATGTTCTTAGTAGTTGTGAACATTTCAGTAGTTTGTTAAGTGTTAGTTATTTTTGTAATAGATCTGCCAGTTGTCACTATCCCGTGATAACAGCAGTGATTGCACTCTATATAAGGAGTGTCAACCTTATTGTAAGATGTGAATGATTGAGCAGAAATATTTGGTATAATTTAAACATTCCTTGTCACAGAAATATATTCTCTCGTATTTGTTTACAAATATCAAACTCTTGCTATAATTTGTCTAATTCTTGATCTTATTCCGCTGCATTACACTCTAATCCATCGAACTTGTGATCACTGATCCTGACAGACGTGTTACCTGTTGATCTCGAAAGTTTCAACGTTGTCATTGGGATGGATCGGCTCTCTCGGAATCATGCTGAAATTGTATGTTTTGAGAAGATTATTCGCTTGCCAACTTCTAACGGAGAATTTCTAATCAAACAAGGAGAAAAAGGGAAACCTCCATTAAAGATTGTTAGTGTCATGAAAGCTTATGAATATTTAAGCAAAGGATATCCCGCCTTCCCAGTAAAAGTCATCGATATCAAGAGTGAGGAGCAAAGAATTGAGGATATTCCGGTTGTGCGAGAATACCCAGAAGTATTTCCCGAAGATTTACCAGGATTACCTCCACAAAGGCAGATCAAATTTCGAATCGATCTAGTGCCCGGAGCCGCGCCTGTAGCTCGATCACCGTATCGACTAGCACCCTCTGAGATGCAAGAATTGTCAAAACAACTACAAGAGTTATTAGACAAAGGATTTATACGACCAACCTTCTCTCCTTGGGGAGCACCGATTCTATTTGTCAAAAAGAAGGACGGATCTTTTAGGATGTGTATTGATTATCGAGAATTAAATAAGCTTACTATTAAAAATCGGTATCCATTACCAAGAATCAACAACTTGTTCGATCAGCTTCAAGGATCCAGTTACTATTCAAAGATTGATTTGCGATCTGATTATCACCAATTGCTGATAGAAGAAGAGGACATCCCAAAGACAGCCTTCACGACGCGTTATGGTTATTACGAATTCCTGGTAATGTCGTTTGGTTAACTAACGGACCTGCTATATTTATGGATCTCATGAATAGGGTCTGCAAGCCCTATTTGGACAAGTTTGTGATAGTATTCATTGACGATATTCTAATATATTCGCAGTCCAAGGAAGAACATGAGCATCACATCAGGCTAATTCTAAACATTCTAAAGAAAGAAAAGTTATACGCGAAATTCTCCAAGTGTGAGTTTTGGTTTCGAGAAGTTCGATTCCTCGGACATGTTATTAACGAAAAGGGTATCCATGTGGACCGACAAAGATTGAAGCAACCAAAAATTAGGAAGCACCCAGATGAAACTTTTTCAAGAATAGCACAACCATTACCCTATTGACTCGCAAGGATAGAAAGTACGAATGGAGTGATGATCAAGAAGAAGCATTTCAATTACTAAAGCAAAGGTTGTGTAGTGCACCTATATTGTCTCTACCTGATAGAACATATGGATTTGTAGTGTATTGTGATGCCTTACGATTAGGTCTTGGATGTGTATTGATGTAGAAAGATAAAGTCATTGCTTACGTATCAAGACAATTAAAAGTGCATGAAAAGAATTACACTACCCTTGATTTAGAATTAGGAGCTGTGGTTTTCGCCCTAAAAATCTGGAGACATTATCTCTATGGAACCAAATGCATCATAATCACAAAAGTCTACAACATATTTTAATCATAAGGATTTAAATATGTAACATCTCGTATCTTTGTTAAATTAAGAGTTAACTTTGTTAAGTTTTGTAAGGTTGATTTATGCCTTTTATGAAACATATGGGTTACTTATGCTTACTTCTTAGTTTGTCTTTAATTCTTAAACTTAAAAGCTAATAATTTTAATTATTAAATGGAACATAAAAATAATAATAATAATAATAATAATAATAATAATAATAATAATAATAATAATAATAATAATAATAATAATAATAATAATAATAATAATAATAATAATATAATAATATTAATAATAATAATAATAATAATAATAATAATAATAATAATAATAATAATAATAATAATAATAATGATTTATAAAAAAAATTTAAACTTAAAAGTGTTTAAAACTTAAAGTAATTAAGTTATGGGGGTGTTTTTGATATTTTAGAAACTTAATATAGGAGTTTTGGGTATAAAATAATAAAATAAAAACCACAGCGACTATTTATGTAAAATTATAAAACCAACCCCCCACCCTCTTTCTCTCTCCCCGATATTCCGGTCACCGGCCGGCCAATCTCCGGCCGAGCTCCGGTGACCATCAAACACCTGAAATTGGTCGTTTTTGAACACATCAATAGGCTCGGGGTAGTGTCGCGGACTCGACCCCATAGTGTAATTGAACTCTTAAACTCGATATTAAAGGGAATCGAACCGAAACAAAACTTCAATCGACTACTAACCGTTAAACGGACGAATTGTGATGATTAATCGAATTAATCGAACAGAAACGTTCGGATAATCATTACAAAGCTTAATGAATTGTTTAATTTGATTTAAACCATCGATTAAACACTCAATTGTAACCGAAATCGTCGAACAAAAACCAAAACTCGATCGGCACCTTAACGTACAAATCAAGGCTATATAACAGAGGGCAAATGTCCCCTTCGACCCCTTTCAACTCTCTGTAAACCATAATTCGTGAAACACACACTCAATCAACCGAATCCTGAGCTTTATTCATCGCGAGTTAACCGAAGCAAGAACCGAGTCTTAAATCCGCAAATCAATATTAATCAAGTAAGTTGAATACATGTTTATGATCGTCTAACCATGGGGAACAAAAGCCTCATGGTTAATTTAGTTAACAACATCGAATGGATGATCAATTTGATTCGGGAATAAACTAGGGTTCTTGAATTTGGGGGTTTTTCTTGTGTTCATGTTTTAAGTATCTAAAACCAAGTGATACCAAGGCCACGGCCCTGGTTCACTGGTTAAGACATTGCATTCTCAACATGAGGTCCCGGGTTCGAACCCGGGCACCCTCATGTATTTTTTAAGGCCTTTTTAGCCTTAATTAAATTATAAATTTTTTTTAATATATATAAAAAGTATTTTAACTTTAAATATTTTTAAAAGCCACCAAATATTTTCTGTATTTTTTTTAGTTTAAATAAATTTATTTTGTTAATAAAACAATTAAACAAAGATTGTTTGTGAAATAAAATGAATTGTAAATAATAATTAATAAATTATTATTGGTTCAAACGTTTCTTTTTGTTGGACCAAAAGAACCAATGAGCCTGATCAGAAAAACCTCTAAGTCCCACAGACATGACAACTGCTGAAGAAGATCACAACAGCTGAAGACATCAGCTGATTACAAAGGTCTGAAGATAAAGTCTGAAAGTAAAGAACTGAAGATAAAGTCTGAAAGTGAAGTACTGAAGACAAAGACTGAAGACCAGAGTGATCAGTAGTTGTCACAACAGCTGAAGTTGTTAACTTCAGTAGTTGTGATGGTTTTACTTTTCAGTATTTGTAATTTTACCTTTCAGTAGTTTATTGTTTCAGTAGTTTTAAGTCAGTAGTTTTATGTATTTGTACTTAGCATTCTCTGAGATGTGATCAGTTGTTAAGAACATTTCAGTAGTTTGCATTATTTCAGTTGTTTTGTATAATTCTGTTAGATGTCACTATCAAATGACATCAGCAGACGTCACATTCCTCTATATAAGGGATGTTGACCTAGCTGTATTCCAACCGAAGCATTACGCGTGAATGAAAACATTCCTTTAACAGAAATATTCTCTCTCTATAATTGTGATTGAGTGTTTGCATATTCATTACTTTCTTGCTTGAATTCGATCTTATTGTGTTATATTCCGCTGCAAAATTCAAATCTAATTGATCCGATCCTATCAAATGGTATCAGAGCTGGTTAATCATTGATCGATCTAACAATTGATCATTGAAACTGCTCTTTTGATAGCGAAGGTTGATCGAATTAGCATTTTTGCAAGAATTGATTACAGAGATTGTTTTTCTGTTGCTTCCGGTTAATTAATTGAGATTCTAATTGTGTTGTTGAGTTTTCAAACTAGACTGATTTTAATCTCATTGAATTCGATTGAATTAGCAAAAATGACTACTTCAATCAATGATCCTCACAATACTGGCTCCTCAACTAAGCCTCCAATGCTTGTTAGGAGTGAGTATAACATATGGCAACGCCGAATGCTCCATCACCTGTCTGTTGGAAGTCTGTGGTTCATGGACCATACAAGCCTATGGTGAGTAATCCTGAAACCAATGAGATGGTTCCTAAAAAGAAGGAACAATATTCTGATGAGGATTTAAAACTGTTTGAGATTGATGCTAAAGCCCATGGAATTCTGGCCATGGCACTGCCTAATGAAATCTATTCTGGGCTTATGCATCATGAAACTGCTTATGATCTCTAGGTTGCTCTGAAGGAACAATTTGGAGGAACTGATGAGGTCTTAGCAAACAACAGAGAAATCCTTGCCCAGCAATATGAGACATTCTCTCATAGGAAGGGTGAGACATTGACTCAATAGTTTGAGCGGTTTTCATGTTTGATCTCTGAGCTTAAAATGGTTAAACATGAATACACAAACAGCCAGATGAATAACAGATTCCTCAGATCCCTGCCTGAGAGATGGGACACTTACACCATTGTCCTACGCTCTAGTGCAAATCTGGATACTCTATCTCTCACCCAACTTCATGGGAAACTCTTAACATTTGAGAGAGAGATAGAACAGAAAAGGAAACTATCTTCATCTGGAAAGCTCACTGATGACTTTGTACCAGGTAACACTGCTTTGGTTGGTCATGAGTCTGAATATGCTTCACTTGAAAGTTCATATGATGAGCATATTGGTTTCTCTTCAAACAGTGGAAATCATGCTTTTGTTGAAGTTGAGGGAAACTCAGGTTTTAATGTTGATAATTTGTGTTTTATGATGGATGATTTGAAAGGAATTACTGATGATGATCTGGAAGAGATGGATATTCTGAGCCAAATGGCATTGATTAATATCAGATCTCAAAAGTTTTACAAAAGAACAGGTAGAAAATTTCCTGGTGTCTCTGGCAAAACCAAGGTTGGTTTTGACAAGAGTAAGTTGAGATGTCACAAGTGCCATAGACTTGGACATTTTGCTAGAGAGTGTAGATCATCTGGATCTAACTCATCTGCACCCTTTGTGACTTTTCCAAGCAATAGCTCACAATCCAAAGGGCAACATTCTACCACTTCTGATCATCATTCACAACATCAATCATATCCTGCATACTTTGTCCCTCAAAGCCCAATGCCATATCCTTATCTATGTTTTTACATGCCTCAGCCTGGTCAAGTTTCTGTACCCATGGCTCAACAACCACATGCTCTACCTGATCCTCAGCCATCTCAAACAAATCAGCAATCTCAATCTCAATCTCATCAGAGCTTTTTCACCCCTGAGGTTGTTGACTGGAGCAGTCTACCAGATGATGTCTCTGGTTATTCTGAACAATTTGCTGGTGCTGGTCAACATGGTGGTGAAAACCCTTTTGGAAACCTTACTTTAATGGCCTTGGAATCTACTGATGAAAATCCTTCATCATCACAGGTACCACAGGTATCTTCTGAGGCTAAGGCCAAGTTATGTTCTGAATCATGCATAGCTGCTTTTGTTTCTATTAGGGAAGCAAATGTAGCTTTAATTAATCAAAACCTTGACCTAGAAAAAGCAATTTCCAAAAGAAAAGCTGAGTTTGAGTCTGTTTCAAAAGAGAAGGATGAGGAGATTTATAAACTTAAGTGTCAAATTACTGATGAAAAAGCAAAGGTAGAGGTCATTCTAGAAAATCACAAGAATCTCAAAGAAACACTTGCAGCTACCCAAGTTGATTGTGAACGCTGGGTAACATCATGCAAGGGATTTGAAATGCTTCTTAGTAAGCAAACTGCTTCTAATGTGAAGTTTGGGATTGGGTATAATCATACCATACCTCCCACAGATTTTACTCCCAAGTTAGAAGTAAAATCTGAGGTTGACTGTCATTCCCAAACCACATCATCAGGTGTTTCATCCTCAAATGATAATTCAAAATCTGAGGATGAAGATAGTGTGAGTACCTCAGTTAATCAAATTACTGATGGTCCCACTGCTTCGAAACACTTGATCAAGAAGAGGCTGAGAAATTCAGGTGTTGTTCCACAAGGTACTCAAAGTACTGAAGGCCAAAACACAACACCTGAAGAGCATTTCAAATCAGAGGAAAACAAGCATTCCTTGACAACTGCTGAAGAATCTATCAGGACTCTAAAAAGTACTGATAGAAAACTTCTGAAGAAGAAATCTTCAGTTGTTGAAAATCCTTCAGTACTTCCCAAAAGTACTGAAAGGAAGAAAGTACTGAAGAACAAAGCTTCAGTAGTTTCATCAACCTCAGCAGTTGATCAAGAAAAGATGAAAAGAAAGCCATGTGAAATATGTGGTTTGTTCAATCATCTTACTGATGAATGCTGGTATAACAAGGGTTTAAAATTCAATAAAGAGAAAATCATTAAAAAGGAAATGCATAAAATGAAAACTGAATTTCAAACCAAGTTTGTACCACAATCATCTCATTCTGATAAACCTAAGCTTTCTCAAAAAGTCACAAAGAAGGAAGGGGTTTGTCAAACAACAACTGAAATTATTCCACAGGTAATATTAAAAACACAGACTAAGTCTGTGTCTTTTCAAAAGAAGGATGTAGAGAATCACAAGAACAAATCATCTACAAGTACTGATGTGTCAACTGAGTTGAAAACTCTGACAACCAATCAGACACAACTTGTGATGATGGTTCAACATCTATTGGGGAGAGTTAACCAATTAGATGTTTTTGTGATTAAACCACTGAAAAGGACACCTAAGCCAAAATCCAAGGAATCCTTTTCAGCACCATCTACATCTTCAAAAGCTGTTAATCATGCACAATCTGTTAGTTTAACATCTGTTGATGAAAACAGACCCAAAACCAAAAAGGTTTGGGTCTCAAAGGCTAACTAATGTTTGTGATAAATGCAGGGTTCTTCAACATGCCAAAGAAGCATCTGGTATGTGGACAGTGGAGGATCCATGCATATGACAGGGAGCAGCTCTCTTCTTCATGACTATTTTCAAAGGAAGAAGGGATTTGTTTCTTTTGGAAATGATGCCAAGGGTTACATCATTGGGAAGGGTTTTGTCTCAAATGGAGAGATAAGATTTGATGATGTTAACCATGTAAAGAACCTCAAATACAATCTTTTGAGTGTCAGTCAAATGTGTGATAAAGGGCATGTTGCACTTTTCACAAGTCAAAACTGTAGGATTCTGTCTTCCAAAGTTTGCACAAGATTGACAAGATATTGGATGAATATACTCTCCTGAAGGCCAACAGGATTGGAAGAGTATATGCTTTGGATCTATCAAAGAAAATTGATCTAAAAGGCCATCCATGTCTGTTCTCCAAAGCCTCTCCTCAAGAATCTGAACTATGGCATAGAAGGCTTGGTCATGTGAATCTTAAGAACATGAATCAGCTCATTCATCATGGTTTAGTGAGAGGTTTGCCATTGAAGGAGTTTAAGTGTGATGATAACTGTCCAGCTTGCTTAAAAGGAAAACAACACAAAGCTTCATTCCCTCCTATAGAAGAACCTAAGTCCACTGCCTGCTTGCAATTACTGCATATGGATCTCTTTGGTCCTGTGAGAGTAATGAGCATGGCAAAGAAAAAGTACTGTCTGGTAATTGTGGATGATTATTCCAGATATGTATGGACTTTCTTCTTGCATTCCAAGGATGAGGTTGCTCAAAGTATCATCTATTTTGTGTTACATGTGGAAAAGCAACATTCACTTCCAGTCAAATGTGTGAGAAGTGATAATGGGACAGAGTTTAGAAATCACACTCATGATGAATTCTATTTGTCTAAGGGAATCAAAAGACAATATAGTATTCAAAGAACTCCTGAGCAAAATGGAGTGGTGGAGAGAAATAACAGGACCCTTATTGAAGCCGCAAGGACAATGTTGGCTGACTCTGGTTTGCCACTAACCTTTTGGGCTGAAGCTGTCAACATAGCTTGCTATGTTCAGAATAGAGTATTAGTGAATCAGAGGTTGATGAAGACTCCTTATGAGCTCTTACATCATTTGGCTCCTTTGATTTCATTCTTTAGAGCATTTGGGTGTCCATGTTATATTCTTAACACAAAGAATATACTTCAGAAGTTTGAATCTAAGGTGGATGCAGGGTATTTTGTTGGGTATTCATCTACGTGCAAGGCATACAGAGTTTTCAATTGCAGAACAAAGATTGTTGAAGAGACTTTGCATGTCAAGTTTAATGAATCTCTAAAAGACAAGATTCCTCAAAACCCTGTTGAGATGTTTGACTTGGACATACTGTAATATGTTCCATATCATCCTTCACCTGTTGTTGTTTCTGAAGTTCCATCCTCTCCATCTGATGATACAAATGCAAGTTGTAGTGATCATCTGCCTGTTTCTACTACACTTGATGTTCCTGTAGCCTCAGCAGCTCCATCCACAACAAATGCTGATGAAATCTCTGAATCCTCTACTTCATTTGAATTGCCATCTCAGTCTAGGTTTCAAGAGTCTGAATCAACATCTGTTGCTGCTGAATCTCCTACAAACACTTGCACAGATATTATTGCATATCAAGAATTGAAGAATCATCCCATGTCCCAGATCATTGGTGACATAAATGCTGGTGTTTTAACAAGAAGTCAATTGTCCAATTTCTGTCTTTATGCTCTCTTCATCAGTCAGCAAGAGCCAAAGAATTATCATGTGGCCTTAAGGGACAATGGATGGGTTGAAGCCATGCAGCTTGAGCTTCTTCAATTTCAAAAACAGCAAGTGTGGGAACTGGTTCCTCTACCCCAAGGTAAGTGTGCAATAGGCACTAAATGGGTGTTTAGGAATAAAACTGATGAAAAAGGCCAAATTGTCAAGAACAAGGCCAGACTGGTTGTACAGCGGTTTTCACAAGAAGAAGGTATTGATTATGATGAAACCTTTGCCCCTGTAGCCAGACTGGAGGCAATTAGATTGTTTTTAGCTTATGCTGCTTTTCATAACCTTAAAGTTTTTCAAATGGATGTCAAAAGTGTATTTTTATATGGTAAAATAAAAGAAGAAGTTTATGTGTGTCAACCACCAGGTTTTGAAGATCATAAACACTCTGATTGGGTGTATAAGCTTGATAAGGCTCTTTATGGGTTGAAACAAGCACCTAGAGCCTGGTATGAAACATTATCTAACTTTCTTCTTTTGAAATAATTTCACTAGAGGCTCCATAGATAAAACTTTGTTCATAAAGAAAGCAGGCATGCATAAGCTCCTTGTTCAAATTTATGTTGATGACATTATTTTTGCATCATCTAATCCACAGTTGTGTGATGCATTTACAAAATTGATGCAACAAAAGTTTGAAATGAGTGCAATGGGAGAATTACAGTTCTTTCTGGGTTTGCAAATCAAACAACTGACTGATGGAACTTTCATTCATCAGTCAAAATACACAAAAGATTTGTTAACCAAGTTTGATTTAGAAAACTGTAAACCCTGTTCTACTCCCATGTGCAGCAACACACAACTGGATGCTGATCAAAAAGGTAAAGCAGTTGATGAAACTCTTTACAGATGTATGATTGGTTCCTTGATGTACCTAACAGCTTCTAGACCAGATATTATGTTTGCAACTTGTGTCTGTGCTAGATTTCAGGCTGCTCCTAAGGATTCACATATGATTGCAGTCAAGAGGATCTTTAGATATTTGCAAGGAACTCAATCTCTAGGACTATGGTATTCCACCGGGCACTCTTGCAAATTGGTTGCTTTCTCTGATAGTGACTATGTAGGGTGTAAGTTAACCAGAAAATCAGCTTCTGGTGGATGCCAATTTCTAGGCAACTGTTTGGTTTCTTGGCAGAGTAAGAAACAAACTTCAGTTGCTACATCCACAGCTGAAGCAGAGTATATTGCAGCTGCAAGCTGTACATCTCAGGTACTCTGGCTTCAAAATCAGTTATTGGATTATGACATTACAGAGACTAAGACTCCATTATTAATGGATAGTGCTTCAGCTCTTTGTATTGTTAAGAATCCTGTCCAGCATTCTAGGACCAAACATATTGAGATCAGACATCATTTCATCAGGGATTGCTATGAAAAAGGTCTGATTGATCCAAAGTTTGTGCCTAGTGCTGATGAGCTTGCAGATATATTTACTAAGCCTTTGGATAGTGCAACTTTTCATAATCTTGTACTCAGGCTTGGTATGCTGCAACTAGAATAATTTGACAACTACTGATGCTCTTAGTCAATAAATACTGATGTGCATTAGTATACTTTTGTCAAAAATAAGTACTGATAAATCATTTTATCTTCAGTAGTTTTCTAACTACTGAAGACTAAGTTATTTAAAAGTACTGAAGTACTTCATTTGTTAGAAAGTACTGATGTAGTTCAAACTACTGATGTCTTTTATAATAAATAAGTACTCATGACCAATGAAACATCTGAAAATCAGATGATCTGATGAGTAAGTGTTAAGGTCATTGAAACAGCTGAACTTTGTGAATTGACGACAACTACTGTTTCATTTCCAAACAACTGAAGCCAAAACCAAGTCTTCAGTAGTTTTATAACTACTGATGACCAACACCAAGTCTTCATTGTTTCCAACATCTGAAAGTTAAAACCATGTCTTCATTTGTTTTCTAACACCTGATGACTAACATCAACACTTTCAGTTGTTTTCTCTCAGCCGTTTCATAACCTATATATACCTAACCCTAACTTCATACTTTTCATAACCCACTTTTCAAACGTTCATCTTCCATTAATGGCGACCATGCAAATCAAACCTCAACACAACTGTGTCGCTCACCTTACCAAATCACCCTTTTGGAACAAGTTTGATGCTGCCATAGATTTGATGGTTGATTCCCAATACCGCACAACTTTTCTCTTGAATCCTACCATCTACCCCGATACCCTGTGCCAATTCTGGACAAACGTCACTGTTCATACTGCTGAGAATGATGACACCATCACTCTCCAGTCGTTTGTCAACCAGAAACGGGTGGTCATCACTCCTGAGATCATTCGTCAAACCCTAGACCTGAATGATGCCACCTATCCCACCAAATACCCCAAAGGCACCATTGATCTATCTTTTGCTAATCATGGTTATGAAGGTGACCTAAGTGCTACTACCATCCTGAAGAAGCACTTCCATGATGCCGAGCGACTCATATTCCACATGATCAATGTCTGTTTTGCTCCCAAAACATCCTCATGGGATCAAATGTCCTCCAGATGGCAACAGGTATTATACTCTATCCTCGAACATCAAATCTAAATTTTTCTGAAATTATCTTTTTGGAATTGAAAGATTTGGCAATGAAACCTATGGCAAATAGATGGATATTATATCCAAGGTTTCTTATGGCTATAATTTTAAATCAATTAAAATCTGATGGCCTTGTTGGCCTTGGAGTCCCTGCTCTGGTGGTTTTGCCAGAGGTATACTCCAGGCACAACTCAAACCCACAACTCAAAGAGGCTGCCAAACTGCTCAAACCCAAGCAAAGGGAACCCACAGCCTCCACCTCCAAATCTAAAGTCCCCTCCAAACCAAAACCAAAGAAAACCAAAAAGGCTACTCAGGGAGTTGAGTCCCCTGATGATGCCCCTGCAGCACAAACGCAGGATGTAACTACAAGCCTTAATCCCCTTGTAGTTTCAATGACTCCACCAGCTGAAACCGCTCAGGTATCCTCTCAACATGATCCTGATGCAACCAACATTGGGGAAACCACATTACTGGAATCTATCTCACTTGAGAAGATTGCCATTGAAGAGCACCACTCTCCCCAGGTGCAAACCTTTTCACCTCCATCTCCCACTGATACCACCCCTACAAGCCCAACTGCAGTCATTGCACAAGTGCTGACTCAACTACATTCCTCTACCCCTCCCCAGAAACCTGTTACCACTGGGAAAACCTCAACAGCTGAGGGAGAGGACCAAAATGTAGTTGACAACCCATAGCATAGGGATTCTAAAGTTCAATCTCCTAGTGTAGATGTGGAGACTAGAACATCTGGTGAGGCTACCTCTTCCCCTGTTTCAACACATGAACAGGATGAAGCAGGTATCATCTCTAAGACCTCCCAGAGGCAACTGCCAATGAAGGACTTGCTCCTGAGGCAGGAAGTCCCCAGTTCCAAGACAAAGGGGCACATGTGATTACTGATTTACACTCAGCACATATTCATCCTGATTCACTCAGGAGGTCAGCTGATTCAGCTTATACTGATGATGACCTGGGCTTTTTCTTTGAAGTCTTAGCACAAAACACAATTCTTGAGACTGAGGTTTGCAGATTAAAAGAACTGCTTACCAACATGTCTCAGGAATCAAGTCCATCTGCCCCAATTCACCCACAGATGGCAGCTTCTGTTGAAGCTTTACCAAACACTGAGCCACTCAAATCAACTAAGCCACCAGCCTCTGTTTCAGGCACCATTTCTCAGGGAGAAAACCCCTCTGAGCAAATGGCTGCTGCTTTCAAATCTTCCTTACCTCTCATCACTCCTATCATCACATCTATTGTCCATTAAACCATTGATGAGAGGATTTCCTCAGATCTAAAAGCCCTTGTGGATGATGCTGTGTCACACAAACTTTCTGACATTCAAACCCCTGAACCCAATGCAACCAAAAAGGAGGAGTCTAAGTCAGTGAAAGATGATAAAAGGAAAAGAGTTGAAGAGGAAGAAGCTAAGGAGGAAAACAAAGGCAAAGAGATCATTACCTACAAAAGAAAGAAGAGTGTTGGTGAACAAACTGAGGATGAGAAGAGATTGGATGAGATGATCAAAGAAGCTGATGAGCAACATAGCAGATCCATGGACAGGATCATTGATCAGCTCTTCAGGCAAGGATTTGATACTGCCAAACTTGATTCAGAGATCAGAAGACTCGAGATTCAGGAGATTGAGAATCGATGGGCAAGCTGCAATGAAGAAGAAAGGGAGAGATTGGAGGCTATGATCAGATTCTTATCCAAACACTTGGGAAGACCTATCATTGAGATCAAGTCATGGTCCAGAGATAGCATTTTGGAGATAACCACCAAAATATGCTCATCTGAAAGCTTCAACAAAGGCTTAATCATTGAAGCCTGGATGAAGCTGGTGATGGGAAGAGATCTGACATGGCCAAGTTATCCAAAGCCACCCTCACCAACAAAATGATAGAGCGGCCCTTAAAATCTCCTCAACCAAAACAACCAATATCAAAATCCTCAAAACAACCAACCTCTCAACCTCCAAAACAATTACCCTCACAATCCTCAAAACAACCAACCTCACAACTCTCTAAGCCAACCCCTTTAGCTAAGAAACCCATTCAATCTACCACCAGTGATGCACCTAAAAGAAAAAGAAGGCTGCTGAGGATGGAAGAAGAAGAAGAAGAGGATGAAGAGGATAATCTGCCAATATCTGCTATTCTTGAAAGGAAGAAACTTAAGCCTAGGAGTCAATCACAAACAATAACTCCTGAAACTCAAAGGCAAATGGTTAAAGTCAAGATTGAAGAAGAAGAACAGCAGAAGCATCATGATGAGCAATTTCTTAAAATGGTTGACAAGGACTTCCCTTAATCCTCATCCATTCAAGCAATTAAGAAACAAGCTCAGAGGTTGTACACTCTTAGACATACCTTCCAACATCAAAGAGAAAGAGTGAGGATTTGGCCAGACCCCAGGGTAAGTTCCAGAATACATAAGAAAAACTTACCAAGTAGATATCATGTCCAAGTAAGAAAGACTTTGAATGCTGCAATTATGTTTGCCATGGTAGTCTCACCCTGGGAAATTATTGAAGAATTCAAGAGAGAACAAACCTCAAAATCAACCCCTATGTCTATTCTTGAGAACAAAATGATCAAGAAGGGGTTGTTATATAAAAGACTTGAAGAGCTTCAAAAGAGTGAACTCCAGTTGCTGCTTGAAGGCTCTCATCCAGATGAATTTGCTTACAGAGAGATAACAACTGTTGAGTTGAAGAATGGGAAGACAATAAGGTATTTGTCTGAATACTATGGGCCTGAATTCTTCTTTGAGGGAGAAGCAGAAGAACTCACCAAGAAGGAACAAGTTGTTCTCCTTGAGGCCTATGCAAGGGAGTCTTACAGACTCATCAATGGGAAATAGGTTTCATGGTTGGGACAAGACTCTGTGTCCAGTTTCCCCAAGACAGAGTTCCCTTCCATACTTAGCCAATCAAAAGATTAGAAACCTTTTCCCGGCTTATGCTTATTTGTTTACCTCTGAAGCTGATCAAGAGAGTATTTCTGCCAAAGAATAAGTGGGATCATCAATAAAGTTAGAGGTTTTGGCTGCATTGGTTCAGGGGGAGTTTGTTGGACCAAAAGAACCAATGAGCCTGATCAGAAAAACCTCTAAGTCCCACAGACATGACAACTGCTGAAGAAGATCACAACAGCTGAAGACATCAGCTGATTACAAAGGTCTGAAGACAAAGTCTGAAAGTAAAGAACTGAAGACAAAGTCTGAAAGTGAAGTACTGAAGACAAAGACTGAAGACCAGAGTGATCAGTAGTTGTCACAACAGCTGAAGTTATTAACTTCAGTAGTTGTGATAGTTTTACTTTTCAGTATTTGTAATTTTACCTTTCAGTAGTTTATTGTTTCAGTAGTTTTAAGTCAGTAGTTTTATGTATTTGTACTTAGCATTCTCTGAGATGTGATCAGTTGTTGAGAACATTTCAGTAGTTTGCATTATTTCAGTTGTTTTGTATAATTCTGTTAGATGTCACTATCAAATGACATCAGCAGACGTCACATTCCTCTATATAAGGGATGTTGACCTAGCTGTATTCTAACCGAAGCATTACGCGTGAATGAAAACATTCCTTTAACAGAAATATTCTCTCTCTATAATTGTGATTGAGTGTTTGCATATTCATTACTTTCTTGCTTGAATTCGATCTTATTGTGTTATATTCCGCTGCAAAATTCAAATCTAATTGATCCGATCCTATCACTTTTCAAATAATATTGTGTAAATCGTACTTATTTCTTTTAGTTATAAAACTTTATTCAAACTTTGTATATAAATCTTCCAAATTATTATAAATGTTTTTTTCACATCTTTGTATAAAATATAAACACATACGTTTCCAAGTAAATATGAATGATTTCCATTTGTTAAATATAATTATTTGACAAACCCCAAAATCCACTTAAAACCCTAGTCCTCGTTAATTCATTAAGCTTATTATAATTAAACTTAAATCTTGTAAATATATATATTCTTAGGTACCTTGTGAAGGATTGCGTTGGAACGTTTATTATTATTTCTTATTAATCATCATTCTTATACTTACTTGCCATGTGAGTTTCCTTGCCCCATTTTATATTATTTCACACCATTTTGGGGTGAAACATGTTACATTATTTAACTTACACTCGTAAACGTTTTATTCTTGTAATGCACTTGCAATTCATACATTTATTTTGTCATGGTTATTTGTGTTATTGTAAGTCTTATATGAGATACATATTATGTGTACAATCATTAACTATTGCTAGCCTGGCGACGTCATAGATCTATGGGCCTGACAAGCCTATTTGGTGCTAAAGCCGATGTATTGCCGGCTCCTGATGACGTATGACTTGTTCATCATGGGAACCAAGTACACTTAGCTAATCGTATAAACTTGTAAACTTGTAATCAGTCGAGGTTTGATTGTAGCTATATGTGTTCTATAAACTTGCATAACTCATAACCTATGACCATGAATTGCTACTTGTAATCTTTTGATATATTATGTATATTAAACCCTTGGAAACTCACCAACTTCATAGTTGACCTTTTATTTTTAACATGTTTCAGGAAACGCGCATGTTTGAAGTCATATTTTGAAGCTTGCAATAAACTAGGATTTGGACCTAGTTAAAAGAATAAAGTGCTTAAATTATGTGTTGTTATGTTTTGAACTATTTCATGATTGAGACATATGGTTGTATTTTCATTTGAAACTTATAATAATAATATTTTCATTTAAAGATAGCGTTATGTGGTTGTGAACAATCTTAACCCTCACATCTCGATGATTCCGCCGTCAAGGTTGGGGTGTGACAAAATATGAGACAACGTCATTAGGTGGAATTATTAAATGATTATGTTAGGACCTGGTATTTGAACAAAATACCTAGTGATTAGCGTGTAAACCAGATCAAATAGTGCGGAATCCTATTTGATTGGCGATCCAATCAGTGAGAACACACGAAGAATCAATAAAGAATTGAATCTAACGTTAGGAATCGATTAGGAATCGATCTAATGTGTTCTATGAACTTGGAGAACGAATTGGAAGGCTTCTGGACGGCTAGGGTACGTCTGGAGTCAAAATAGAATGAATGCTTTTTTTTCCACGAATTGGGTTGTATTTATAGGTTAGTATTGTTCATTCGGGCGACTGGACCATAAGTCGTGCGATTGAACCATGCGGTTGATTCATCCGCACGACTGAGTGTTCAGTCGTGCGACTGAGCCAATCTTATGTCTTAGTCATACGACTGATCCAGTCTCCTGGTTCAGTCGTGCGACTGAGTCAATCGTATGAAGTTATTCATGCATGTGGTCCATTCGCATGGGCCATTCGCATGAGAACTTCATTATGTTAAGTTTGAATGTATTAATTAATATAACATTATGTGTAACCATTCAAACAATCACAAACCTAATTAACCAATTCAATATCGACTCATTAATGAAATATTAGACATTACAAATCACAAACAATCAATATCATTTCATTAATCATTTCAAATTACATCAGAATCAGATAAACAAGATCTATTACATTTCATATCATGATCTAGGGACATACATGTATCAACAAACTCCCCCTTGGACCTAGATCTCTCTAATGTCTTGTTTTCTGCATCAGCTCCTCATATTTCTTTTACTTGTCTTCTTTTGTGACTCTCGCGTGAATCTCAAACGCGAAGCAGAGTCGTATGACGTTCTGGAACTGGAGGGCTTGTACAATATCCTGCGTATCATAGAACAGTGGCCACTTGTATAGTGTGTAGACATCATTTGCTGGCAAGTTGGTAAGCCACATTGGGTCGAATACCCTGATCGTATCCATTTGGCCCTCTTTGTTTAGGACTATGACCGCTTCTGCTGTTCTCCAATCATAGTACCACCACTTAAAGTGTGGAGTGAAGTCCCGTGGCATTTCCCTGAGTGGGATTCTTGACATTGTGCGCGGAGGACTCCACTTCAACACTATCTTTGGCTTGCCAGTAATGGCATCAACCTCAGACCTTCTGATATACCTAGTAGGCTGTTGGGGTCTGAAGTTAACCCACCTGGTGTGGTACTCCTTCCTTAGGGCAGCCTCAAACCAGCCTGACATCTTCCTCGGGTCAGCATACAAAAGCTTTAGTTTGGCCAGCTGGTTGAGCTCAAAACCTGGTAGAGTCTTCAGATCATGTGGGAATCTGAAGTACTCTATGCCCTTTTCCCTCTTAACTGCATATACATTAAGATCCTCAAAATACGCCCACGCTATGATCCTGCCAGACACCTTATGATGTTTCTTGACTCGGTAGAGTTTGGTGTAGGCATCCTGTTTCGGTGCAGCGCGTTGGGCTCTAACTTCTTCAAAACACGCAGCCCACTCAGCCTTTCGGATATCGACATCATCATTTGAGGCTTGGGCTGTTCCCTCTGTTTTCTCTGATTCTTGCTCCATCTTGTCTAACACCTCAAAAGTATCACTGACGAGGGATTCACCCAGATTGGGGACCACATTTCCCTCATTGTCAGCATACTGAGGGAAATGCTCGGCAGTGACATCTTCAATCTCGATTTCATCAACATCGTTGAGCTCTTCGTCACTGGTCAAGTCGCATGTCGGAGCATCCTTCACTATCTCATCTGGATTGAGCTTGAAAATCTCTGCTAGTTGCTCGTTTGATAGGTCGTGAATTATTTCCCCTTCTTCAGGGGTATAACTCACCGACCTCCTTACGATCCCTTGCAGATCAAGAATCATTGTTAGCTGAGTCTTGACCTGCTGAAGGAGAGCAACATCAAACTCATCCCTTTGGTAATTTGGATCTGTTTGATTTACACATTCAACATATCAACCATTAGTAATTAATCAAAACAGAAATGCATTAAACTTAATTTAAACATTGAATACATAGGTTTCAATACATGATTCAAATACAAAAGTAATTAAATACATAAACATCTAATCTTTACTTTTGTCCTGGATCATCGGCTCATCACTTGGTGGAGCAGAGGAAGAAGCTGGTTGGTCTTGTCTGTTCTTGGACCTCCTCTCTTGACCTGAAGCAGAGGCCGATGCAGCTGCATCTCCTCCTGCTGCATCATCATCATCATCCTTCTCCTCTGTCCTTTCTTCTTCTGTCCCCTCATCCTCCTCTGTCTCATCCTCATCATCCTCATCATCATCTTCATCATCATCATCACCATCATCTCCGTCTCCCTCTTTGATCTTCAAGGGCTCCTCCTTAGATCCCTTTAACTTTAACATGATCGTCTTCTTCGCCTCCTCCAACTCCTCTATCTTCTTGGTGGATGTGACACTTTGCTCCTGGAGTTGGGCTATCTCATGGCTCTGAGCAGCCATCTGTTGGGCCTGCTCCTCTATCACTCGAGCCTGCTCTGCTATCTGGTGAGACTGTGCAGCCGTAAGGTCAGCAAGCTGGCGGATCTGAGCTGACTTCTCCTCGTCAGCAGCTAATAAGCGCATCACCATCCTGTTGAGCGCAGACAGCTGTTCCTCTACCCCAACTGGAGGTAGAGGTGATCCATAAGTATGAGAGGGATGGGCTGAGGGTCCAGCTTGGTGGGTAGTGGTGGTGGTGGTGGCTGTAGTGAAGATGGGTCTGTGAAATGGTGGAGGTGATGTGGGAGTGAAAGATATGGTGGTAGATGGCATCTGTACAGTGGTGGGAGGTGTGGAGGTAGTAGTAGTAGCTGTGGTGGCTGTGGTGGCTGTGGTGGTGGATGGTGTGGCTGTGGAAGTGGTAGTGGTGGTGGTAGCGGTAGTGGCTGTGGTGGTAACAAAGGTCAAACGTCGCTTCTTCTTCTTTTGCCCGTGGGGCTGAGCCATCCTTTTCCTCCTCGTTCCCGTCGAGGTGGATGCTCCCCCTACAACCCTGCTAGCTGACTCCGGTGCATAACTCGGATCAGTGGCTGTCTCTCCTGAGTCTCTTGGGCGTTCACCAACCGCCCTTAGCCCATATTCTGTGGGAACAACTTTGCTTCCCACAGTTCGTGTCAAGGGCTCCTCGTCCGACTCCTCTTCCTCCGCACCAGGAACAAAGTCCTGATGGAATCCAGCAGACTCGGCTATGTCTCCAGCTGGGGCGGACACTGGAGGTATAACATCAGAAACTGTGCCTCTCGGTGGAGTAGGCAAATCATCCCCAGCGTCCCCACTGTCATCGTCATCAGAATCATGCTCTGGGAGTAGTAGCCTCTCGTCATCTGAATCACTATCATCATGATGCCATTTGCGTCTCCCCGGCGCCACATATCTCTCGTTGGCTAAGTGGCCTATCAACCACTTAACCTGGGGCTTTACCTTCTTGCCCCTATACACCCTCATACGACCTAAAGTCGTGTCATCCATTATCTCCAAAGCAACTACATCATGACTCTCCTTGGGAAGAAGTGGCAGCTTCTCGTTGAAGATCAGCTGTAGAAACCTAGGGTACATACAAAAACCCTCCTTCCCCTTAGCCTCCAGGTTCTCCACCAGATAAGAAAAGATCATACTCGAAAAGCTGAAAGGGTGGTTCAGCACCAGTGCCACGTAGGCATTCTGAATCTGGTCTGATAGGTCATCGAACCCACCCCTCCTCGAAGCAATGCACTTTAGGATCACATGCACCAAGTACTTGTACTGGGGGCACATGTTGCTCTTGTTGAGCACACTTGAGTTTATGTCCCCAGCGTACTTGATCCTGAGGAAGCAGCCTCTCACAGTCAGTGGATGTAATCTGGTGGGGTGATCTGTATCATCTCCAAACTCGAGAACTCTCTGGATATCAGCAGCTGTAACCTCAATATCATGACCCAGAATGGAGCTTCGTATACTGTACGGCTCACGAGAGCGATCAACTGAGGCATTCTCCCAGAATGCCTGGTGTAATGACCTGTAGGGCGTGCAAGGTGTAGATATGGCCTTATGTATCCGAGACCGTCTAAGGAAAGCTATAATCTCTGTAAACTTGGCCCCGTTCCAAGTAGTATGATCCAAGTGAGCACATATGTTGTGCTTTGGATTAATGGACCATCTATCAGCCATTTGCCTGAAACACAAGACACAGAACCATTAGTACATAGTACATTAAAATTCAGTTCTAAGTGTAATGTTTAAATTCATTCTGATTCATTCGTGCGAATGAATCATGCGACTGAAGTCAGTCGTTTGTCCTTTCATGCGACTGAGCTCATTCGGTTGAATGTGACATGCGACTGAGTTCAATCTGCTGACTGAGTCTGCGATTGGTTCAGTCAGCCGACTGAGCTTATTCGCATGGTTCATTCGGCCGATTGACCCAATCGCAAGATTCAATCGTGCGATTGGAGTTCATTCGGACGACCAGTCGTCTGTCTCACTGTTCAGTCGCTAGTGATTCGAATCTTTATCAAAACAAATGATTTAACTTGGGTTACCGGTTCAATAGACTCGCCATCTCATTACTAATAACCTATTAAACTTAATTTTAACATTTTGCATAGTTTAGGTAGGTTATTAGGTCAAATTTCGATCCGTTTCTTGTGTTCATTCGAACATCGCAAAATTAGGGTTCCAGCTTTCAGATTTCGGTGAGATAGAACTTCAATCTACCTGTATAATCAACAACGAACGTCAGATAATCAATATCAATGTAAAAGCACGGTCTAGCGAAATTTTGGCAGAGTAACGGTAAGGGGTGCGATTTGGGAGCGATTGGGGGTGATGAGTGAAATGCGATCGACTGTGGCCCTTTAAATACTGAGTCTGAGTTCAATCGGCCGACTGGGCTCATTCGCTCAGTTCATTCGGGCGACTGAGGCTCAATCGTGCGATTGGCCCAGTCAGTCGCATTCAGTTGTCCGACTGAGGTTCAGTCGGTTGACTGACTCATTCGCACCCTTTCATTCGCACCTTCAGTTAACCGACTGAGTCTCAGTCGGTCGACTGACTCATTCGCCTCCTTCCATTCGGTCGAATGGATCATTCTGACAAGCCATTCGGGTGAATGGCTCAATCTCATGTCCAGTCGTGCAAATGGGTCATACTTAGTAAATTTTCTGCCATTTTGAACATTTTACATTTAAAACCCTTTTAACTTTTGAAATTAACATTATGAGCATTTGATCATCTCAGACATGATCATTTTTAACTTGAAAACTTTTTGATCACCTCAGACGTGATCATTTTAACTTGAAAACTTTTTGATCACCTCAGACGTGATCCTTTTAAACAATTTAGTCACCTCAGACGAGACCCTTTTAAACACTTGGTCACCTCAGACGTGACTCTTTTAAACTTTGAAAAATCATGTGGTCATCTCAGACATGACCCTTTTAGTGAGTTGATCCCATACTGATTTTCATGATGTAGTCCGACAAACAAAACAAACTGAAATGACTAACTAAATTAGAAGATTAAACTAAAGTATAAAAATAAACTTGTTTTTTGCTTTTTGTGAGAGATAAATCCTAAGATTGAAATCTACGGGATTTGGTTCCGGAATAGGCAGCTTCAACTTAAATTGACCACACCTGGACCAATTCAATTTTGGAATCATACAGGCAAGTCAAATCATTTGGGACTTGTTATCAAAATCTTTTGATGCTCAATTCTCGATTTTCATCCAGAGTCGTTAGCAAGTTTAGGAAATCATACGGGAACTATTAGATTTCCACATTGATTTGAACTTTCAAGAATTGTAGCCACAATGATTGTCAATATGCTTGACCTCTTAAATCCATACACAGACTTTTGACACAAACTGGTGATAGTTTTAGGTTTAATTATTTCAACTAACATTTGTGGATCCCACACTTATATGGTAATCAACATTCCTCAGGAGCTTTTGAGCGGTCTACGGGTATTATTACAAGAAGAGACTACTCTTAGAGCTTTCAAAGAGAAGCCAATCCTCAGGTCAGTGCCATCGCACAGCAGAGAGGCGGCAAACAACAATGAATTCTAGAATATCTAGGTTATGCTTATCCTCAGGTCAGTGCCATCGCACAGCAGAGAGGCACACAACCTATCTCCTTGTTAGAGCAGCTTAATTTTATTTTGCACAAAATGCACCAACAACATAAGTCATTAGTTTGATAGCATTTGTCTTTCATTTTTTTCCGTACTTTGCTCTATTTATGGTCATCCACACACATTCGTGGCGTTTACATGCTCATTACCCCTTATTGGAATATTGTTGATTGTGTTAACCAGTGATAAGATGGAAGCCCACAGTTAGTTGAACAACTTAGTTTGATCTTAAGATCACCAGTCAGGTCTAATCATCTATTGTGTTGAATCTACCGACATATCATTTGTGGTCTAGCAACCTCTAGGTCTACTCTCGTTGTGTTACCTTAGGAGTTACCAGTTTTTCTATCATCTTCCCTTTTATATTGCTTAGACTACACAGACTTATACTTTGAATTTTTGCATCTTTTCTAAATTAAATTTTAAAGTCCCTCTTGATTTGTTCCTGTGTACTATCATTTTCCAAAGGGTTTGAATCGGTATCACAGATACGATCTACCTTATATCAGCTATCCACTCCTTCTCCCTCGTTTTTTTTAATGTTACTTGCTGACTTATTCTCCCCCTAAAATACTAAAATCATAACTGGTTTAATTATTTTAGGATTTTAATAAACAGCAAAATAACATGAGTTTAATTTAAACAGACGAAAATAAACAAATAAAATAAAATAGAAAAGAAAAATTTACTAAACAACATCGACCTACACATGATCATCATCAGGAATTTTAACGCCGTTGACCTCTAGCAAATATTGAAAACGTGGTTTATCAAAGGCTTTAGTATAGAGGTCAGCGCGTTGAAAATCAGTATTAATTTTTACCACATCAATTAAGTTCTTTTCAAAACAGTCTCTTATGAAATGGTATTTAATACCGATATGTTTGGTCTTTGGATGTTGGACCGGATTTTTAGTTACTGCAATTGCAGCAGAGTTATCAAAAAAAATAGGAGTAGAAGAGAACTTTAAACCGTAATCCCGCATTTGCTGTTGAATCCAGATGATTTGTGAACAGCAACTTGCAGCAGCAACGTATTCGGCTTCACAGGTTGACAATGCAACCGATGTCTGCTTCTTACACTGCCAGGTAACTAATCTTCTCCCAAAGAATTGACACCCTGCTGATGTAGACTTGTAGTTCATCTTGCAGCCCCCGTAATCCGAGTCACTATACGCCGTGAGCTCAAAGTCATCATCATGAGGATACCACAACCCAAGTGTGGGTGTACCCTTCAGATAACGAAATATCCTCTTGACCCCGATCAGATGGTTGACCTTAGGCTTAGCCTGATATCTAGAACATAAACATGTAGCATACATGATATCAGGTCTTGAGGCAGTGAGATACATGAGGGATCCAATCATTCCTCGGTACATCGTGGCGTCCACTAGATCCCCATTTTCATCAGGTGCTATATCGTGATTGGTAGCAAGTGGAGTCCCAGCAGCAGAAGCATTCTCCATGTCAAAGCGACTGAGAATGTCTCCCACATACTTGGTCTGATGTAGAAAGATCCCATTTGGTGTCTGATCCACCTGTAACCCGAGAAAGAACTTCATCTCCCCCATAGCACTCATCTCAAACTCTTTCTTCATAACTGCTTCAAACTCTTTGCATAACTCTTCGTTCTTTGAACCGAAGATTATGTCATCGACATAGATCTGTACGAGCAGTAGGTCGCCATCTTTTTCTTTGAAGAACAGCGTGCAGTCAATGACTCCCCTGCGAAAGCCGTGTTTCACAAGATGAGTCGAGAGTTTCTCATACCAGGCTCTTGGAGCTTGATGAAGCCCGTATAAAGCCTTGTCGAGTTTGTAAACTCTATCCCGATGATAAGGATCTTCAAATCCCTCGGGTTGACTGACATAGACTGTCTCTCTGATTTCCCCATGAAGGAATGCACTCTTCACATCTAATTGGTAGACTTTAATCTTCATGTACGATGCATAGGCAAGGAAGATACGAATGGCTTCCATCCTTGCCACGGGTGCAAACACTTCATTGTAGTCAATCCCTCGACTTGGCGAAATCCCTGAACCACCAGTCGAGCCTTGTTCCTGATAATGACCCCTTGGTCATCCTTCTTGCATTTCAAGACCCATTTGGTGCCAATGACCTTAGCACCTTTAGGTCTATCTACCAGAGTCCACACACCTAACTTCTTGAACTGAAGAAGTTCTTCTTGCATGGCACTCACCCACGCCTCATCATTTAGTGCATCACTGACGTATTTTGGCTCAAACTGCGAGACAAAACACCGATAAGCACCATCATGAATGTAGCCCTTCTCCATAACCGAGGCGTAATCAGCTGAGTATAGCTGATTTCGGGTTTGTACTCCTGATCTGACATCCCCAATGACATTGTCTAGGGATGATAGACGTTTAGTCGTGATCCTGGAGTAGTAGGAACAGCTACCTCAGAGCCAAGATTATGAACATTTGGTTCTGCATCTGAGGTAGTTGGAGTTTGAGGTTCCGAAGTCGAAGGTGCATCACTGGTAGATGCTTGTGGACTTTCAGGAACTGGAACCTGTTCCTCCTGACTGTTCTGGTCATCTTCTTCAGCTTCATCTTCAGAGGAGGAGTCACTGTCGTCGACTACTCCCCCTGACTGAGTAGATGATTCTCCCTGTGAGCTAGATGGTGTATTCAAGATATCATACATCATCCGTGTAGCTAACTCATCATCCGAAGGAGAGATAGGGATGTTGAAGGACTTGAAGAATCCATCATAGTCGAAAAAGTAGGCGGGTCCTTTGCCAGTAGGTGGTGTGGTATATCTCTGAACGTCAACATTACACCACACTTCTACTAGACCCGTTGAGTTGTTGTAAACCCTCTTGTTCGGTATGTTGTATCCTAGAAAGATTCCTTCATCCGCCTTCTCGCTGAATTTACCTTCTTGTGTTTTCTTCAGAAGTGTGCACGGCGCGCCAAATGGTTCGAGATACTCCAAATTCGGTTTGCGTCTTTGTAGTAGCTCGTAACATGTCTTTCCGTGGCGCTTGACTATCAGAACTCGATTCAGTGTATAACATGCATTAGCCACTGCCTCATTCCAGAATTGGATAGGCAGTTTCGAGTCTGCCAGCATCGTTCGTGTTGTCTCTATCAAGCTTCTGTTCTTTCTCTCAGCAACGCCATTCATCTGAGGCGTGTAGGCAGAAGTGAATTGATGCACAATTCCCTTTTCCTTGCAGTAAGCCTCCATCCACTGGTTCTTGAATTCCGTCCCGTTGTCTGAGCGTACTTGTCTTACCTTCAGCTTGTAGAGAGATTCCAGTGTGGTTACCAACTCCTTGAATGACTCAAATGTTTCTGATTTGGACTTCAGAAACATTACCCAAGAGAACCTTGAGTAGTCATCAGTAACCACAAAACAGTACAAGTCGCCTGCAATGCTCTTTGTACTGACTGGACCAAACAGATCCATGTGAAGAAGTTCAAGAGGAAGTTCTATTGAATGAACTTTCTTTTCCTTATGAGACTTCTTCGTCTGTTTGCCTTTCTTGCAAGCTACACAAAAATCAGGAAGCTGGAAGTTCTTGACATTAACTCCTCTCACAAGATCCTTCTGAATCAAGTGATTCATCTTCCTTTGACTAATGTGTCCCATTCTCCTATGCCAGGAGATGGAATCCTTCTCAGTAGCTTTAGATAGAAAGCACTGAACCTCATGATCCGTTGTAGAGGCTGTTGACAGATCCAAAACATAAAGGTCTTTATATCTTGAAGCTGTCATCAGAACTTGGTCCTCTGGAATCACGTAGTCTTTCTTTAGCACGTAACACTTCTTGTTGTCGAAGATGACCTTAAATCCCTTATCACAGATTTGGGAAACAGAAAGTAAGTTATTTTGAAGTTGTTGAACGTAGTTCACCTTATCAAACTTAACTTTCTGATTTCCCACTTCTCCCTGAGCTGTGATATAGCCTCCCTTGTTTCCAGCAAACGAAACATGCCCTCCTTTTATTTGCTTGACGTTTGATAAAAGAGCCCTGTTTCCTGTCATGTGCCTGGATGCTCCGCTGTCTACAATCCACGTGTTAGTTTCAGCACTGTAGCGAACACCCTGCACATACAATGTAAAAGATTAGTTTAGGTTAGGAACCCAAGCCTTTACTGGCTTGGGTTTCCCAGAGGCATCACACATCATGAATTCAACCCATTGACCCTTAGAGGGTGAGGGTAGCTCAGGTTCCTTTTTTGTCATCATTATCAGACACAGAGGATGACTTCTTTTCCATAAGCCAGATTTGTGCAAAGCCTGTTTGTGATAAACAGTCGACTGGCTAACAGGTTGAACTTTAGGTTCACTAGTTCTTCTAGGTGGAGTTAAAGAACTCCTCTTAGAAGACCTAGGTTTTGAGTCCTGAAGTTCAATCTTCTTCCTAGGTGTCTGATAGTAAGGACAATAGGAAGCAATGTGTCCACATTCTCCACAGTTGTAGCACGACCTGCTATCAACTTTATGATTAAACTTTCTTTGTGGAGACGTGTGTGACACTCTAGTAACAACACTCAATTTAGGTTTTGACTCTGGTTCTTTTGATGTTTTCTCTTGTTTAACAAAGTTAACTGTTTTAACATGTTTAACATCTTTTTCTTTTTGGTTAACTGGTTTTGACTTGAAACTGTGAAAGATTAACATTAGAAGTCTTTTTAGGTTCTGATTTGACTCTGTTTGACCCTGACTTTAAGTTAACCTTTTCAAATTCTTTTTCCAGATTAACGCAAGGCAATTTACCCTTTGCCTTTGAAGTGGCCTCCTTTTGTTTGTTTCCAGATTCAATAGATGAACATGAGGAATCTGGATCACTAACAAGAGGAGTGACACCACATGATCCTTGATGGGGTTATTATTTATTGGTCTAGTCTTAGTGTTCATCAAGGTCTCAGGTGGTGGTGGAACCACTTTATAACCCAATCCCTCCCGTTGTTTCTTTCTCTCACTAAGTGTGGACAATGTGTGATGAACTTGTCCAACTGTGCAGTTTCTGTTTTAATGAGTTTACTTCTACTTCTAGAACTGCCTTTTGCTTCTTAGTGTATTCTAGGGAGTTAAGATAGTACCTAATGTCATTAGCTTGGTTAAATGCAACTACTTCGGTTTCCCTAAGCTGTTTAGTCAAAAGGTCTATCTTTTCTTTGTAACTATGCTCATTTTGTTTTAATACTCTAGCATCAGTGTACAGTTGCAAATCTTTTACTAAGTTATCATTATGATCTAATAACCTAGCAAATTTCTCATCTATGCTATTTCTAAAAGTATCACAATCAGAACAAGCATGATTATTAAACATTTGGTCAGTGGTACTTACCTGAGTTGGTTCAGACGAGTTAGCCATCAACGCAGCATCAGATGTCTCTGGTTCTGGTGATTCTGTATTTTTTGTCTTTGCTGTGGTAGTCTCCTCTTTAGGCTTGTAGCTGACCTCAGTTGCAGTTGTCTCTTCAATATTTGACATCGCTATCTCAACTGCTAGATCTCCTTCACTCGCGGAATCATCGTCAATGTCTTCTACACTTGCAATGTTTGATTCCCCTGGAGAGACAAACCTAAAGCTCCAGTCCTGTCCTTCATCATCATGAGGAGTCAAGGATTTTGGATCCTTGCTTGATGAAGTAGAACTAGTAGCTTGCTTGTCTTGACGAGTGAAGGACGAGAATGGGTTCCCGTTACCCGTCTTCTTTGGCTTAACACATTCTCTCTTGAAGTGCCCCTTCTCTCCACAGTTGAAGCAGGTCACTTTACTCTTGTCAAAGCCAAATGTGGTATCCTTAGTAGCTACCAAGTTCTGTCCGGTCTTTTTCACAAACTTCTTCGCCCTCCGGACAGCACTAGCTAAGGCCCACATAATATCCATCCTCTCCAGCTCCATCTCGTCCACCTGCTCGTAGTCCTCGTCTGCCAGATGGCAGTTTCCAATCTTCCCAGCAACAAGTCCATCATAAGAATGAACCACTGCAGCCAAAAGATCCATGTGTTCTCGAGCTACTTCTACAGTCACATTACCGAGGTTCTCGGTCTTCAGTTTAGTAGCATTTGCTTCAGATCCAATATAGTGGGTACAAGAAGACCCCGACGTGTCTGATCCTGAAGGAGAAGCATGTGAAGGACCCGATGAGCTAGACACAAATGCAGTCTGGAGAGGTGCTCCAGATGTCTTAGCTTGAGGCGTGGCATTGTACAAAGCTGGATTCTGAGTGTACGAAGACTTCTGAGCTCTGTACTTCATCCTAAGTGCTTCTTCTCGCAACTTTAGAATGAAGTCATTTATATCCAGCTTTGCCAGCATTTCATTCTGTCTCAGGTTAGACACGAATGAAGCCCACTTTTCCGGCAATCCGTCTGCAAAGTTAGTAACTTTTTCTTCCATGGTAGTAGCCACCCCATGTGTATGCAGTTCACTCATCAGATGGTAGAATCTATCTATAACATCGTCCAAACTCTCGTTTCCCATCGATGAGAAGTTATCGAATTCCTTCTTTAACTCCTTAGCCTTGATTGCCTTCAGCGAAGCATTCCCGTCGTACCTCTTTTCCAGCTCATCCCATAGTTTCTTGGACTGCTTATTCTCTGAGTACTGGTGGAAAATGTCTTTAGGGATAGACTGTGTAATCAATGCATAAACTCTCTTCTCTGCATTATATTTAACTTTCTGCACGTCTGTCATCCCTCCTAAAGTAAGCTTTACTCCATCTGCTCCCACCGGAGTACTATACCCAATCTCGATAGCTTCCCACAGATTTGGATCCACTCCATTGAGGTAGATCTCAAAACGTTGTTTCCAGTGGGGAAACTCATCTAACGTTAAGAGCTTTGGTGGTTTATTATGATTACCCACCTCACTCTCAAGTAACAGCAGGTTCTGGATCCTAGAGTCCTTCCCAGCAGTAAAGGCTGACATTTGATCTTCCATGGCGAATAACTTTAAGTCTAATAAAACAATCTGTCAACTGGTGCGACTGAAGGATGCGATTGGTCTATCCGTGCGAATGAACTATGCGACTGGTTCAATCGTGCGGCTGAACTAAGCGATTGGTTCAGTCGTGCGAATGAAGCTGGTGCGTATGAACACTGCGAACGAATGGTTCAATCGTACGAATGGAGATGCGACTAGGTCCAATCGTGCGTCTGGGCTATGCGAATGAAGTCCAGTCGTGCGAATGGCTCACTCGTGCGACTGAAGCTGCTGTTTTGCGAAAATTTCTAGGTTAAACGTGTTTTAGCCGTAAAAATTCGAAATTTCGCAAAGTCTAATCGCCTAAGTCCGTAGAAACCAAACTTTGATGAGCAGGGAACGTCCAAGATCACTTTTGACACAAAAGATTGCGTTTTTAGTGTAAAAACACAAACTTTTTATCAATCTTGATTGAATCACACGTAATCAAGAGCCAAAGCTCTGATACCACTTGTTAGGACCTGGTATTTGAACGAAATACCTAGTGATTAGCGTGTAAACCAGATCAAATAGTGCGGAATCCTATTTGATTGGCGATCCAATCAGTGAGAACACACGAAGAATCAATAAAGAATTGAATCTAACGTTAAGAATCGATTAGGAATCGATCTAATGTGTTCTATGAACTTGGAGAACGAATTGGGAGGCTTCTGGACGGCTAGGGTACGTCTGGAGTCGAAATAGAATGAATGCTTTTTTTTTCCACGAATTGGGTTGTATTTATAGGTTAGTATTGTTCATTCGGGCGACTGGACCATAAGTCGTGCGATTGAACCATGCGGTTGATTCATCCGCACGACTGAGTGTTCAGTCGTGCGACTGAGCCAATCTTATGTCTTAGTCATACGACTGATCCAGTCTCCTGGTTCAGTCGTGCGACTGAGTCAATCGTATGAAGTTATTCATGCGTGTGGTCCATTCGCATGGGCCATTCGCATGAGAACTTCATTATGTTAAGTTTGAATGTATTAATTAATATAACATTATGTGTAACCATTCAAACAATCACAAACCTAATTAACCAATTCAATATCGACTCATTAATGAAATATTAGACATTACAAATCACAAACAATCAATATCATTTCATTAATCATTTCAAATTACATCAGAATCAGATAAACAAGATCTATTACATTTCATATCATGATCTAGGGACATACATGTATCAACAGATTACAATTGTGATATCCGATATCACCCACCAAAGAAACGTAGTTGCCAGATGCTTCTTAGCAAAAAAAGAGAAAACTCTGCGAGTGCGAGCATTGGAACTAACCATACACTCGGATCTTATTATCCAATTCGTATGCTCAACTTGAAGCATAAAAGGACAAAATTTAAGATGAAGGCTACGAAGAATGATTAAGAAGTTAAACATCTGCTCTGATAAATTCATGCATTTGCAAGCCGAGTATGATTCCAAGGTAATGAGACTTACCAGATTAATACTAGATGAAGCACAAAAGTCTAAATACTCGATTCACCTAGAATCGATAAATATAACATGAAAGGAGACGTAACTTCATATGTTAACAAATGTATGACTTGCTCCAAAGTAAAGGTGGAATATCAGAAACCATCCGGACTTTTACAACAACCTGAAATCCCAAAATGGAAATGGGAATGCATTGCTATGGATTTTGTGATGAAACTGCCCAAGACATCCAGTGGTCACGATACAATTTGGGTAATCATCGACCGATTGACAAAATTTGCACACTTTTTACCCATGAAAGAAACGTATAACATGAATAAATTGGCCGATTTATACATCAAATAAGTAGTGTCTCGTCACGGTGTACCAATTTCGATCATGTCAGATAGAGATAGTCGATTTACCTCGAGGTTTTGGCAATCCTTACATGAAGCCATGGGTACTCGCTTAGACATGAGTACGACATATCACCCACAAACGGACGGCTAGAGTGAAAGAACCATTCAGACTCTGGAAGAATTATTAAGAGCATGTGTGATAGATTTTGGCAGAAATTGGGATACTCACCTACCGTTAGCTGAGTTTTCATACAATAATAGTTATCACACTAACATTAGAGCAGCTCCATTTGAAGCACTATATGGGAGAAAATGTCGTTCGCCTCTGTGTTGGGCAGATATCAGCGAAAGACAATTAACAGGATCAGAAGTTATTCAAGAGACGACAGATAAGATCATTCAGATAAGAAAGAGACTTGAAACCGCCAACAACCGACAAAAGAGTTACGCAGATACTCGAAGGAAACCATTGGAGTTTCAGGTCGGTAACAGGGTGTTCCTAAAGGTATCCCCATGGAAGGGTATTGTGAGATTTGGTAAGAGAGGGAAGCTTAACCCTCGATTCATTGGACCATTTAAAATCATTGAACGAATTGGAAAAGTTGCATACCGACTTAATCTACCAAATGAACTTGGAATGTGCACAATGTGTTTCACGTGTCTAATTTAAGGAAATGCATGACGGATTGATCTCTAGTTATTCCACCAGACGAAGTTTGTATCGACGACAAACTTCATTTTGTCGAAGAACCAATAGAAATCTTGAATTGGAAAGTCCAAAAGCTCAGACGGAGTCGAATTAAATTGGTTAAAGTCAGATGGAATTCTAAGAGAGGGCCTGAATTTACTTGGGAACGTCAGGACCAAATGCAACAAAAGTACCCTCACCTGTTAAAATCCAGACCTGACACGGATTCAACAACGCAAATTTCGGGACGAAATTTCTTAAACAAGGGGAGACTGTGACACCCGGTCAAATCAGGTCAACGCTCGAGACTACTTTGAAAAATAAATTCATATTTATTAATTTTCATAATTGATTAATTGAAAACTCTACGTTAACGTTGAGTTTAACGAACCTTGAAATCGTTTAACGATTACTAATAATAACAATAATACTAATAATAATAATAACAATAATACTAATAATAATAATTATAATAACAATATTAATGAAATTAATAAAATTAATAATAACAATAATAAAAGTTTAGGTGGAGTATGTGCATGGATGACAACTAGTCGTCTATAAGACTACATAACCCCTTTTAAACTCAACCATCATCACAAATCTCTTCATCTCCTCACCATCACCCCCACTCCCTCTCCACCCCATCGGTCACCACCACCACCGCCGAGACCACCACACCATCGTCCGCCACCCCACCGTCGACCGCCACATGCCGCCTACACCACCACCGCGACCATCATCACCAACCTTCACTACCACCATGGCCGTCACCTCTCCCTCCCCCCCCCTCACCTCACCGACGACCACCCTTACCCCCCCCCCCCCACCCTCTCGGTCACCACAAGCACCACCACAACCCCCCCCCCCTCGAAACCACACATCACCATTATAAGAAACTTCATCTTCTGCCATTCAAGTCAAGAACAAGAGGGTTTTTAAGCTAAGACTTGTTAGGAACCCGAAGGTGTAATCGGGAGTTGAATATCTTCGTGCAAACGTTAGAGAGTGTTGATTTAGTCTAAAGGTATACTTTTTAGATTGCTTTTATCTCATCATGCATGGGTGATCAAGATGAAGATCTTGATGAACCCTAGTTTCACACACTTTAATGTTCACAAAAATTATTGTTTTGATGATTTTTAGTTTAGAAACATGTTTGAAAGGAGTTAATAAATCTGAAATGTTTATAGGATAAGTTATAATTTGATGAAATCATGTTAATCGTGTGATTTGGGATTGTAAGAGGTCATGTATGTGTTAGTATAGGTGTGTAAATTTCATGTATGTATGTATGTTCATGTAAGTTGAGAAATTGATGGATTATAACCTCATAAAAATGATAAGTAAAGAATGTAAAATGGATGAATGATGATGGACAAAATGTTAATAGAATGATAATCAAGTGAGATAATGGATAACATTGTTTGTCTAAAAAGAATGATCAAGTTAAATTGTTAGTATGAAAATAGATACTGGACACATTATAGGGTTACACTTAGGTGAAAGATTGATTGACAATAATTTGAGAACTAGAAACCGTGATTTAGATCATACTAAAGACTAACGGGATGATTGTGACGAAAGGACTTGACTAAAATGACAATGAGACAGCAAGACGGGACAAAAGGAGAACGATACAAAGGGAAAAATAAGAAGAGTAGGGAGAGGGGAAGAAAAGAGGATGAAGAAAAGGAAGAGAGGAGAGGATAGAGAGAGAGAGAGAGAGAGAGAGAGAGAGAGAGGAGAGAGAGAGAGAGAGAGAGAGAGATGAGAGAGAGAGAGGAGAGAGGGAGAGAGATAGAGAGAGGGGGGGGGGGGGGGGGGGGAGAGAGAGAGAGACAGAGGGAGAGAGAGAAGAGAGAGAGAGAGAGAGAGAGAGAGAGAGAGAGAGAGAGAGAGAGAGAGAGAGAGAGAGAGAGAGAGAGGAGAGAGAGAGAAGAGAGAGAGAGAGAGAGAGAGAGAGAGGAGAGAGAGAGAGAGAGAGAGAGAGAGAGGATAGAGAGAGAGAGAGAGAACAGAGGGAGAGGAGAGAGAGGAGAGAGACAGAGGGAGAGGAGAGAGAGACAGAGAGATGAGAGAGGGGAGGAGAGAGAGACAGATAGAGGAGAGATAGAGAGAGAGAGAGAGAGAGAGAGAGAGAGAGAGATAGAGAGAGAGAGATCTATAGAGAGATCTATAGATCATAGATATAGATATAGATACATATAGATACACATACATATGCATAGACATATAATATCTATATATATATAGGTAGATATATATATATATACATCAATCTGGGGATATAGAGAGATCAGATAGATATAGAGATATATAGACATAGGTAAGGAATATATATACACATATGGTATAGAGATATATACATAGATATAGATATAGATATAGATAGATATATATATATATATATATATATATATTTATTGGTGACATTAATTTTATATATATATATATATATATATATATATATATATATATATATATATATATATATATATATATATATATAAAATTAATGTCACCAATAAAACCATTTTTAAGTTACAAATATCATTAAATACATTTCTATCATTAATATAATTAACCTAATAAAGTCGTTTTCAACCGAAACAAATTTGGGAAAACTCGGGGGTTAAGTGCAGGGACTAAAATTGATATTTTTGTAAACTTGGGATGGGTATATAAACCCATATTCCAGCCCTAGCCTCATTCATTTCACCTTCATCTTCATCTTCTTCTTCTTCACCTTTCATCTTCATCCTTGCACCAAAACTGCCCTGTTTGGTCTCGTTTTCACCATCTAGACTTTATCTACAACCGAGTCTACTCCATTCTAGCAGGTAGACGACTTTGGTTGTCCCTTTTCTTGCTTATTCACGGCTGTCCAAACTAGGGTTTCGGGTGTTTGGGTTCAACCCGAACACATGAGGTCGTGTGGGTGCGTGTGATGTCTTTCTGCGTGTGCTTCTTGTTTGTGTATGTTTGTAGTGTGTTTCTGGAAGTCCTTGTTGTGTAAAACCCGTGCTCGGAGCAGCCGGAGGCTGCTCAGCACCTTCAACAGTCGCGATTCTGCTGTTCAGGCGACTGGGTCTGTCATGCGATTGAGCCGTGCGACTGGGTGAGTCGTGCGACTGAATCATGCGTCTGAGTCAATCGTGCGACTGAAATGTGCGACTGGGTATGTCGTGCGACTGAGTCATGCGACTGTGCGTGTGTGCGATTGAGTCATGCGAGTGAATGAATGTGTGCGATTGAGTCATGCGAGCGAATGAATGTGTGCGATTGAGTCAAGTGACCGAATGAATGTGTGCGATTGTGCGTGTATCGCACGACTGAAGTCCAATCGCACGAATGAAGGTTCAATCGTACGAATGTAGCTGATTCGTACGAATGAAGGTTGATTCGTGCGTATGGAGGTTGAGTCGTGCGATTGGGTGTTGTGTGGTACGACTGAATGCCAGCCGTACGAATGAAGGTTCAACCGTACGAATGAAGCTGATTCGTACGATTGAGGGTTGATTCGTGCAAATGAGTGGAGTCGTGCGTCTGGTCTGGTCCTGTCGTGCGACTGAAGTTGTTGTGTGTGATTTCCTTTCTTGTGTGTGGTGTGTGTATGTCGTGTGATGTTAAGGTGACATCGACACGGTTGCCATTACTAATGACAACTTTAAAATCAACATAATCAAACTTACTAATGTTATTCCAAAATAAATTAATTTAACAGATTACAAGTATCAATAACCGATTTGTAACTACTAATATTTATCAAATACTTCTTCAATAACAATGAAACTTTTACACAATATCATCAGCAATGGCGACGATGTCTAGTACTTGGATCTACATAAGATCTAATACGTGTGTCTGTTTGTGTGTGCTACACGCGACCCAACCGATATAACCCGAACCGGCTGAACATTATTATACGCTTTATACATATTATTAATGCTTAACAATAACTATCAATAGGTGTTTGACCGTTCGTTGCATACAACATTTGGATACTTTGATCATACATACTTACAACCTAACAGGTGAGTTTCGTGGCCCCTTTTTATGCTTACAATATTTTAATCATTTACAACTTGGGGGAAAAGTATGCTCACCCATTTTCAATTTGTACAATTTACATACAATTTACATACTTGGAATCAACGTGATACTGTTTTGCAAGTACTTATCTGATACTTGCTTGAGGCCGCTGTGTGGTACTTTCTTTGAAACTATTTAATTCCAGTGTGGGAATCGACGGATAGGTATTGGTAGTACTACTGGGTGACACCCCCACCCTTGTTCGTTGGTATACTAGTTAGTACCATCAGTGGCCAGGAACGGGCCCTTGGGTGAATATATTCTGACAATATCTTTGTGTACGTCGTTTGGTTTGGTTGCAAAGCTCATTGTCATGTGATTTTACTTACTTATAATTGTAGTCACGGTATTCCACATCATTTACTATACAACATCAAATACTTATTTACTATTTAAACCTGCGAGCTCACCAACAATTTTGTTGACCATTTTGAGCATATCTTTTCAGGTGATCATGCAAATTGAGGATCTAGGTGTGCTGCCTTAGTGGAGACCCTAGGATGCATTTTTAAGACTAAACATATTTGACAAACAATATTTTGATACATTGTTGTAGTCTGATTAAACAATTACATTCTTTTGATACTTGTTCTCGGGTTGTGGGAATTTACATTACAATTGTTATCTTCTTTGTTTATGTGAATCGTTTAACATGTTCATGCTTATGGCTATGTTGTCTTGAATATTGACTAAACACGACACAAGTCCCCTTGTTGTCGGGTGTCGTCATGACACGCTTGTCATCATTTATTATATTGCATCTCTATCGCTCATCATGTGTTATGACGATCCCGATCTCGTTACATCCCCGTGTTTCCGCTTTTAGCTGGGGTGTGACATATTGGTATCAGAGCCATTGGTTATAGAGAATTAGGCAATACGCTTGACCCAGACTATAACCTATGAACCTTCTTGTAGATTTGCATGCTAGGATCTGTATGCATATTATATCTCGTGTATGTGTTCCTCGTTACTTGATTCGTTCATCTATCTGTTATGTGATCTTTTCACCCTGTGAGAGAGCCCTTGTGCTCACTCCTTATGGGATGCTTCTATTGAATCTTCCGTTCCCTCTGCTCCCCGAGTTGGCTTATCAAATCTGGGTATTAAACCCGAAGAGATCTTCACAGATCATGCTAATGCGCTTGACCTTGGACATTGAGAATGACCCTGAGGAGGTTATGTCTGAAACCTCGAAAGAGGAAGAGATAGACAACCTTCGCTAGACTAAACGTGATTATATACATGGATTTACAATTGATATGATGGACTATTGTCGAGACATTATCAATTCATGGTGTGGTAACTACACGACTTGCATGCGATGTGTGGTGACTATAAGTGTGATATTAACTTGGAATGTTGGACTTTGATGAGTGTTATGGATAATACACTTTGAAATGATTTAAGCTTATGTGTTTACTACTTTTATGCTTAGAAAATGCCGCCTCGAAGAGTTACCGCAACAATAGTGGCGGGAGTGAAGCCCCAAGGGGCAGAGGCAGAGGCAGAGGTAGAGCACCAAGAAAAAATGATGGTCCTGCCAGTAACAATCAGGAAACAGGAAACTCTGAGATGACAGCTTGGCCGCACTGATTCCTACTATCGTGGCCCAAGTGAGCGATGCACTCTAGGAACACCACCCCCACGGGGATGGTGGTAATGATAATGAGGATAATGGAGAAAGAGGTCAAGGTGGGATCGAAACTAAAGTGGGAAACGGAAACCCAACTGGGAACGAGAGTAATTAGGAGACCGGGAATGGTGGAACAACCGGTATTGAGACTGGGGTTGTTAATGCTAGACGGGGGTGTTCATACAAGGAGTTTGTGGCCTGCAAACCAAGAGAATTTGATGGGAAAGGTGGGGCGATAGCCCTAACCAGATGGCTTGAGAAGATGGAGGCAGTGATTGACATCAGCGAATGCCTCGACAGCCAGAGAATCAAATATGCCACATGTTCACTGCAGGGCAAGGCCCTAACCTGGTGGAACACCCAGGTTCAAGCTAGAGGAAGAGAATCAGCGATGCAAATGTCATGGGACAAATTCAAAGCTTTGATCACCGAGGAATACTGCCCCCTCAACGAGATGCAGAAACTGGAGCATGAATTCTGGAATCATGCTATGGTGGGGGCTGGGCACGCAGCTTACACTGATCGATTCCATGAGTTGGCAAGATTGGTTCCGCATCTGGTCACGCCGGAATCAAAGAGAATTGAGAGGTATATTTGGGGACTTGCGCCTCAAATCCGAGCAATGGTAACAGCAGCTGCTCCTCCTACTATCCAGAGCGCAATTCTGAAGGCTGGCGCTCTAACTGATGAGATGGTGAGAACAGGGGTTTTGGGTAGAGGAGCAGAGAAAAGGAAGGATGTTGGGGAAACGAGCCGGTCGAGTGCCGGGAAGTTTGACAAGAGGGCCAAGACAACCAGAAATTTTGTGGCCGTGACTCAGGGCAAGAGAGAGTATGTGGGGCCGCACCCCAAATGTGACAGGTGCAACTATCATCATCCCCCAGGAATGCAGTGCCGGGTATGCGCGAACTGTAGACGCCCGGGGCATCTAGCGAGAGACTGCAGAACAGCGCCGAATCTTGTGGCACCGGTCAACGCGGTTAACCCCGCCGGGAATGCCAGGGTCTGTTATGAGTGTGGAGGCCCTGATCACTACAGAAACATGTGCCCCAGACTGAATCGGACACTGGGCTAACAAGGAAACAACCAGCAGCAAGTGATGGTCATAGCTGGAAATCAAGGCCCGACCAATCAAGGGAATGCAGCTCGGGGATGTGCATTCGTCATTGGAGCCAACGATGCCCTTCAAGACCCGAATGTTGTCACGGGTACGCATTTACTCAATCATCACTTCGCATCTATATTATTTGATACTGGAGCAGACAATAGCTTTATATCTTCTGAGTTTGTGCAATTGCTTGATTTGAGTCCCAGTAGGCTAGAAACTAGCTACTCTGTAGAAATGGCCAATGGTAGGGTTGTTCAGGCCGATGTGATCATTAGAAAGTGCTCGATTATATTGGAGAACCATGCCTTCGATATAGATTTGATAACCTTTGAGCTAGGAAGTTTCAACGTGATTGTGGGCATGGATTGGTTGTCGCAAAACGAAGCTGAGATTGTCTGTCGGGACAAAGTAGTACGAATCCCCATGCCAAACGGGGAGGTACTCAAGATTCAAGGAGAACGACCGGGAAGGAACTTAAAGCTTATATCTTGCATGAAAGCACGCCGAAGTTTACGAAAGCGGTGCTACGCTTTTCTGGCTCATGTGGTAGAAAAGAAGGACGAAGAGAGGAAACTAGTAGATATACCAGTGGTATGGGACTACCCAGATGTATTTCCTGATGACTTGTCTGGTTTGCCTCCTCCACGACAGGTGGAATTTCGCATAGATTTGGTTCCTAGAGCTACACCGGTAGCAAAGACGCCATATCGGTTAGCACCATCAGTAATGCAAGAGTTATCCAGTCAGTTGCAAGAACTACTAGAGAAGGGTTTTATTCGACCGAGTCATTCATCGTGGGGAGCACCGGTATTATTTGTCAAAAAGAAGAATGGGTCGTTCCGCATGTGTATCGATTACCGTGAGTTGAACAACTTAACCGTGAAGAATCGATACCCTCTCCCTAGGATTGACGATCTGTTTGATCAGCTGCAAAGAGCTTCATATTTCTCAAAGATCGACCTTCCTTCTGGATATCATCAGCTAAGGGTTTCCGACGACGACATACCGAAGACAGCGTTTAGAACTCGTTATGGGCACTATGAGTTTTTGTCATACCGTTCGGGCTGACTAACGCACCAGCTGTGTTTATGGATCTAATGAATCGGGTGTGTAAACCTTACTTGTATAAGTTTGTGATTGTATTCATAGACGATATACTTATCTACTCCCGATCAAAAGAGGATCATGAAGAACACCTTCGGGCAATACTGGAACTGTTACGGGAAGAGAAACTTTTCGCCAAATTCTCGAAGTGTGAATTTTGGTTTTGAGAGGTAAAGTTTTTGGGTCATGGGTTTAACGAGGATAGGATTCATGTAGATCCCGGCAAGATCGAAGCGGTGAAGAAATAGGATGCACCCCAAACACCATCAGAGATACCACAATTCTTAGGATTGGCCGGTTACTATCGACGCTTCATCGCGAATTTTTCAAAGATCGCACAACCATTAACATTGTTGACTCAGAAAGACAAGAAGTTTGATTGGGGACATGCACAAGAACAAGCGTTCCAAATGTTGAAAGAGAAGTTGTGCAACGCACCTATATTGTCTCTCCCAGACGGAACTGATGATTTTGTGGTGTACTGTGACGCTTCACATCAAGGATTAGAATGTGTGCTAATGCAGAAGGATAAGGTGATTTCCTACGCTTCGCGACAACTTAAGGTGCACGAAAAGAACTATACAACTCATGATCTTGAGTTGGGCGCTGTAGTATTTGCACTTAAGATATGGAGGCATTACCTGTATGGAACCAAATGCATCATCTACATAGATCATAAGAGCCTTCAACATATCCTGGATTAGAAGGAACTTAATATGCGTCAACGACTTTGGGTAGAGCTACTTAGTGACTACGATTGTGAAATCCGGTATCATCCGGGAAAAGCTAACGTGGTGGCTGATGCTTTAAGCCTTAAGGAACGCGTGAAACCTCTACGTGCTCGAGCGTTGGGATTGAATATTCAAACAAATTTCAAAGCTCAGATCCAAATTGCACAAGGTGAAGCATTGAAAGAAGAAAACCTTGCGGGAGAAGAATTCCGAGGGTTGGATAAACAGATGATTTGCAAGGATGATGGTATACAGTACTTCATGGACCGTATATGGGTACCTAGATGGGGAGGTGTACGTACCTTAGTCATGGATGAAGCCCACAATACGCGATATTCTATTCATCCTGGTGCAGACAAGATGTATCACGATCTTAAAGATCTGTACTAGTGGCAGGCATGAAGAAAGACATTGCTATGTACGTCAGCAGATGCTTGACATGCTCGAAAGTTAAAGCTGAACATCAGAAACCATCGGATTATTACAGCAACCTGAAATTCCCGAGTGGAAATAGGAGAATATAGCCATGGATTTCATTACCAAACTCCCTAGAACAAGCAGCGGGAATGACTCGATATGGGTCATAGTGGACTGAATGACGAAGTCAGCTCATTTCTTGCCGATCCGAGAAGACTACAAGATGATTGAGTTGGCGAGACTGTACATAAAAGAGGTTGTTACAAGACACGGAGTGCCGGTGTCGATCATATCCAACCGGGACAGCCGATTTACTTCACGATTTTGGCAGACACTATAGAAAGCGATGGGCACTCGATTAGATATGACTACCGCCTATCACCCTCAGACAGATGGCCAAAGTGAACGAACTATACAAACGTCAGAAGACATGCTGAGGGCGTGTGGAATCGACTTTGATGGTAGTTGGGACGCTCATCTACCGCTGATTGAGTTCTCTTACAACAACAACTACCATACAAGCATTGGATGTGCTCCGTTCAAAGCATTGTATGGAAGGAAATGTAGATCACCTGTTTGTTGGGCCGAGATTGGTGAAAGTCAGCTAACAGGCCCAGAGATCATTCAAGAAACAACCGACAAGATCTTTCAAATCAAAGATCGACTAAAAGCTACTAGAGATCGCCAAAAGAGCTACGCCGACAACCGTCGAAAGCCTCTAGAATTCAACATTGGGGATCGAGTTTTACTTAAAGTCTCCCCTTGGAAAGGATTCGTTCGATTTGGAAAGAAAGGGAAGTTAGCCCCAAGATACGTAGGATCATTCGAGATTACAGAAAGAATCGGTCCAGTGGCTTACCGATTAAGGTTGCCACAAGAACTCAGCGGTGTGCATGATACTTTCCATGTGTCGCACCTCAAGAAGTGTTTGACAGACGAATCCCTTCACGTACCAATTGAGGAAATCAAGATTGACGAGAAGCTTCATTTTGTTGAGGAACCCATTGAGGTCATGGATAGCGCAGTAAAATATCAATTGTTCGCATAAGATGGAATTCAAAACGAGGGCCAGAGTTTACATGGGAACGGGAAGATCAGATGAAACTCGAATATCCACATCTATTCGAGGATGACACTCTTGGACCTAACTCCAGCTGAATTTCGGGACTAAATTCTCTCAACTGGGGGATACTGTGACATCCGTCACCAAAAGGTCCGTCAATTAACGTGGTTTTCCGTTAATTATTCTTTTAACATTCATTCCTCATCTTTATTGACTCCTTGTGTGGATATTATGCTTGCTTTATCATCCTTGTGCTTGTGCATTCATTTTGATCGTGTGCTAACTTCAAAAACTTTTAAAACTTTCATCACCTTTACCACTAAATATACCATTTTTATATAAAATTAATATCACCAATGAAACCATTTTTAAGTTACAAATATCATTAAATACATTTCTATCATTAATATAATTAACCTAATAAAGTTGTTTTAAACCGAAACAAATTTGGAAAAACTCGGGGGTTAAGTGCAGGGACTAAAATTGACATTTTGCAAACTTGGGCTGGGTATATATACCCATATTCCAGCCCTAGCCTCATTCATTTCACCTTCATCTTCATCTTCTTCTTCTTCACCTTTCATCTTCATCCTTGCACCAAAACCGCCCCGTTTGGTCTCGTTTTCACCGTCTAGACTTCATCTACAACCGAGTCTACTCCATTCTAGCAGGTAGACGACTTTGGTTGTCCCTTTTCTTGCTTATTCACAGCTGTCCAAACTAGGGTTTCGGGTGTTCGGGTTTAACCCGAACACATGAGGTCATGTGGGTGCGTGTGATGTCTTTTTGCGTGTGTTTCTTGTTTGTGTATGTTTATAGTGTGTTCCTGGAAGTCCTTGTTGTGTAAAACTCATGCTCGGAGCAGCCGGAGGCTGCTCAGCACCTTCAACAGTCGTGATTCTGCTGTTCAGGCGACTGGGTTTGTCATGCGATTGAGCCGTGCGACTAGGTGAGTCGTGCGACTGAATCATGCGTCTGAGTCAATCGTGCGACTGAGTTGTGCGACTGGGTATATCGTGCGACTGAGTCGTGCGACTGTGTGTGTGTGTGCGATTGAGTCATGCGAGCGAATGAATGTGTTCGATTGAGTCATGCGAGCGAATGAATGTGTACGATTGAGTCAGGCGACCGAATGAATATGTGCGATTGTGCGTGTATCGCATGACGGAAGTCCAATCGCACGAATGAAGGTTCAATCGTACGAATGTAGCTGATTCGTACGAATGAAGGTTGATTCGTGCGTATGGAGGTTGAGTCGTGCGATTAGGTGTTGTGTGGTACGACTGAATGACAGCCGTATGAATGAAGGTTCAAGCGTACGAATGAAGCTGATTCGTACGATTGAGGGTTGATTCGTGCAAATGGAGTGTTGAGTCGTGCGTCTGGTCCTGTCGTGTGACTGAAGTTGCTGTGTGTGATTTCTTTTCTTGTGTGTGGTGTGTGTATGTCGTGTGATGTTAAGGTGACATCGACACGGTTGCCATTACTAATGATAACTTTAAAATCAACATAATCAAACTTACTAATGTTATTTCAAATTAAATTAATTTAACATTTTACAAGTATCAATAACCGTGTGTCTGTTTGTGTGTGCTACACGCGACCCAACCGATACAACCCGAATCGACCGAACATTATTATACGCTTTATACATATCATTAATGCTTAACAATAACTGTCAATAGGTGTTTGACCGTTCATTGCATACAACATTTGGATAATTTGATCATACATACTTACCACCTAACAGGTGAGTACAGGTGAGTTTCTTGGCCCCTTTTTATGCTTACAATATTTCAATCACTTATAACTTGGGGGAAAAGTATGCTCACCCATTTTCAATGCTGTACAATTTACATACAATTTACATACTTGGAATCAACGTGATACTGTTTTGCAAGTACTTATCTAATACATGCTTGAGTCTGCTGTGTGGTACTTTCTTTGCAACTATTTAATTCCAGTGTGGGAACCGACGGATAGGTATTGGTAGTACTACTGGGTTGACACCCCCACCCTTGTTCGTTGGTGTACTAGTTAGTACCATCAGTGGCCAGGAACGGGCCCTTGGGTGAATATATTCCGACAATATCTTTGTGTACGTCGTTAGGTTTGGTTGCAAAGCTCATTGTCATGTGATTTTACTTACTTATAACTGTATTCACGGTATTCCACATCATTTACTATACAGCATCAAATACTTATTTACTATTTAAACCTGCGAGCTCACCAACAATTTTGTTGACCATTTTGAGCATATCTTTTCAGGTGATCGTGGAAATTGAGGATCTAGGTGTGCTGCCTTAGTGGAGACCCTAGGATGTATTTTTGAGACTAAACATATTTGACAAACAATTATTTTGATACAATGTTGTAGTCTGATTAAACAATTACATTCTTTTGATACTTGTTCCCGGGTTTTGGGAATTTACATTACAATTGTTATCTTCTTTGTTTATGTGAACGTTTAACATGTTCATGCTTATGGCTATGTTGTCGTGAATATTGACTAAACACGACACAAGTCCCCTTGTTGTCGGGTGTCGTCATGACACGCTTGTCATCATTTATTATATTGCATCTCTATCGCTCACCATGTGTTATGACGACCCGATCTCGTTACATCCCCGTGTTTCCGCTTTTAGCGGGGGTGTCACACTTTGTTTGGGTAGAACATGCTGGACAATGAAGGCAGAGGAAGGTGGGTATTAAAATTTATTCCTCTTAAATTATTCAGCTTGATTAAATAACTAAATTAGGGATTTTTTTCTGATATTGATAGTTTTATGGTCTGAGATTTTTGACGCCCGAGGCCCATCTAAGGGGGTGTTTTGGTTGGAAGGAATGGAATAAAACGGAATGGAATGGAATGGAATGTATATGAGAAACCCAAAGGAATGTTTTGTAGGATTCTATGTGCCCAAGACACTTAGAATATTTATGTGGTTAGTACGTTATGATCCAAGTCGGGTTATACCCAAATAACAAGCTTTGCAAACACAAACGATTATTTAATTGATAATGTGATCATAAAATTAAATAATAACACACCAAATTTAGAAAATTAGTTTTCTAAACAATTATATGTGAAATAGGTCAAATAATATGATTTGTTGATGGGTTTTATTAATCACATGGTTATTTAAAAGGGTTTAAATAACATAAGATAATGCAATGTTAGTGATCTTTAATTAAAATTTTTAATTAAAGATTAGTGCATAAAACATAAGTATGGTTCTTGCACTTGTCACACATTAAAAATCCAAGAGGGTCCATGAACTTTTAATGTGTCCACAAGACATAAAAGTAGAGGGAATCACAGCCATTTTTCAAAAATTTCGGCCACCCCATGGACCAATGGGGTTCCTTCTTTTGCCTTGGTAACACACACTCTTTATGAAAGAGTGTTGAACTCTCTAACACTTACTTTACTTCACATGCAAAACACAAAAAAACTCTCTCTCTTTCTCTCAAAAGTTGTGGCCAAGGCAGCAGCATTAAGGGGTTTTTGGAGAGCAATTTGTGGTGTTTTTGGTGTTGAATCTCCCTAACAAGAGGTGCTTGCAAGGAGGCTTGGGGTATACAAGCTTTAGGGCTCCTCTTCTTGGAGTCTAGGCTGCATATTCGACATCATCATCACCTTCATCTCATCCCCTTTCATCCACGGTTTTTGAGCTGCTGGAAGGTAGTTATGGCAGCCCTTTGTGGCTGTCATATTATGTTGTTTTATGTTCACATAGCATGCTTATTCACATATAATGATCCTTTGATATATGGGTTTGTTTTAAACATTAATATGGTCACCTAATGAACATATTTTCAGCTTATAAACAAGTTTATAAAGTTGTAATTCCGCTGCGTTTTCAGTAAGTTTAAGAGGTTAAACTATGTTTTGTGTTCTTACAAACCCTTCAATGGCATCAAGAGCTTGTTATGTGGATAGCTTGCTTGTTCTTGTTCTTAAAATCGGATTTTAAGGATGATTATCAACTCATAATAGGCTGATTTTGGTTGATTCAATAAACCCCATGTCTTTCAAAGTTATATCTTCATGCTTATGATTAAACTTTGAAAGATAGAAATGTCAATTGGTTGATATGTTTGGTTGTTGTTTGTTTGGACAAACAAACCCAAATTTTCAGTTTATGTTGGCTGAAAATTTGGGGTTTGATGGGGTTTATTTTGTTTGCTAAATGATGTTTATGATTGTTCATATGATAGTGCATAACCTAGCTTAGACCTTGTGTTGTTTGGTTTGGATTGAATGTATTTATTTGATTATATTCATTCAATGGGGTTGTATATTAATTTGTGCTTTGTTTAAAAATGTATTTTGTCTATTTATTCATTGAGATGTAATAATAGATTAGGAGTAATTTCCTTTTACTAGAAAATATGTATTAGGATATATATTTTGTAAAAGAAGATGCTCGGGAAGGAAGCACAAGAGGAAGACACAAAAGAAGGACTTGAAGCATATGGATGCAAGTTCAAGTGGGGTCTATGAAGACCTCAATTTTGTGTTGTATTCAACCCTTAGGAAAGACCTAACGACCACACTTGTGATGGCAAACAAGTGTGGTCACAATAGTAGCTATGGTTATGCACATTGTGGTTGTTTATATTATGCTTGGTTGATTGTGATTTTATGAATGATTGTATGATATTTGGATATGGTGGACAATCTTAATATAAATGATCTTAACAAGCTAATACAAAAATGGTTCTTAATCACTAAGTGTTAATAAATGGTTATTAAAAGGATTAATGATTTCGTAATAAAATGGGTTTTATTAAAAGGACCATATGGTATCTTGTATTTGAAAGCATGCAAATACAAGTACATAGAGTTTTCTAACTAGAATTATGAAATCTCTAAACTTTTGACAAACAAGTTTAACACCGTCCTTTTGCACAACACTTGAGTCATTTGGAAACTCTTAATGGGATAAAGGTCACCTAACCATTTAGAGGGAACTTGTGATTTAAGGTGGGGATACCACATTGGTGGGATAAAGGTCACCTAACCACTTATGTGGGTAAACTCACACGTGTGTGCAAGTAGGGTAACTTGATTTGCAAACCATGTTAAATGGATCACCTAAATATGGTTTCCAAATGGTGTTGGTGGGATTAACATGCCGACTTTACATATGATGTTTAAAGTCGATCCCATACCTCTAAAAGTTGCAAATGGTTGCAACCGTCAATCGTTGACCACCTTATTAATTTAAATCGTGGGATAAAGGTCACCTACCCATAATTTAAATGTAATGTTGGGTTCTAGATTTTAATATAAAATGACCTTATAAGGCATTAATTATTAAAAATAGCTATATCGAAAATACTAAATAGATATTTGTTAAATTTTGTAGATGGCCACCAATAATGACAATCATGATAACTCATCCGCGTCCACCCAATCATTACGAGCGATCCTCCAAAAGGAACGTCTAAATCATAATAATTTCATTGGTTGGTATCGAAACTTGAGAATCGTTCTCAAGCAAGAGAGAAGATCATATGTTTTAGACGACCCTATCCCCGATCAGCCTACTGAGGATGATGAGGAGGCTTACAACGATTGGTTGAAGTAGACTGAGGACTCTGTCCAAGTGTCTTGTCTCATGCTAGAGAGCATGACTCCGGATCTCCAAAAGGAGTATGAACATCACGGAGCTTATGACATGATAACCCATCTGAAGGAAAAGTTCCAACAGCAAGAAAGGGTTGAGCGCTTCGAAACGGTTCGAGCACTCCATGCATGTCGTATGGACGACAACCAATCTGTTTCATCTTATGTACTTAAGATGAAAAGTTATATTGACCGCCTTGAGAGGCTTAATTGTCCTGTCTCGAAGGAATTGGCCACGGATTTGATCCTTAATGGCCTTACCAAGAAGTTCGAGACATTTGTGTTGAATTAGAACATGAATGCATGGGACAAGAGCATTGGTGAGCTTCACTCAATGCTTAAAACGGCCGAGGCGGCCATGGGTAAAAGGGTTTTACCCGTTCTCACCATCAATGAAGGTGGGAACAAGAAAAGGCCTCATCCCGCACCCAAGGCAAAGGTTGCCAAGGGTAAAGGACCCGTATGGGGAAAAGGGAAATAGGTGGCAAGGGTGCCACCCAAACCACAAGAGAAGAAGCAAAAGGTTGCTACCAATGACCCATGCTTCAAGTGTGGGGATATTGGACATTGGGCAAGAAATTGTCCTATCCATCTCCAAGAGTTGAAAGCAAAGAGGGATGTCGGGCAGACCTCAGGTATAATATACATGATTCATATTGATCTTAATGTTACATCTTCTAACACATGGGTATTAGATACCAGATGTGGAACTCATATTTGCAATTTGTTGCAGGGGTTCAAAAGAAGTAGGGACTTCAATCAAGGGGATGTTAGTCTCTTCATGGGCAATGGAACCAAAGTCCAAGTTGAAGCTCGTGGGGACTACATCCTAAAACTTCCAAGTGGCTTGGATGTTATTTTGAAGAATGTTTTGTATGCTCCTAGTCTGACTAGGAACATTATTTCTGTATCCCAATTAAGACATTATGATTATGTATTATCTTTTGTTGAAAATGATATTCATGTTTCTTTAAATGATATGTTCTATTTTAAAGCAATTCCCATTGATGGTATTTATGAATTGGTTCATGAAAATGCTTTAAATAGTTCACTGTACCAAACTAACACCAAGAAACTCAAGTTGGATTTGAGTGATACCTATCTTTGGAATTGTCGTCTTGGTCATATAAACAAGAAACGTATACAAACACTTCAAAAGAATGGTCTTTTAAAAACGAATGAATGTGATTCATTTGATGTATGTGAACCTTGTTTACAAGGTAAAATGACTAAGACACCCTTTAGTGGAACTAATGAAAGGGCAAAAGATTTATTAGGAATCATACATTCGGATGTATTTGGTCCTTTTAAGCCAATGACTAGGAATGGTGAAAGATACTTCATTATCTTTACCAAGGATTATAGTCGCTATGGGTATGTGTACTTATTAAGGCATAAAGATGAAGCTTTTGAAATGTTCAAAATCTTCAAGAATGAAGTGGAAAATCAACTCAACAAGTCAATTAAAGTTCTCCGTACCGATAGAGGAGGTGAATACCTAAGTGATGCTTTTCAAGATCATCTTAGGAGTTGTGGGATTGTCTCACAACTCACTCCACCTGGAACACCACAACACAATGGTGTGTCTGAGAGGAGGAATCAAACCTTATTAGAGATGGTCCGATCTATGATGGCTAGAAGCACATTGCCTCTATCATTTTGGGGTTTCGCTTTGCTCTCTGCGGCCCGTATTCTAAATATGGCCCCAACCAAAAAGGTGGAAAGGACACCTTTTGAGATATGGCATGGAAGAGTTCCATCCCTATCATACTTAAGAATCTGGGGTTGTGAGGCTTACGTTAAGACTCCCACCCCAAACAAATTGGAAGTCCGATCCACCAAGTGTATCTTTATTGGATATCCTAGAGATTCTATGGGATATTATTTCTATGATCCACTGGAACAAAAGGTGTTCGTTGCCAGAAAGGGTGAGTTCTTAGAAGCAAAGTTCCTTATGGAGGGAACTAGCAGTAGAACAGTGGATCTTGAGGAGGATCAAGAACCACAACCTGATACACGTTTGGTTGAAACTAGCACTCAACATGAGGATGTTGAGGATGATCAAATGGTTGATCAATACACACAAACGTTCGCAGAAGTGCTAGAACTAGTAATCCACCAGAAAGATACGGATTTTTCATGGATGGATGCTATGTGGTAGATTCAGATGAACCAACCACATACCATGATGCAGTGTCCAATTTGGATTGTGACAAATGGCTTGAGGCCATGAACGTTGAGATGCAATCCATGTATGACAATCAAGTTTGGGAACTTGTTGTACCACCTCTTAATTCCAAGGTAGTTGGAAGTAAGTGGGTTTTCAAGAAGAAAACCGATATGCATGAAAACTTGGATACTTATAAAGCTAGACTTGTAGCAAAGGGTTTCACTCAAACTCAAGGGGTTGATTATGATGAAACCTTCTCACCTGTTGCGATGCTAAAGTCTATAAGGATATTGTTTGCCATAGCTGCTCATTATAATTATGAGATTTGGCAAATGGATGTCAAAACGGCTTTCCTAAATGGATATCTTGAGGAAGATGTCTATATGGTTCAGCCTGAAGGTTTTGTCGATCCAAAACATCCTAATAAAGTATGCAAGTTAAAGAAATCAATCTATGGATTGAAACAAGCATCTAGAAGCTGGAATCATCGTTTTGATGAGGAGGTAAAGAAATTTGGCTTCATCAAAAACGCTGATGAGGCTTGTATGTATAAGAAGGCTAGTGGGAGCACAATAACTTTCCTGGTATTGTATGTTGATGACATACTACTATTTGGAAATGACATTCCAACCTTGGAAGGTGTAAAAACCTGGCTTGGAAGTTGTTTTTCCATTAAGGATCTTGGAGAAGCCGCCTATATTCTGGGAATAAAGATCTATAGGGATAGATCAAGGCGGTTGATTGGTTTGAATCAAAGTGCATACATTGATAAGATCTTGAAAAGGTTCAAGATGGAGAACTCTAAGAAAGGTACCGTACCTATTCAAAGAGGAACGATATTGAGTACGACTCAATGTCCTAGCTCAAAGGATGAGCAAGATAAAATGAAGGCAGTCCCATACACATCTGCTATTGGATCCATCATGTATGCAATGATATGCACTCGACCGGACGTGTCATGCGCCTTAAGCATGACAAGTCGTTACCAGCAAAATCCTGGTAACAGTCATTGGATGGCTGTTAAGAACATACTTAAGTACCTAAGGAGGACAAGAGATATGTTCCTAATCTATGGATCTGGTGATGAAGAACTCGTTGTAAAAGGTTACACGGATGCGAGTTTCCAAACCGATCGTGATGATTCTCGGTCACAATCGGGATATATTTTCATTCTGAATGGAGGAGCGGTCTCATAGAAGAGCTCCAAACAGGATGTGGTGGCTCTATCAACTACAGAATCAGAATATGTCGTCGCCTCATTGGCAGCTCAAGAAGCTGCATGGTTGAAGAAATTCATTGCCGATCTAGGGGTTGTCCCTTCCATTCAGGAACCCCTAGAGATCTTTTGTGATAACGAGGGTGCGATTGCTCAAATTAAGGAACCTCGTGCTCATCAAAAGACTAGGCACATTGAGCGGAGATTCAACTACATACGAGATGAAGTTGAAAAGGGAAAGATATGTATTCGCAAAGTTCACACGGATCAAAACATTGCCGATCCTCTCACGAAGCTCCTTGAAAAGGCAAAGCATGAAGGTCATACTTGTGCCATGGAACTTCGATATTCTAGTGATTGGATTTGATCTGTAAATTTTGTATTTGGATATGTGGAACTCTTTATTATTTGAATAAAATTATTTGGTTATAATGTTTCAATTAATGTTCCAATTTAGCATGTTTAATCCATGAGTAAATTGTTTACTCTAAATGTCCGTAGTCGTTCATACTTGTGGGAACAAGTGTGAGGGTAAGATTATTATGAACTTGGATTGGTTGATATTCATAAGGATGAATATAGAGCAATGGGTTGCTACCAAGGTTCATAGATATTTGTGGGATACAAATATTGGACTAACCCGCATCTCAAATTTTACTACATGGAATCTTATTGATTGATCATAAGTAAATTTGAGTAAAGGCGAATATCATTTGGTATCCTCCGACCTGAGATAATATTGGGTTTTGATATTCACCAAGTATTATACCTTGAGCTTATTCTTCACTGTCCTGAAATAGTGGACAGCACATAAGGGTATGTTCAGGTATGACACGAGGTGTTTGTGAGAAACGTATGTAGTCAAGATGGAATTTGTTCCTCTTATTCGTTGGGAGTTAGATGTCTAAGGCCTGATAAGTTAAATCAACAAGGAATGATCACTCTGTGTTCTTGGGTTTAACATGATATCTGTAACAAAAGGATAGATGATTGATTCACCTAAATCATTTTAAGTAGGATACTTGAATAAGATGATGTTATCGAATGGCTATAAGTCATGCGTACTAAGGGTAGTAAACTGTTGTTAGGCGGTATTTACTGCTTGCATTAATCTTCTATGAATCTTGGGCAAGTGGGAGATTGTAGGATTCTATGTGCCCAAGACACTTAGAATATTGATGTCGTTAGTACGTTATGATCCAAGTCGGGTTATACCCAAATAACAAGCTTTGCAAACACAAACGATTATTTAATTGATGATGTGATCATGCAATTGAATAATAACACACCAAATTTAGAAAATTGGTTTTCTAAACAATTATATGTGAAATGGGTCAAATCATAAGGATGATTTGTTGATGGGTTTTATTAATCACATTGTTATTTAAAAGGGTTTAAATAACATAAGATAATGCAATGTTAGTGATCTTTAATTAAAATGTTTAATTAAAGATTAGTGCATAAAACATAAGTATGGTTCTTGCACTTGTCACACATTAAAAATCCAAGAGGGTCCATGAACTTTTAATGTGTCCACAAGACATAAAAGTAGAGGGAATCACAGCCATTTTTCAAAAATTTCGGCCACCCCATGGACCAATGGGGTTCCTTCTTTTGCCTTGGTAACACACACTCTTTATGAAAGAGTGTTGGACTCTCTAACACTTACTTTACTTCACATGCAAAACACAAAAATACTCTCTCTCTTTCTCTCAAAAGCTACGGCCAAGGCAGCAGCATTAAGGGGTTTTTGGAGAGCAATTTGTGGTGTTTTTGGTGTTGAATCTCCCTAACAAGAGGTGCTTGCAAGGAGGCTTGGGGTATACAAGCTTGAGGGCTCCTCTTCTTGGAGTCTAGGCTGCATATTTGACATCATCATCACCTTCATCTCATCCCCTTTCATCCACGGTTTTTGAGCTGCTGGAAGGTAGTTATGGCAGCCCTTTGTGGCTGTCATATTATGTTGTTTTATGTTCACATAGCATGCTTAATCACATATAATGATCCTTTGATATATGGGTTTGTTTTAAACATTAATATGGTCACCTAATGAACATATTTTCAGCTTATAAACAAGTTTATAAAGTTGTAATTCCGCTACGTTTTCAGTAAGTTTAAGAGGTAAAACTATGTTTTGTGTTCTTACAAACCCTTCATGTTTTACCTCAAATTCATTTGGTTGTGGGATTTGAGCGGACTGTTAGTTCTTCTTGCCTTAAGTTTAGCCATGTTGCAGTTCCTGCCCATGATCCATTCCGAATCGGTTTCCTTTTGTGTTGCCTTTTATTTTGTTTGTTTTTATTTCAACTTTAGTTGTTGTGGCAGACTATTTGAGATTATTAAGTCTAAATTTTTATTAGGTTTGCTTATTTTGATTGCCTTACAGATTAGGATATGAGATTTTTAGGTCTAAATTTTAATTAGTTTTGTTTAATTTGATTGCCCTGAAGATTCATGGTATGAGATTATTAGGTTGTTCTATTGGATCTATATATCTCCTCTCGTTACTTATTCTTATGAAAGGCAATGAAATACCATTAGATAAGAGTTTATTTGCTACCTGTAAGGCCCCGTTCCCGGAACGCTTACAGTTGGATCCTCATCGCACATAAAACATACATATTTATCATCCTTCATAAAAACGTTGCAGCGGAAATATTTAAACCAACATTCCTTTTCATAATAAAGGTTTTTGCGAAATATTACATCGTTATCAAATTACAAAATACATGTTGTATCTCATTACAAAAGCATTATAACATTGGATGCCATCCAAAATAAGCTGAGTAGCCGCCCCGTGCCATCCTCAGCAACATACCTGCCAACTGGAAACACATCAAAGTCAGCGTTGCTGAGTGAGTTCTAGTTTTAAATAAAACATACTTTACTTCCTTTATAAAACCATTCGTTAACTTCGTACGCGATCACACAACATACATACATACATACATACAGATAATATAATTATTATCTTCCATTACGTTCGTTACATTCTTCCATTCATTAATCATCGCACGGTACATTATCATTCGCTTCATTCGTTATAACATCCTTTCTTACGTTCGTTCATTTCATACATATCGCACTTTCGCTCAAATCGCACCTTCGCATCATCGTACCCGAAGTACATATCGCACGGATCGCACACATAAGGTAGCCAAAATCGCATGCTATCTCATGGGTTAGCCAAAATCGCACGCTACATAATCCACATGAGTTAGCCAAAATCGCACGCTACATAGCACACAATAAATACCACATCGCACGTATCGGAGCAGTTACCAAAACTGAACTCCCTACTGTGTCTATAGTCCCTTATGCTGTCCATTGTACATATCGCACAAATCGCACCAACGGAGTGGTCACCAAGACCGACTCCCCCTGTGTGTGTGAGAACTCTCGGGGTTTAGCCAAAATCGCACGCCATCTCATGGGTTAGCCAAGATCGCACGCTACATAACCCACATGAGGTAGCCAAAATCGCACGCTACATAGCACACAGTAAATACCACATCGCACGTATCAGAGCAGTTACCAAAACTGAACTCCCTACTGTGTCTATGCCCCTTTATGAGTTAGCCAAGATCGCACGCTATAATACACACACAGTTGAGCTAACAACTCTCAAGGAGTCGTGAACCTCCTTTCTTCTTTCGCAAACCATCCTTACTCTCATTTGTTCGTTCATGCTTGCATTCATTCATTACGTTCCTCTTTTCATTATCTTCCACTTTACGTTACATAATACTTTCATTACATTCATTAACGTATATCGCACAACCACGGGAAGACAACCATACATAATAATAAGGAACATAACAACATACAACATCAATCACACAAGGCAACATCGCACACCCATAACATACATCATGCATAACATACAACATCATACAATTACACAACATCAAACATCACACGAATCACGCGCCTCGCATCATACATAGCCATACGGCATCACACATCAGCATGCATCGCATCATTCATAACCATAAATCATCTTACATCATCCATGCCCATCACATCATCTACAACCCCAAAGGTCCGAGCCTACGTCTGCACTTCCCGAAAATCAGACAATACTAAGGTCATTCGGGCGTATGGACCCTATTCGGTTGCATGGGCTCTCATGCGTATGAGAACACTCAGGCGAATGGACCTCCAGTCGCATGACCTTCAGTCGCATGCTTCCCATGCGAATGAAGCTCAGTCGCATGACATCTGGGCGTATGGACCTCAGTCGCATGACCTTCATGCGAATGGCCCTCAGTCGCACACCTTTCGTGCGTATGGACCTCAATCGCACGACTCACAGGCGTATGGACTCCAGTCGCATGACCTTCAGTCGCATGACCCTCATTCGCATTTCATTCAGTCGCATGACCCTCATTCGCATATCCTCCAGTCGCATAGCCCTCATACGTATGACCCTCAGTCACACTACTCATATACGAATGAACCTCAGTCGCACTCCTTTCGTGCGTATGGACCCAGTCGCATGCCATTCGGTCGCATGGGCCTCCAGTCGCATAGCCCTAGCTGTGCGCAGAATGCAGTTCATCCCGAACTGCAGCGGGAGTTTTCGGCCTCCAAACTCTTCCAAACCTCTTTTAAGCTCAAATCAACCATTCTAAACCTTAGGGAAGCATACCACGACATCATTCAAGCATAACCAAGCATGAAATCAAGCCCCAAACGAACCATACACATACACATACATACATAAACGGGTTTACACCCAAAAACTCGAAAAAGGGTTTTCAGATGTGTTCCAGCCCCAAAATCGTTTGAAAACATGTAAATGAGGGGTCCTAGAACTCACACAAACGATCTCGACAAGAAGAGCTTCGATTTGACCCGCTACCCTTCGATTTTCACGCTCGAATCTTCCCGAACCAAGCTTTTCTCCTCTTTTCTTCTTCTCTTATCTTCTTTGGCTGATTTTGCAAGAATGGGAAGGGTGTGGGCTGCCCTCCCCCTTTTATACTCCCACTCATCGAAGTTTCTTCCCGTTTGGCAAGTTTGGTCCCTCGACTTTGGACTTTATTTCTTTTCTTCTTTCGTCGGCTTCAAGAAAATTTCCGGGCGTTACACTACCAGGGCATAGGTTTTGTTCATAAAGAAGCTCCAACCATCTTTGCGAGTTTTATTGAGCGAATGGTTGCTGATGAAGTCCGAAAAGGGATCCAAATTGGGCGTTGGAGTCTTTGTTAACAGATAGCACAAAGTTTTTTCTTTATGGATTTGTGTAAGTTTTTCTTAGTTCATCTCATGATGAAGTAGGAAGCCTCATTTTTTGTTGTTATAATGGGCCACTAGATCTTCGCTTTGAATAATCTATACTAATAATCCTTTACAACATAGGACACATGTCATCATCACAACTCTCCTCCACATAATTTTCCCGCCTAAAGGTACTCATCCGGTTGGAATCTGTACGCGGGTCTAATGACCCGAATTTGACCCATGGTTCCTTGCTACGTATATAAAGGAAAAAAACCCTAAACTAATATTTTGCAAACTCCAGTCGCACCTTCTTCCCCGAAGTTCCCGAGCGAAAAAACCCTACGTGTTGCAAAAACTTCCTCTCAATCCCACCTTCTACAAAATCAGGTGTGATAGCATATGTGTACGGAATTTTTTGTTCCGATTAGATGTGGTTTTATCAAATTGATTATAGTTTGCTCCGATCTATACGTTAATTTGAACTTTATTGTTTTCTCTGACTTGTATGATCCGATAGATTATTGTTTGTTTCGGTTGATTACCTGCTAAAAATTTGTATGCATCTTTGATTACTTGATTAGTATGTAGCTTGATTGACATTGGTGATCTTTTGTTGTTTTAAAATTTTGCTTGAGAAATCACGAGTTGATCATTTGAGATTGCCAAATTAGTATCTGATATTGATACTTAGTCTATGTTATTATTGGAGATTGATGAATTATATTTGTTCTTAATATCATCAGTGGAGAATTTGTCTTTATTATCAATTTCTTTTCAAAAGTGATGAGTGTTGTGATGTTCATAAATAATTTAAGGAACATTGCAAAGGGTTCTTGATAAATTATATGTATGTAAGGATGCGGTTATAAAAGTTTATCAACTATGCCAAGGTAAAGGTGAAAACACGTAACATGATGGGTCAAAATTTGTTTTTTTGTATAAAAGATTATTAAAGTTCACTTAACAACACAATTGGTTTTATTCAATAAGTTTATGTACCTTCAATGAGTTTATGTATCAAATAGAGAGTACTCCAATGGGTACAATTTTGATTGTAATACTTCTAATAATTTGAGTTTGTTATGGTTTTGTTTTGCTGAATTTTCCACCTTCGAGTTATCTAGGCCTCAGCTTTGTGATTGCATCTACATGCTTTTATCCAAAGACATTAAGCTAAAATTTGTTACCATATTGTTCTGACACTGTTGTACTTGAATTGTAAAGCATGAAGTTTATCTAAATAATCACTATCCTGTCCCAAGAGATTATGTCATGATCAAATGCATTTTGATTTGTTGATCTAAGAAGAGTTTTGACACGTATATCTGATTAATCTTAGTCCTTAGAATTCTTCATTTATTAGTAAAATTGTTTATTGTTGTGTAAAAGAATTAGTGTTTTCTTTTGGTTTAAAGTTCTCTGTTTTTTGGTTTTGAATTCGATAATGTTTAAAGGATTTTTGTTTTGTAGGATTGGAATTGGGTTTAAAGTTTTCTGTTTTTGGTTTAAAGTTCTCTTTTGTTTTGATCGAAAAAAAGATACCTATGCTTCTTTTGCAAGTGTGTATCTGATGCTTGCTATGAGTCTATGCTTGCTTCTTAAGTATGTATTTGCATTAGGTGAACAACATAATTTAATCAAATATGAATGCATCTGAAAATTTAAATTTGGGTGATTGTTCTCCAGAATTTATCACGTTGAATATATTCATGTTGTTTGACCCTCAAAATATCACAAGGTAAGTGTTGTTCATTTTGTTGAGAAAGTGAGTTTACTTTTTATTCAGGGTATTAAAGATGCTTATTATCTCATATTTTTTATAGTATTATATATGAAAAGTTGAGTTGATAGATATATGTTTAATCATTAACATGCATCTCATTAGTTGATTACATGTTTCCTTCAAGTTAAGTCACATTTTGATATTTCATCAGAAACTCGTAATATTAAAGGTTATTTAAAACTTCAAGTCATAATTAGTGTTAATTTCTTATACAAAACAAGGAGCAAAAATAATGTATATGTAGAGAAATATTTGTATAAAAAAGTGACAGCTAAAATTTCAAGTCAAATTTATTTACTTTTAATTAATACATATAAAAATGCAGGTTTTGTTTGTAGTTTTTGAAACGGAATAAAATATATAGAAAACGATACAGAAAACGATATTTCTCATGCCTAAAAATATATAATTTTTTATAATTATTTGTGTTGTTTGAGATCTATTTCTTCACAAATATGAGTTTTAATGCTATATAAACGTGAATACTATTCATCCAAATTTGTTCTTAAAATTATTTACGTATTACAAGAGTTTATGCTTAAGGTGGGTCGACTTGAGCTAAATTATTTAATTAAAAAGAAAGTGTGTCAAGTAGAACAAATTAAAAGTATCCAAAGTGTATATAATAGTATCCAAATTTGCTCTTAAATTTTATTGCTTGAGTCATTTCTTACTATTTTTTGATATGAGTTCCAACTAATATGATATTTTTTATTTTCATTATTTTGTTGTTTCAGATGTTCCATCTTAAGCCCACATCATGGTCAAGCAACATATGTATATGATGAAGCAAGATGGCTTGAAATAAGATTGAGTGTAGTGGTTACAATAGATTTTGTTGAGCCATAGAAAAAAAATTTAGACAAAGACCATCAGTAGAAGGTTCTAAACAAAAGTTTATATGTTAACAGAAGATTTTAGATTGCATGTGTAGTTTTGTTTGCCTTTAAATAAAAACATCAATGATTTTATATACTTTTTATTTCTCATTATTGATTTGTGAGTTATAACTGTAAATATTTCATTTTCATTATAATATGTAATTGGTCGTTATATCTTCCTTATTTCTATTATATTTCACTATAAATTTCTTTACAAACTGATTCATCATGAAATAGGCTTTATAGAGAAAAAGAAAAACCGCCATAACGCGTAGGTTTATTCTATGACATATCGGGTTACGGTTTTTGAAATTTGGGATCGGGGCGGAATTCACGTCGCAAAGCACTCAAGTATGAAACCTAGTTAGTTTAAACATCAAAGTCTATACTAGAGAAAAATATACTAATATATTTCCCCATCTATTAATCACTAATCAATTAATTAATTATATATATGAAGTCTTAAACAAATTTATATGTAAATTTAGGCAAGTGATGTATACATTCGTGTAATGTTACTTATATCAAGTAATATCATGATACACTTGTATTATGTGTATTTTGTGTATATATATTTTTGATATAAAAACTAAACGCTTCAGTACCTAAGTTTTTGATGAATTTTTTTAAAAATAATTATGCATATAAACAAACTAAATTTTATTTGGACCGTTTGATGTAAAGTTCATTTATTTTTATTTATTTAACTAAACAAACAATTATAAACACATATCTAGGTCTAGAATGTTAGTTTAGTTTTGTTTGTTTATATATGCGTGTGTTATGTTTGTATGTTTTTGTATATATGTGTGCTTTGGTTGTATATTTATGTTCGTCCACATATGTTTGTTTATATATTCATATAATTTTTTTATTATTAATTTTAATTTAATGCTTGTTTGATTTTTAAATTTAATAAATCTATTCATTTATGTTGAGTCCTATCAGCTCATATTTAGAAACATTAGGAATGTTCCCATCCGTGTTGCGTGGAAAACCCTATAACGTGACTAAATATCATAACATAAATTTCAAAAACAAATCATAACTACTATTACTATGAGACGAAACAAAAATCCGGAAAAAATACATTATTACTATACTTATTTGTAAAGGTCGGTGGCATATGCCACCGGCCAAAAAACCCCCTCAACTTTCTTTATTTGATATTTTTACCCTTAAACTTTTTGTACAACTTTAGAAAATGTCACTTTGACCCCCTTAAGTTTTTAAAGTTCCGGATTTACTCCTGTAAAATATAAATTCGAGTCCATCATCGTTAGGACCTAATCAAATGTGACTCGGCTTAACTATTTTCCGACAAACGCCTACGTTTTCATGAAAATTTTGTTCAGATATTAGTTGAGTCAAATTTAAACGTTTCGACGTAAGTTTTGTTTGGGAACGCGTCAGATCATATATAATATATTTTTGTTTACTCTACGTTTCGACGTAAACTTAATTCGGAAATGAGTCAAATATAAATGTTTCAACATATGTTTTGTTTGGAAAAAAGTCGGGTCTAATATAATACATTTTCATTCAGCGGTATAAATTCGAGTTACTTTACATATTGGCATAAATATAGTTCGAAAACGAAGCGGGTTGATTGTAATTTATACATTATCACGCAACGTACGGTGTCGCGGCAACACGCGACGGGTAAAAAGCTAGTTATACATAAAATAAAAGAATAAAAAAATAAAAAATATTAGAATAAATAAAAGAATAAAAAATAAATTGAAATATAGGATAATAATATTTGTTGAAATATAATAAATAAATTCAAATAAATTAGAGTGACATGATTGGAATATTATATAGGGTTATCGGATTTAGATACTCCCAACTTTCTGTTATTGGCGGGTATTAATCCTAACTCAGAAATATTTACGTACACTCCTAACTTTAAGCTTATTTTCCTCCAATGTAGGGGTGTTGATCGGGTTAGTTAATCGGGTTTCGGGTAAATCGGTTCGGGTTATTCGGGTTTTTTAACTTTGAAAGTCTACCCGAAACCCGACCCGAATAGCAATCCGTATAATCGGTTTCAGATTGTTCGGGTAACGGGTTGTTTGGGTCGGGTTTCGGGTATAAACGAAAAGCTTAATTTAGTAGATTTTAGTGAGTTTTCATTTGAAATCTTATAAATTCTAGACTTAAATTAGTTTACTTCTATAAATTATAAAATGTGCTTAAATATATATTTGTATACAAACAATTTAATCAATTTGAACAATCTAAACAAGTATATATATACAATTTACTTAAGAGTAAATTGCAATTTTCATACCTGTGTTTTGGGGGTGTTAACAGGATCAGCCCCAGCTTAACAGTTTGCATACCTGAGTTTACGAATGCTAACACTTTACGTACCTCCGTCCAATTTCCGTTAAACAACTGTTAAATCTCCCCCACGTGCTCCTCACGTGAGGGGCAAAACTGTCAATTCACCCAATTTATTAATCTTTTAAGAGTAAATTGCAAATTTCATACCTGTGTTTTAGGGGGGTTAACAGTTTGCATACATGAGTTTACGAATGCTAACACTTTACGTACCTCTGTTCAATTTTCGTTAAACAACCGTTAAATCTCCCCCACGTGCTCCTCACATGAGGGGCAAAACTGTCAATTCACCCAATTTATTAATCTTCCACCGTCGGTAGGGTTCTGGCAAGTTTATGTCGTTTGAGTTCCGTTAGTTTTCATATTCTGATCTTACTGTCGTGATGAGATGTGAACACTTTTTCGTTATGAAACGTGAAGGATTTGACGAAACCTGATGAGGAATCGTTGACGGTGAAAGTGTCGATGAGAGAGAACAACGTCGTGTCAAATACATGGATGCGGTCGCCGGAGGCGGCGTTGAGGTGGTGGTTGTTGACGACGAGGTGGCTGATGTGGGCGGCGGGGTCGGGTTTGAGGGCTGTGATGCAGCGATGGGAGACGGTAAGTTTGAGAGTCTCCGACGAGAGGTTTTGGAGGGAGGGGATGGAAGGTAGGGTTTGGAGAGAGAGGTTGTTGTAGAGGCTGCTCACGGTGAATTGATAGTTTTGCCTCTCACGTGAGGAGCACGTGGGGGAGATTTAACGGTTGTTTAAGGAAAATTGGACGAATGTACGTACAGTGTTAGCATTCGTAAACTCAGGTATGCAAACTGTTAAGCTGTGGCTGATTCTGTTAACACCCCTAAAACACATGTATGAAATTTGCAATTTACTCTTAAAAGATTAATAAATTGGGTGATTTGACAGTTTTGCCCCTCACGTGGGGGAGATTTAACGGTTGTTTAATGGAAATTGAACGGAGGTACGTAAAATGTTAGCATTCGTAAACTCAGGCATGCAAATTGTTAAGCTGGGGCTGATCCTGTTAACACCCCCAAAACACAGGTATGAAAATTGCAATTTACTCTTTACTTAATTATAATATGTGTTGATCGGGTTATTCGGATTTCGGGTTAATCGGTTCGGGTTATTCGGGTTTTTGAGGTTTGAAAGTCTATCCGAAACGCGACCTGAATAAGAATCGGTTTAATCGGTTTTCGGGTTGTTCGGGTCGGGTTTCTTCGGGTACGGGTGAGATCGGGTCGGGCGGGTTAATCGAGTACGGATAAAATCGATGGGCCTACTCCAATGATCCCTTACTAACTAAGATTTAACACTCGTTTGTTTTTTTGATGAAATAATGCCAACTTTGAGCTGTTTTTCAACTTCAGCAACACCTAGTCTCAATTAGGTCTGTTTTTCATTGTCTAACCTGCATCATCACCTGAAATCTACCTCCAACGAGTTCAGTGGTTCAAATCATGAGGTGGACATTGACGGGTTTTTGGGTGCGAAAGTTTCAAATTGACGGATCTGATGATAGATTTCAACTTTCTATTTAGTGTTTTGACCACAAAAACAGTCTATATTATCAAAAAACTAACGTGGTTAACTCTCAGTTAGTAAAAGATCGTTGGAGGAAAATAAACTTAAAGTTGGAAGTATCTGTAAACATTTACTGAATTAGGATTAACCTCTAAAACTTAAAATTATTAAAATACAATAACCCTATTCTATATATACATCAAAGTGCAACGTAAAAGCTAAAGGAATTTTAGTGGGTATGAAATTTGGCCATTGAATTTTGTTGAGTTTTTAATATGGCCTCCTCTAAGGTTTATTAAACGGACATTTTAACCCTTAAGCTTTTTATAAATTATATATACACCAAAGTGCAACGTAAAAGCTAGAGGAATTATAGTGGGTATGAAATTTGGCCACTGAATTTTGTTGAGTTTTTAATATGACCTCCTCTAAGGTTTATTGAACTGACTCTTTTAACCCTTAAGCTTTTTATAAACTTAAAGAAATATATTATTTTGATCTCCTTGAGTTTCTAAGGTTTCAGGTTACCCTTTGTATATTTTTACTTAAAAACTAATTTCTTACGTCCTCATTTTTATATACGTGTCAGTGCAAATTTGAGTTCGTCTTGGTTTTGACGTTAGTTTTATTTGCACACGAGCCGGGTCAAGTACAATATGTATTCGTTCAACGATGTGAATTCGAGTATCTCTACGTTTCGACGCAAGTATAGTTCGGAAACAGCGGGGACAATAATTGTTTCTTATATTTTATCACGTCGCGCCGCGATAACATGCAGGTATATATTTACTAGTTATGAAGAAAGCTTACCGCCAAGTCATGCCCTTTATGGCCCCATTATCTTCTTTTCTATTTATATGAATAAACAAAAAGTGAAAAATAAATCAAAAGTTTTTCTAACATTGATGTAAAAAAGGTATGAAAAAAGTAAACCAACCAATTATTAGAGCAGAAAACTAAACCAATCAAAGATTACGGTACCTTAACCGTCACGGTTAGGACAAACCGTGACCTTTTGTTTCAGACCCGTGTATCTTTATCAGTTTACTTTTGTCAGGAGAGACCATACATGACAGTTTGACCTAGCCGTCACCTCTAGGTTTTCAAACCCTCACGTTTTGGGCCAAACTTGACGGTTAGATCCGATTTTTTCCAAATTCCTTACGGTGAGTCTAAAATATCTGATTTTATATGTATAGATAATTTTAAGTGTTATCAGAGAGACTACCGGTTAACACAGACACAACACTGCAAAGTGAAGGGGCGGTACAGCCTAAAGCTATTAAAGCTAGGCTTTTCAAACCATATTTAACCTGGCGTCCATTCCATGAAAAAAGTGTTATGATAATAAATTTTTTGGCTATTAATTTATAATGATATATAATGTATATTTTTTTAGAACAACAATTCAAACAACCTTTATTAATTCTACATCGTAATTAATTTCAACATTCCATCACAAACGGGATTCGTACCCTTAATCTTAAGAAAACCATATCACTATAACTCTAAATTGCTTAAATCTACGCATCTAACTTATAAATCAATATCTATTCGACACATGTCAATCATCTCCTGTTTTAATTTTTAATCTTTACATTTTTACATGTTTCTTTATTAATGATTCAAAATCTTGTAATTAATTCATTGGGTGTTATTTTCATTACTAAATCATTAAAAATATATAACTTTTAAGATAATTGTTCTATCCAAAAATATCGGTTCATTATTGATTAAAGATATAAACTATAAAATAATATTAATTCAACACGGGTATGCATAAGTAAGAGGGTTGTTGGTAGTTGTATTAATCAATCCTACTAATGATGAACAAGTTTACTCTTAAGGTCTCATTGCATGAAATCTGAACAAACTTAGCAAACACCACACAACTTAAGTTTTCCACTTTTCCTTATCTAGTTAGGCAATCAACAGTTCAACACCATGCCACCAGTGGCTTCATTTTTGTTAATTCTATGTTTAACATCAGCAAATAGAATCCTCTGTTTGAACCAAGAAGGTGCTGATTTACTTGAAGCAAAATCCACCCTAACCGACCCCAATAACATCCTCTCTGATTGGAACCCTGCAGACCACACACCCTGCAACTGGACCGGCATAATTTGCACCAACGGCAGCGTAACCGCCATCCGCCTCCCTTCGGCCGCCCTCTCCGGCCCTTTCCCGATCGCCTTCTGCCGCCTTCCGCTCCTATCGACCCTCTCGTTGCCCGATAACTCCCTCAGGTCCACCATACCTGACACCATATCAACCTGTAGGCGCCTTAGTTACCTCGACCTCTCAGCGAATTACTTCGAGGGTCCTGTTCCATCTTCTCTTTCTAATCTTTCCTACTTGTTACATGTTGATTTTCAAGATAATAGTCTCTCTGGCCCGGTTCCGGAGACTTTTGCAAGTTTTCGCAAACTGGAGACGCTCAATCTCACTAACAATTTGCTTAATGGATCGTTTCCTGTGGCGCTCACCAACGTCACTTCGCTCAAGCACCTTCTTCTTGCATACAATTACTTCGCACCCGGCCCGATACCAATTGAGCTAAACAACCTTTTTAACATCCAACACCTGTGGCTCAGTGCCTGTGGGTTTGTGGGCACCATTCCAGACACATTTTCACAGCTGAAAAAACTGTCTAACCTCGAATTGTCTTACAACTCGCTCACTGGCGCATTCCCCATCGTCGTTTTTCAGCTTAATAATCTGTACCAGCTCGAGCTCTATAACAACTCGTTTTCTGGTGAATTGCCCAAGAAGGGGTGGTCTAACTTGACTGCATTGAGACAAATTGATCTCTCCATGAACAGTTTCTCCGGATCGATACCAGTTGACCTCTGCAAGCTCCCGCTTTCATCCCTCGCTTTATCGGATAACAACCTTCAAGGTTTGATTCCTGAGAGCTTAGCCGAATCGCCGAATCTCTACGATTTACGATTATTCAACAATTCGCTAATCGGCCCCATTCCAAAAGATCTTGGCAAACTTTCTCCATTGATGACACTTGATCTTTCGTTTAACAAGCTCTTCGGTGAAATCCCGAATAACTTATGTGCGAAAGGGGAGCTAGTTGATCTTGTTTTGATCGGAAATTCTTTCACCGGTGAGCTTCCAGCTAGTTTAAGTGAATGCAAGAGCTTAGGAAGAGTTCGTGTGAGCAAAAACAAATTCTCCGGTGAAGTTCCGGTGGGAATCTGGTCGTTGCCTCATGTTTACCTACTCGATCTCGCTGAAAACTCGTTTTCAGGTGATCTTTCTTCCATTGTTTCCGGTGGGTTCAATCTTTCATCCATTATGATCTCAAGAAACAGCTTTTCAGGTAGCTTACCGGATGATATAGGATCATTAAGCAACTTGGTTGAGTTTTTAGCCAGTGGTAATAGGTTAACTGGAGGAATTCCGAAATCATTGTTCAAACTGAATCATTTGGGGACACTTGATCTTAGTGAAAATGATCTTTCTGGTGAAATTCCTGTAGAAATTGAGTCTCTTAAACAGCTTAATGAGCTTAATTTAGCTAACAATAAGCTCACTGGTGAAATCCCAAACCAAATTGGTAATCTGCCTGTGCTTAATTATCTTGATCTTTCGGGTAATTCGTTTTATGGAAATATCCCATACGGGTTAGCAAATCTCATGCTGAACACGCTAAATCTGTCGAACAATCGCCTTTCGGGGGAGATCCCTTCTGTGTTTCATAAACAAGTTTATCGCGATAGCTTCTTGGGGAATCCAGGTTTATGTGGCGGGTTTGGCCCTCGTTGTGTCGAAAACAATCGATCGAAGAGTAGTCATAATCTGTGGCTGCTTAGATTCGTATTCGTGTTTACTGCAGCCGTGCTCGTTATAGGTGTGGTTTGGTTTGTTTTAAAGTATCGTAGCATCAAGAAGGCGAACCAAGTGGTGTCGATATCGAAATGGAGGTCTTTTCATAAGCTGGGGTTCAGTGAAGCCGAAATCATTCATCTCTTAAACGAAAACAATGTGATAGGAAGTGGCGCCTCGGGGAAAGTCTATAAGGCGATCCTTAGCAACGGCGAATGCGTTGCTGTTAAAAAGTTAGGGGAAAGGTTGGTTAAGAGTGAAGACGGAGCGAATTTAAAAGACGAGTTTGAGAGTGAAGTCCAGACTTTAGGAAAGATCAGACATAAAAATATAGTCCGGTTATGGTGTTGTTTTAAGAGCGGAAACTCGAGGCTTTTAGTATATGAGTACATGCCGAATGGAAGCTTAGGTGATCTGTTGCATAGCACGAAAGGTCGATTGTTGGAATGGTCCATGCGATTCAAGATCGCTCTTGATGCGGCCGAGGGGTTGTCGTATTTGCATCATGATTGCGTTCCCCCGATCGTTCATAGGGACGTGAAGTCGAATAACATATTGCTGGATGAGGATTACGGGGCTAGAATCGCTGATTTCGGTGTCGCAAAATTCATCAAGTTAGCTAATAAAGGGTCCGAATCGATGTCGGTAATTGCTGGTTCTCGTGGATATATTGCTCCAGGTATGGTCATTTTTATCTATTCAATTTGTGCACTAATTACAATATATTGAACAATTTGTGTATTAACGGATTAAAAAATGGTGACTTTAAACAAAAGTTTGTTACTGATACATTTTTTTAATTCTGTTTTTTTCAGTCTCTTTCTATACGTATATATTATTTGATTAAAAGAGATAATAACAAAGGTGTTTTAATATCAAAAACATATCGGGGTATGTTATAGATATACTTCATTTATTTCATCCTCTCTGTCTCTCTCTATACATACATATAGATACATAGAGAGAAATAGAGACATTAAGATGTCTAAATAACAATAAAAAGTGTTTGTATAATACAACCTTTATCTAATCTAAGCCTTTAGTATGTGAAAATGGGTACTATATATACTGGCAAAATAATAATTCAGCTTTTTAGGTTATGTACATTATTATTATTTTTTTCTTTTTTGTCACTTGGTGCCTTTATATAATTTCTTCAAAAACCTTTTCAGAATATGCATACACGCTACATGTGAACGAGAAGAGCGATATATACAGCTTTGGAGTCGTGATCTTGGAGCTAGTTACCGGAAGAAAACCAATAGACCTGGCATTTGGCGAAAGAGACCTAGCCACATGGGTCCAAGCCACGATTAACCAAAAGGGACGTGACTATGTTTTAGATCCTGAACTTGAATATGAATCCAAAGAGCAAATTTATAGGGTTCTTGATATCGGTTTGTTATGCATCGTCCCGCTTCCAGCGAACCGACCTTCTATGCGAACGGTAGTGAACTTGCTTCAAGAATCTACGGTTGTCGGTAAACCGAAACCTACCATATACAACGATGGGATAGTATCCCCTTGTTTTGAAGATGATTGTTCTGATGAAGCAAGTTTTGTATGATCGAAGACACTTTCATTGTTTATGCAACGATGAGTTATTGTAAATAATTTTAGAATTCGATTATATATACTAAAGTTATATCTAGAACTGTATTTATGCAAACAACATTACACAGTTTGATACTTTATTCTCGTTTATTAAAAAAACTTAGTAATCATATCGAACATAAAATGATATGGTTTATACTATTATACTAATCTTATATCATTTTATAATTTTATAAAGGAAATAAAAGAGTCGTTACTAGTTTGCTTTCTCCATCTACTAGTTACTAGTTTAGCTTAAAGTCTCTATCTTATAGAAAAATATGCTAATATACTTCCCCATCTACTAAATCCCTATCAATCAATTAATTATATATATGAAGTCTAAAATTAATTTATATGTAAATTTAGGTAAGTGATGATATGTACATTCTTGTAATGTTATTTAGTTCAAGTCTTGTCATAATACGCTTGTATTATGTGTGTTTTTTGTGTGTATATTGTAAGGATTCCTTAAGTCTGATGCAAACCAAAACATCCAAATGTCTCTCTGCAACATGCACTAAGTACTGAAGTATGAAATGCTTCGGAAGTTTTACACAATACACTAGAAAATACTCTAAGTGTAAAATCTTCCGAAGCCAAGACCAATATCTTCCGTAGCCAAACATGAAGTCTTCCGAAGCCTTAGAGACAAAGTCTTCCGAAGCTTCACTCTATGAAGACAGATTTCTTCCGAAGACTTTTAGTATACATGCTTTATCTGATGTACTGTTCCATAAAGCCGGACACCTTTCCGCTGCATCTCTGTAAAGTCACCAATTTACATGAGTTGGTGAAAAGGTCCATGCTTTTGGTAACTGTACATTGAGGTCTTGAGTCTGTAACTTTCTACTTTATGTACTTTATCCTTTTTGTAATAGATAAGGATGTGAGCTATGGCATGTCATAGTCACAAGGTCAAAAGGCAGATATGCCTTTTGATCCTACAATTGATTTTGTTAGTGTCTAGTCAATTGTATCCAGCTGGCTTTCAAAGTATAGCCGGCTGTAGTTTGTAGTATAAGTATTCCAAGTTCTTGTATCTTTCTTTATGCTTTGTAACACTTGTAAAAGAACTTGAGAAAGCAATATACTGCCTCCTTGAAACCCAACTCTCTTGTTCTGTCTCTTTACTTTACTTGTGTACTTTGTATCAATATTGGTTAATCCAGTTCATTGTTTGATCAAGTTTAGTTGTTCTCCTCATTGTGTTGTTGTGTTGTAATTTGTTCAAGCCCTTAACCAGTCCTGCAATTGGTATCAGAGCATTTCAGGCTCTTGATATAAGATCTCACCATCTTAAGATCCCTCACACACACAAAAAAACTAAACTCTCCAAATGGCATCCATCTCAAAGACTGATATGGAGACTGGAACCATGAACAAATCCCCACTGATCACTCTTGATGACTTTGACAACTGGTGTATGAGAATGGAAGGTTTCATCAGGTCTCTGGATTCAAGAATGTGGGAATCTATTGAGAATGGACCTTTCATACCAGCACTCCTTCTGCTACTGGTGCTGGTATGATACCAAAAGATGTGGCCAACTACTCTGATGAAGATAGGAAAAGAGTAGAGATTGATAGGAAGGCCATGACTGCTCTTCAGACTGCTCTCCCAAACTCTGTGTATAGAGGCTTTAAGAAGTGCAAAACAGCTGTGGGATGCACTGAAGCTGATGTATGAAGGCTCCTCTGAAGCCAAGGAGAACAAGAAGGATCTCTTGAAGCAGCAGTTTGAAAACTTCACCTTCAAAGCAAGTGAAACCATGACTCAACAATACTTCAGGTATGTTGAGATAGTGGATACCCTAGTGGATGGAGGAGTTCCTCTTGAGAATAGGGACATTGTAAGGAAGTTCATGTCCTCACTTCCTAGGCAATGGACATACTACTGTGTGGTGATCGAGAGGACTGAGAACCTCAAAACTCTTACTCTAACAGGGTTATATGGGATTCTCAGTGGATACCAGATGGAGATGAACATGCAAGGTTCATCTGGCATCTCCAACAATCAAACGGGTTCAACCCTTCATGTGGTTGAAAGGGATAGCATAGAACCCTAACATCATCTCATATGCTACCCTGACAACTCACCAAAGGGTCCTTTCATCACCTTCCCAGAGACACCAAGGGAGAACTTCACTCAAGGAAGCCCATTCCAAGAGACAAGCTCTTCTCAAGCCTTTATGTCTTCTGATGAAAGTTGTGGGAACTCTCTCTTCACTCTTGACGACCTGGATTGTATCCATCCAGATGACCTGGAGTACATAGAGATAGTTCAGCAGATGGCTCTCCTCACTCACAGAGCCAAGAAGTTCTACAAGAGAACAGGAAGGAGGTTTCCAAGCAATGCAACCAGTGGAAAGTTTGAGCTGGATAAAAGCAAAGTCAAGTGTTACAACTGTAACTTGATGGGCCACTTTGCTAGGGAGTGTAAGGCACCTAAAACAAATGATGGCAAAGCACAAACTAGACCAAACTACACTGACAAAGCCCCTCAAAATGAGAAGCCAAAGCAACATGCTGCTGTTGCTGTTGAAGAGGGAGGCTTTGACTGGAGCTTTCAGGTGGAAGATGCTTCTTCAAACCAAGCACTAGTGGCAGACCATGATGAAGCCAAGGTATTGGAACATCTTTGTACTCCTGAATGCATTGCTAAAGTAAATAGATACAGGTCCTACAACTTAGAAATAAGATCTGATCTTGAGTCATTAAACATATTAAAATCTGATTTTAGAAAGTCTAAAAATGATAACAAGTTAAAGATAGAGGACTTGGAGAAAACCATTTCAGTACTAAAACATGAACATACAGATTTTAGGACTCAAATCCAGGATCTCATAACTAAGTTGACTGAGTGCCAGGCTGAGCTTGTGATCAGCAAAGCCAAGGCAGAAAAGAGTGTTCTTGAAGAAGAGACCTTCAAGAACATGATATCCTCATCCCTGCACAACAAAGTGTGGTATCAAAATAGACAGGGACTGGGATCAAATGAGATAGCTCCTCCACACACAATCTTGTCTGTAAGATCTCCTAGGTGTGAAACTTGTGAAGATGAGCTTCCTCTCATAGATCCTATAAATGAAGAGGATGAAGAAGAGATAGTGAAGAATTCCTCTGAGAAGAGTGAAGAAGAGGATTCTTCCAAGGGCCACTATCCTTCTGAGGAGAAGAAATCTACTATGATGACCAAGTCCAAGAGAAAGAACTTGATCAGGAAGAGCAAGAGAAAAGCAAAGAAGGCTCAAGAGATCAAGGCTACTTTTGATTCTAAGCAGAAACAAGTTTTTATCTCTGCAGGTTTTAAAGGAGTAAAGACTGAAGACATTAACCAACACTCCTCAGCTAAGAGTTCTGGTTCTTGTTCAAATCATCTCAGTACAAAGAAGAAGACTGAGCTGCTGTGTACCACTGCTGCACAGCCTGGACCATCAAACTCCAAGAACAGTTCACAGCCCAAAAGAACTGTCTCAGCATCTACCAAGATGAAGGTGTAGAAGGGATGTGACCAAAGCCAGTCTTGTTCTCATAAGGAGACTCTTTTGAAGAAGAAAATATTATGTGTCATGTGTGAAAGTACCTCTCACATTGCTAAGGATTGCCCATACAATCCTAAAAGTACTATCCACATGACCAATGCAAAGACTTCAAAGAGTCTCAAGAAGACTCAAGCTTCGGAAGGAAAGTCTGTTTCCTTCGGAAGCTCCAAATCTAAGAAGAAGGTAAATGGAAAATTACCTTCGGAAGAAAAATTGGTCTCGGAAGAAAGGAGTTCTTCCGAAGCACTGAAGTCTGCTGCAGTGACTGTAGAATCTTTCGAAGGTTCAGTCATCAAAACTTGTGAAGTCCCAAAAGCTTCTAAGGTTTTGAAGGTCAAGTCCAAGACTCCAAAGGTGGTGTGGAAGTCTAAGAAAGACCAAATGACTGAAGTTTCCCCATCAACAACAGCTGAAGATCTGCTTAGTACAACCATAGGTTCTATTACTGTTGCATTACCTTCTATTATACTTAGTGAGCCCAAGACAAGTAAGGCTTGGGTTTCCAAATTTAACTAATCATTTTCTTTGTGCAGGAACAGCTCAAGACAAGCAGGAATGTCTGGATAATTGATAGTGGCTGTTCCAGGCACATGACAGGCAATAGGTCTCTACTCCACAACTTTGAGAGAATTGATGGAGGACCAGTTGCTTTTGGAGGAGATGAAGGTGGTTACATTTCAGGAAGGGGCAAGGTCACAAATGGTAAGCTCAGCATTGAAAAGGTAAACTTTGTTAAGGAGCTTGGGTACAATCTTCTGAGTGTATCCCAATTTTATGATCAGAGTCATAACATGCTCTTTACTGAGCATGAGTGCATTGTTCTCAAGCCTGGAGTGGTCATTCCTCATGAGCATATCCTGCTTAGAGCCCCCAGGAAAGGGAACATGTACAAGATGGATTTGCAAGAAACATCTCCCTCTAGAGAAGTTTCATGCTTTCTATCTAAAGAAATAGTGATGAGTTTTTCCTATGGCATAAAAGAATGTGCCATGTAAACTTTAAGAACATGAATAAGCTAATTAAACATGATTTAGTAACTGGAATGCCAAAGAAAGAGTTTACAAGTGATGATCATTGTGTTGCATGCCTGAAAGGGAAGCAACATAAGGTATCTCACAAGCCTAAGAAAGGAACTCCATCACTACTCCCCTACACTTGTTACATATGGATCTCTTTGGCCCCATCAGTGTAATGAGTCTAGGAAGGACCTCTTATTGTTTGGTGATCACAGATGATTTTACAAGATTTACTTTGGTTTTCTTTCTTAGAACTAAGGATGAAACCCCTGAGATTCTGAAGAATTTCATCTTAAAAATTGAGAATCAAAGTGATCACAAGGTCAAAACCATAAGATGTGATCAAGGAACTGAATTCAAGAACCAAATCCTTGATACATTTTGTGATGAAAAAGGTATTACAAGACAATATAGTGCTCCCAGGACTCCTCAGCAAAATGGATTTGCTAAGAGGAGAAACAGGACACTAATTGAAGCTGCAAGAACTATGTTGTCTGACTCTAAACTGCCCATCACCTTCTGGGCAGAGACAGTAAATACTGCTTGCTATGTGCAAAACACATGGTAAGACTCCTTATGAACTTTGGCACAAGAGGAAACCTTTCATTGGTTTTCTCAGGTCATTTGGATGTCCCTGCACCATCTTGAATACCAAAGATCAAATTGCCAAGTTTGCTGAGAAATCAAATGATGGACACTTCATTGGATACTCTTCCCAAGCTAAGGCTTATAGAGTATACAATCTCAGAACTAGAATTGTTGAGGAGTCAGCCAATGTGACTTTCAATGAACACACACCCTGTGTGGCTGGTTCTGGTCCTGATTGGCTATTTGATCTTGATTTAGTTACCAACTGTTTTAACAAATCTTGTGAGAATGTTTCAGGATCTGCAGAAAATCTAAATACAGGTGATCCTGATCCAAGATTTAAGCTAGGAAGACCCTCAACTCATACATCTTCAGCTCCAGTTGGGACTACTTCAGCAAATGAGGTCTCTATCAGCACTACAATGACAAATTCAGCTGATACATCTGGTATGCCTTCAAATTCTAGCTCAGAGGCTCCTCAACCAGATAAAGATACCTCAATTGTAGAAGAAAACAATGGTGATGGTGATGGTGATAGTGATCAGGAATTCCTTGATGCTAATAACCACACCATAGATGACAACATCAATGATGTCACACACTCATTGGATCAAGTTAATCTTGATAAGTGTGGTAATGTGGAAGGTGAATCATCTATGCCAGATCTAAATTTCTCAAATTTGGATCTTTCTCAGCAACTTGCTGTGATCCCTCAGCTAAGGATCCACAAGTCTCACCCCACCACAAACATCATTGGAGATGTTGTCACAGGGGTAAGAACAAGAGGACAAACCCATGAATCAAATGTTTGTCTTCACTCTTGTTTCTTATCTCAGATAGAGCCAAAGAAAATGATGAAGCTCTAAAGGATGGAAGTTGGGTTGAAGCTATGCAACAAGAGCTGCTTCAATTCAAAAGGCAGAAAGTTTGGAACCTTTGTCCTCTTCCTCATGGGAAGACTACCATTGGAACCAAATGGGTTTTTAGGAATAAGAAGGATGATAGAGGAATTATCATCAAGAACAAGGCAAGACTAGTTGTTCAAGGATACACACAAGAAGAAGGGATTGACTACACTGATGTCTTTGCTCCTGTGGCAAGATTAGAAGCTGTTAGGATATTCCTGGCATTTGCTGCATCCAAGAACTTCAAGGTCTTTCAACTTGATGTAAAGTGTGCTTTCTTATATGGAGTGATTGATGAAGAGGTTTATGTCAAACAGCCACCTGGTTATGTAGACCCTGATCATCCTGATTATGTCTGCAAGCTTGACAAAGCTCTTTATGGGCTGCATCAGGCACCCAGGAAGTGGTATGAGACACTATCAGAGTACTTTGTAAACATGGATACAGGAGAGGTACTATAGATGGAACTCTCTTCATCAAAGGACAGGGAAATGACTTATTGCTAGTTCAAGTATATGTAGATGACATCATCTTTGGTTCAACTAATCCAAAGCTCTGCAAAGACTTTGAGAAGCTGATGAAAGACAGATTTGAAATGAGTTCAAAGGGAGAACTCAATTTCTTTCTGGGAATTCAAGTGAAGCAGGTTGAAGATGGCATCTTCATAAGTCAGTCAAAGTATGTTCAAGACATACTCAAGAGGTTCAACATGACTGATTGTAAGATTGCTAAGACACCCATAGCCAGAAACCACTCCCTTGGACCTGATCTTGAGGGGGAGTGTGTAGATGAACATTTATACAGGGCTATTTGGTCTCTTATGTATCTTACAGCTAGCAGGCCTGATATCATGTTTGCTACATGTATTTGTGCAAGATATCAAGCCAACCCTAAGATGTCTCACTTAATCACTGTCAAAAGGATTCTAAGATACCTCAAAGGTGCTTCAACACTTGGTTTATGGTACCCAAAGAATCCTGACTTCAATTGTATGCTTATACAGATAGTGATTATGGTGGTTGCAACATGACTACAAAGTCTACATCTGGGGGATGTCAATTCCTTGGTGGAAGGGTTGTCTCATGGCAATGCAAGAAACAATCCTGTGTGTCTGCATCAACTGCTGAGGCTGAATACATTGCTGCTACAAGCTGTTGTGCTCAAGTGCTTTGGATTCAAAATCAGATGCTGGACTATGGGTTTAACTTCAAGGAGACTCCTATCCACATAGACAACAATAGTGCTATCTCTATCACTGAGAACCCTGTGCAGCACTCAAGGACCAAACACATCAATATCAGGTATCATTTAATAAGAGATAACTATGAAAAGGGATTAATTAAACTAGTCAAAGTTCATACAGATGAACAATATGTTGATCTGTTTACAAAAGCTTTTGATGAACAGAGATTTAAATATCTAATATCAGCTATTGGGATGATTAAATTTGAGTAGACTTTTTCTTAAAACTAATTCTAATTATTTCTTCTTAAAATATGTGTGTCCTAAGTTGTCTAGTTCATCACTTTCATAAGCTCATGTTTTCTTTGGATATAAAAAAATCTTTTTGAAGACTTTCCTTAGATTCTTGAAAACTTTCTGACCCTTCGGAAGATAAAATTTTATCTTCGGAAGAAAATTATGTCTTCAAAATAAATAACTGTCTAAGAAATTTTAACTTCGGAAGAAGTCTAAATCTATCTTCCGAAGCTTAAATTTCTATCTCAGACACTTATTTGTTTTTAAGGACTTTTTCCTTCCGAAGCAAAATTTTCAAGACTCTCAGGAAAATCTTCCGAAGCCATTCGGAAGCTTTTTCATTAAAACTTCCGAAGATAATTTACCTTCGGAAGCTTTTCAATTCCAAGAAAACTACTTTTTGAGCAAAAGTAAACTACTTTTTCAGAGGTGGGACCGACTTTCGGATTTCAAAGTTTATCCTCTTTCATTAACTTTGGTTCAAATCCCTTTTCACATAAATACCCAACGGTTCCCGTCTTCTTCACTATCTTCCTCAATTCCACTATTCCTCAAACCTAATTCTCTAAACCGCCTTTGCTTTCTACCTTTCTTCACCCTTAAGCTTCTAAAATTGCCAACCTTAACCGCAGAAACAACCCAGATTTCTCCATGCAACTTCACAGGCAACACAATCAGGTTGCTCTGTTAAGCTCTGAGAAGATGCAAGTTTCTCAGAGATTTGCCAATTCTTAACTCTATCCAACTACTTCACCTCCCTGACCATTGATCCTACTCTGTATGAGGATCATTTGCTTGAATTCTGGAAAACCTGCCAAGAGGTCATTATGGATGGGGAGAAGGCACTGTCTGCCACAGTGCAAGGGAGGACAATCTTCATCACTCCGGCCATCATCAACCATTATTTGCAGCTGGATGATGAAGAAGGTGAGTTGTCCTTCCCAAAGGAAGTTGTTAATCATTCCTTTGAGCAGATGGGCTATGAGGGAGATTTCTCTATAAAGACCTTCAGGAAAGGGAAGGTCTCATCCCAGTGGAAATACCTGCTCCATGTGGTTATCCATAGCTCGTCAAACAAGCATGGAGGGTGGGACCAGATTCCTGAGGATCTCTCCTTTATAGTGCATGGAATGGTTCAGGGGGTCAAGTTCAGGTACTCTCAATTTGTTTACACCAATTTACTTGCAAACTTGGACTCCTTAGAGTATTACATGTTTCCTAGATATGTTCAGCACATTCTAAACTGTGAACTGGGCTCACAGTTGAGGGAAACAAGTAATATTCTTAAATTGGGACAGATGAAGCCCGGCATCTTTAAAATCATGAAGAAGCCAACTGTAGGCTTATCAGGGGTAGAAACAGCCCTAGTCCCCAAAATGTTAGAGCTCATTGCTCAAGGTGACAACCTAGCAACACAAGCTAGTGTTGAACCCACACCTTCTTTTTCTTTACCACTAAAAAGACCACAAATAACCCTCACCTACCAAAGAAAATCCAAACGAACCCCTGCTCAGGCTATTGAGTCTGTACAGGTCCCCATATACTCACCCTTACAGGAGGAAGTGGACACTAGAGCTCCCACTTCCCATGAGGAGCAAACCACTCCCATTTCTTCACCTATCAGGGCTGAGGTTCCTCATGCTCACCCTGATGAGCTCACAAGCCCAACAGCCTTAAGCCTTCACTCTGAGTCTCAACACTCAAGTGAACAACCTTCAGGGGACAGTTACCATCCCCAGCCTTTAGATCTAAACCAACCCATTCCCAACCTATCCTTCTATACTGATGAAGACTTAGGATTCAGTGAGTACCATGAGTCTCTCTTCTCCTCCCCTACTCAAAGAGAGATGAGTACCTCTGATTCTCCTCAGTCTATCCCACATCAGTCACCTGTTACTGAGGTGGACACTTCTGAACATGTTCAGGATGTCCATATGGAAGAGGCTCTCACTTCTGCAAGTGATTACATCATTAAGACCTCAACCATGGCAACTCAGCCCACTGACATCTCATCTGAGATTGCTAGTGAGCACAGGAAAACCAGCAGCCAAGAACCTCAAGCTGGTGGTGAGAGAGAGGACTTTGGTCCAATCATCTCATCCCCCAATGATTCTTCTGATGAAGAAGAGGAGAATTTGAGACTAAAGGTGCAGAAACTGTCAAAAACATGCTCCTATTTAGTCTCTAAGGTTAGTCACCTTAAATCTCAGGTGACTACCTTACAAAACAGGGTCAATGATCAGCAACTTCAGATTTCATATCTAAAGGAAAAACTAGCTGGGACACCTTTAAGGAGAGCTCAACCAGGAACACAAGAACCTGTGGAAGTGATTGACTTATCCTCCAGCTCACCTATGTAAGTGGGTGATGCTACCAAAAGGGGGAGAAAGTTATTGCAGCCACAGAACCTGGGAGTTCTTCACAGAGAATGGACATAGAGGACTCACCATCCTCACTTGCAGTTGTGCATTCTCAGCAACTTCCTCAAGTTCACATTAATGTGGACTCTATAGACTCTATCATCAGGAGTCTCTTTGAGGAAGGAATATCAAGGGCTGTGTCATCTCCACCACAAGAACTTCAAACTACATCATAAGGTGGAGGTATGATGCTGACAGAAGAGCCCTTATCCTTATAGCGTTCAAGGGCACCAAGAAGTATTTGATTTCCAAAGCTTGAACTTCTATGAAAGATTGGATCTAGTCAACATGCCACTTGTCAATCCAAGCAACTCAAGACAAGCTGACAGATTGGCTCAAAGAATCCAAGATAGAATCCTTGCAGAGTTCACTCTAAGAAGGAGACTTAGGCAATCAGACAATGTCATGGTCAACTGGATGTTGAGGTGGACCCTAAGATTAGTTTCATAGGGGAAACCTTGACTGAAGGCCCAATGGCAGAACCTGAGATCCCTGTCTCATCATCAACAACTACTGCAGAGGTTCACACTCTTCTGAGACACCTGCTGGTGAAGGTGTTTCTCAGCCTCTCTCTGGCCAGAGCATGGAAGCTACACCAAGCAATGAAGGCCAAGCCTCTATCCATCCTGAGTCACAAAGGTCTGTGGGTGACAAAGGGAAAAGGATTATGACTCCTGAGGAAATTGAGGAGGAAGAGAGAGAGAGAGAGGAAAAGGAAGCTAAGGGGAGAAAGTTCCTCTGGGTCTTCAAGCGTTATGCAAGCTGCAATCAGGGCTGCCCCCAGACCAAATACTCAAGATGATGAGTTGAGGGCAGTCAGGATTACTTATTTACAGACCAGGAACTATGATATTGATGAAATCATCTCCCTCCCCTTAGAAGAATTAAATGAACTGGCTGACATGGAAGTGTCAAGAGAGATGAAAGAAAAAGAGGATGCAAGGCTACTTCTCCAATTCAAAGAGGAGAGGAGACAGAAAAGACTCTACAAGCATGCTCCCACTCTCTCTCCAGTTCAAGAAAGTCCTGCAAGGAAGATGTGGCTCCACAAGAACCTCAGGTAGACAAAGAAGATGATAGGATCAAGATGATCAACTACCTGAGTGCCACAGGCTTCTATCAGGCAGATGCACTTCTTCCCCTGTCCTATGACTTCATTGAGTTTGAGTACCTAAAGCAACTTGAACTTGAGCTAGTCAAAGAGAGAAAGACAACTAAAAGGAAGCTAAGGGAAGAAGCTGCAAAGTCAAGAGCCATCATCCAGAAGAGCATGAAAAAGTCTGCTGATAGACAAAGGATGATGAGCTTCTTGAAGCTATATGGATTCTCCGGAAGAAGACATGGCCCTATGTCTCTATCCACAATGGATGAGCATATAAGGGTGATCAAGCAGAAGATTAAGAGTGGTGAACTGATTGACTTACACTCTCTTCCAAGTCAAGTCCCACCTGAAGTGGAGGTTAAGTTTGAACAACCTGAGACACCTCAATCCGGACCTCCAGCTGAGCCTCAGCAAGCTTCATCTTCTGATCCAAAGCAGGGTCAAACTCCCTCTCCTTCTGAACCTGTGAGGGAGGAACACCCAACTGAGAAAGACAAGGATGATCAACAAGGTGCTGCAGACCAGTCTTCTCAGTTAAAGTCATCTAAGAGGAAGAAGAGAATGGCTTCTAAACCAAAGACAAAGAAGAAGAAGCCTAAGTCATCTACCTCTACACCTCAGGCTGAGTCAGATCAACCTGAGGAAGTGCATGATGAGGCAGCCCAATCAACTCCAATGCAAGTGGCTCCTCTGACAACTGAGACACCCATCTTGTCCTGGACTTACTCCACCAATCCAGAAAGATGGCATGTAATCAGAGATCAAGGTGTTGAGAATGTCTATACTTGGCAAGACATAATCAACTTACCTCTGCATGATCTCTTTGAGATGAGAAGATACTATGAAGGTCTTGATGATCCTGACCATCTAATGAAGAAGGGTATGGTTATGATTGTACTAAAGACCACTAACATCTGAAGATCTTCTACATGTTTTGGTAGCATCAGCCTAGGGGGAGTTTGTAAGGATTCCTTAAGTCTGATGCAAACCAAAACATCCAAATGTCTCTCTGCAACATGCACTAAGTACTGAAGTATGAAATGCTTCGGAAGTTTTACACAATACACTAGAAAATACTCTAAGTGTAAAATCTTCCGAAGCCAAGACCAATATCTTCCGAAGCCAAACATGAAGTCTTCCGAAGCCTCAGAGACAAAGTCTTCCGAAGCTTCACTCTATGAAGACATATTTCTTCCGAAGACTTTTAGTATACATGCTTTATCTGATGTACTGTTCCATAAAGCTGGACACCTTTCCACTTCATCTCTGTAAAGTCACCAACTTACATGAGTTGGTGAAAAGGTCCATGCTTTTGGTAACTATACATTGAGGTCTTGAGACTGTAACTTTATACTTTATGTACTTTATCCTTTTTGTAATAGATAAGGATGTGAGCTATGGCATGTCATAGTCACAAGGTCAAAAGGCAGATATGCCTTTTGATCCTACAATTGATTTTGTTAGTGTCTAGTCAATTGTATCCAGCTGGCTTTCAAAGTATAGCCGGCTGTAGGTTGTAGTATAAGTATTCCAAGTTCTTGTATCTTTCTTTATGCTTTGTAACACTTGTAAAAGAACTTGAGAAAGCAATATACTGCCTCCTTGAAACCCAACTCTCTTGTTCTATCTCTTTACTTTACTTGTGTACTTTGTATCAATATTGGTTAATCCAGTTCACTGTTTGATCAAGTTTAGTTGTTCTCCTCATTGTGTTGTTGTGTTGTAATTTGTTCAACCCCTTAACCGGTCCTATATATATACAGAGAAATGAACAAATGTTAACTTTTTTTTATTATGATAACTGCATTAATTTTATCAAGATTAAATAAAATCATTATAATTGATGTTGTTAGAGTAAAATCATTACATATATATAATATTATATTGTTTTATATATATTAAATTCACAAGTGTAAAAAAGTTAAAGATATAACTTTTTAAATATTTGTTAGAATAAAATCATTACACGTACACCTTTAAATATTTGTCAGTTTTAAGTAACTTTTACTTACACCTGTTATAACTTTTTAAATCATTCACATCTAATCTTCTATATATTTATGAGTGTGTTCTTTATATTATATAAAATGATTGTGACTGGTTGTGAGTAGAGTATGTATAACATATTACTATTCATTTGTACATTTGGTAATACATTGTTCAACCATATTGAATTTTTAATATTTTTTGAAAAAAATTATGAGAAAAAAAAAGAGAATAGATAATATTATATGTATAAAAAACCATAACATTGTACATATGTAATGTTGATGCATGTATGTCCCTAGATCATGATCTGTAATGTAATAGAGCTTGTCTGTCTGATTATGATGTAAGTTGTTTTGATTAATGAAATGACATGGATTGTTTGTTATTTGTAATGTTTAATATTTCATTAATGAGTCATGATTGAATTGATTGGGTTTATGATTGTTTGAATGGTTACACATAATGTTATCTTAATTAAAACATTCAAACTTAACTTAATGAAGTTCTCATGCGAATGGCCCATGCGAATGGACCACACGCATGAATAACTTCATACGATTGACTCAATCGCACGACTGAACCAGGAGACTGGATCAGTCGTATGATTGACACATAAGATTGGCTCAATCGCACGACTGAACACTCAGTCGTGCGGATGAATCAACCGCATGGTTCAATCGCACGACTGAACCATACTTATGGCCCAGTCGCACGACTGAACAATACTAACCTATAAATGGACCCAATTCGTGGAAAAACGTAAGTATTCATCCCATTACGATTCCAGACGTACCCTAGCCGTCCAGAGACCTCCCAAATCGTTCTCCAAGTTCACAGAACACATTAGATCGATTCCTAATCGACTTCTAACGTTAGATTCAATTCTTGATTGATTCTTCGTGTGTTCTCACTGATTGGATCGCCAATCAAATAGGTTTCCGCACTATTTGAGTTGGTTTAACACGCTAATCACTAGGTATTTCGTTCAAATACCAGGTCCTAACAAGTGGTATCAGAGCTTTGGCTCTTGATTACGTGTTGATTCAATCAAGATTGCATAAAAGTTTGTGTTTTTGCACTAAAAAACGCAATCTTTGGTGTCAAAAGTGATCTTGGACGTTCCCTGCTCATCGAAGTTTGGTTTCTACGGACTTAGGCGATTAGGACTTGTGAAATTTTGAATTTTTACGGCTGAAACCCGTCAAACCTAGAAATTTTCGCAAAACAGCAGCTTCAGTCGCACGAGTGACCCATTCGCACGACTGGACTCCATTCGCATTGCTCATTCGCACGATTGGACCTAGTCGCACCCTCATTCGGCCGACTGAACCGTTCGTTCGCATAGCTCATACGCACCAGATTCATTCGCACGACTGAACCAATCGCCCAGTTCAGCCGCACGATTGAACCAGTCGCAGAGTTCATACGCACGACTAGACCATTCACATCCTTCAGTCGCATCAGTGAAAGTGTGTTTGATTAGACTTAAAGTTATTCGTCATGGAAGATCAGATGTCAGCCTTTACTGCTGGGAAGGACTCGAGAATACAGAACCTGCTGTTGCTTGAGAGTGAGGTGGGTAATCACAATAAACCACCAAAGCTCTTGACTTTAGATGAGTTTCCCCACTGGAAACAACGTTTTGAGATCTACCTCAATGGAGTAGATCCTAATCTGTGGGAAGCCATTGAGATTGGTTATAGTACACCGGTGGGAGCTGATGGAGTTAAGCTAACGTTAAGTGGGATGACAGACGCACAGAAAGTCAAGTACAATGCAGAGAAAAGGGTTTATGCATTGATCACTCAGTCTATCCCCAAAGACATATTCCACCAGTACTCAGAGAATAAGCAGTCCAAGAAACTGTGGGATGAGCTAGAGAAGAGGTATGATGGGAATGCTTCATTGAAGGTAATCAAGGCAAAGGAGTTAAAGAAGGAATTCGATAACTTCTCATCGATTGGTAACGAGAGTTTAGACGAAGTCATAGACAGATTCTACCACTTGATGAGCGAACTGCATACACATGGAGTGGAAACGACCATGGAAGAGAAAGTGAGCAACTTCGCAGACGGATTGCCTGATAAGTGGGCTTCATTCGTGTCTAACCTAAGACAGAATGAAATGCTTATAAAGCTGGATATTAATGACTTCATTCTTAAGTTGCGAGAAGAAGCACTAAGGATGAAGTACATAGCTCAGAAGTCCTCGTACACACAAAATCCAGCTTTATACAACGCCACGCCTCAAGCTAAGACATCTGGAGCACCTCTCCAGACTGCTTTTGTGTCTAGCTCGTCAGGTCCTTCACATGCTTCTCCGTCTGGATCAGACACGTCAGGGTCGTCATGTACCCACTATATTGGATCAGAAGCAAGTGCTACCAAACTGAAGACCGAGAACCTCGGTAATGTGACCGTAGAAGTAGCTCGAGAGCATATGGATCTTTTAGATGCAGTGGTTCATTCATATGATGGACTTGTTGCCGGGAAGATTGGAAACTGCCATCTGGCAGATGAGGACTACGAGCAGGTGGACGAAATGGAGCTTGAGAGAATGGATATAATGTGGGCCTTAGCTAGTGCTGTCCGAAGGGCGAAGAAGTTTGTTAAAAAGACTGGACAGAATTTGGTAGCTACTAAGGATACCACATTTGGCTTTGACAAGAGCAAAGTGACTTGCTTCAACTGTGGAGAGAAGGGGCACTTCAAGAGAGAATGTGTCAAGCCAAAGAAGACAGGTAATGGAAACCCGTTCTCGTCCTTTACTCGCCAAGACAAGCAAGCTTCCAGTTCTACTTCATCAAACAAGGATCCAAAAGCCTTGACGGCTCATGATGATGAAGGACAGGATTGGAGCTTTAGGTTTGTCTCACCTGGGGAATCTAACATTGCCAGTGTAGAGGATATTGATGATGATTCTGCGAGTGAAGGTGATCTAGCAGTTGAGATAGCAATGTCACATAGTGAAGAACAACTGCAGCCGAGGTCAGTTACAAGCCAAAGGAGGAGACTTCCATGTCAGAGACAGAAAAGTCAGAATCACCAGAACCAGAGACATCTGATGCTGCGTTGATGGCTAACTCTTCTGAACCAACTCAGGTAAGTACTACTGACCAAATGTTTAATAATCATGCTTGTTCTGATTGTGATACTTTTAGGAATAGCATAGATGAAAAATTTGCTAGGTTATTAGATCATAATGATAACTTAGTAAAAGATTTACAACTGTGCACTGAGGCTAATAGAGTACTAAAACAAAATGAACATAGTTATAAAGAAAAGATAGACCTATTGACTAAACAGCTTAGGGAAACCGAAGTAGTTGCCTTTAACCAAGCAAATGACATTAGGTACTATCTAAACTCCCTAGAAGACACTAAGAAGCAAAAGGCAGTTCTAGAAGTAGAAGTAAATTCATTAAAACAGAAACTGCATAGTTGGACTAGTTCTTCACACATAGTTCAACACTTAGTGAGAGAAAGGAATAACGGGGAGGGATTAGGTTACAAAGTGGTTCCACCACCACCTGAGACCTTGATGAACACTAAGTCTAGATCAGTAAATAATAACCCCATCAAGGATCACGTGGTGTCTACTCCTCTTGTTAGTGATCCAGATACCTCATGTTCATTTACTGAATCTGGACAGAAACAAAAGGAGGCCATTTCAAAGGCAAAGGGTAAATTGCCTTGTGTTAATCTGGAAAATGAGTTTGAAAAGATTAAATTAAAGTCAGTGTCAAACAGAGTCAAATCAGAACCTAAAAGGACTTCAAATGTTAATTTTTCACATGCTTCAAGTCAAAAACCAGTTAACCAAAAAGAGAAAGATATTAAACAGGTTAAAACAGTTAATTTTGTTAAACCAGAGAAAACATCAAACGCACAAGAGTCAAAACCTAAAGTGATTGATGTTTCTAGAGTGTCACACACTTCTCCACAAAGAAAGTCCACTCATAAAGTTGATAGCCGGTCATGCTACAACTGTGGAGAATGTGGACACATTGCTTCCTATTGTCCTTTCTATCAGACACCTAGGAAGAAGATTGATCTTCAGGACTCTAGACCTAGGTCTTCTAAGAGGAGTTCTTTGACTCCACTAGAAGAGCTAGTGAACCTAAAGTCCAACCTGTAAGCCAGACGACTGTTTATCATAAACAGGCCTTGCACAAATCTAGCTTATGGAAAGAAAAGTCATCCTACGTGTCTGATACTGATGACAAGAAGGAACCTGAGCTATCCTCACCCTCTAAGGGTCAATAGGTGGAGTTTATGATGTGTGATGCCTCTGGGAGACCCAAGACAGTAAAGGCTTGGGTTCCTAACCTAACTAATTCATTTACTTTGTATGTGCAGGGTGTTCGATACAGTGCTGAGACTAACACGTGGATTGTAGACAGCGGAGCATCCAGGCACATGACAGGAAATAGAGCCCTTTTATCAAACGTCAAACAAATAAAAGGAGGGCATGTTTCCTTTGCAGGAAACAAAGGAGGCTATATCACAGCTCAGGGAGAAGTGGGAAATCAGAAAGTTAAGTTTGATAAGGTGAACTACGTTCAACAACTTCAGAATAACTTACTTTCTGTTTCCCAAATCTGTGATAAAGGATTTAAAGTCATCTTCGACAACAAGAAGTGTTACGTGCTGAAGAAAGACTACATGATCCCAGAGGACCAAGTTCTGATGACTGCTTCAAGATATAAAGACCTTTATGTCTTGGATCTGTCAACAGCTGCTACAATGGATCATGAGGTTCAGTGCTTTCTGTCTAAAGCTACTGAGAAGGATTCCATCTCCTGGCATAGGAGAATGGGACACATTAGTCAAAGGAAGATGAATCATTTGATTCAGAAGGATTTGGTAAGAGGAGTTAATGTCAAGAACTTCCAACTTCCGGATTTTTGTGTAGCTTGCAAGAAAGGCAAACAGACAAAGAAGTCTCATAAGGAAAAGAAAGTTCATTCAATAGAACTTCCTCTTGAACTTCTTCACATGGATCTGTTTTGTCCAGTCAGTACAAAGAGCATTGCAGGCGACTTGTACTGTTTTGTGGTCACTGATGACTACTCAAGGTTCACTTGGGTAATGTTTCTGAAATCCAAATCAGAAACATTTGAGTCATTCAAGGAATTAGTAACTACACTGGAATCTCTCTACAAGCTAAAAGTTAGACAAGTACGCTCAGACAACGGGACAGAATTCAAGAATCAATGGATGGAGGCATACTGCAAGGAAAAGGGAATTGTGCATCAATTCACTTCTGCCTACTCGCCTCAGATGAATGGTGTTGCTGAGAGGAAGAACAGAAGCTTGATAGAGACAGCACGGACCATGCTGGCGGACTCGAAACTGCCTATCCAATTCTGGAATGAGGCAGTGGCAAATGCATGTTATACACTGAATCGAGTCCTAATAGTCAAGCGCCACGGAAAGACATGTTACGAGCTACTACAAAGACGCAAACCGAATTTGGAGTATCTTGAACCTTTTGGCGCGCCGTGCACACTTCTGAAGAAGACACAAGAAGGTAAATTCAGCGAGAAGGCGGATGAAGGAATCTTTCTAGGATACAACATACCGAACAAGCGAGTTTACAACAACTCAACGGGTCTTGTAGAAGTGTGGTGTAATGTCGACGTTCAGAGATATACCACACCACCAACAGGCAAAGGACCTACATACTTCTTCGATTATGATGGATTCTTCAAGTCCTTCAACATCTCTCTCTCTCTCCCTCGGATGATGAGTTAGCTACTAGGATGATGTATGATATTCTGAATACACCATCTAGCACACAGGGAGAATCATCTACTCAGTCAAGGGGAGTAGTCGATGACAGTGACTCCTCCTCTGAAGATGAAACTGAAGCAGATGACCAGAACAGTCAGGAGGAACAGGTTCCAGTTCCTGAAAGTCCACAAGCATCTACCACTGATGCACCTTCGACTTCGGAACCTCAAACTCCAACTACCTCAGATGCAGAACCAAATGTTCCTAATCTCGGTTCTGAGGTGGCTATTCCCACTACTCCAGGATCACGACTAAACGTCTATCATCCCCTTGACAATGTTATTGGGGATGTCAGATCAGGAGTACAAACCCGAAATCAGCTATACTCAGCTGATTACGCCTCGGTTATGGAGAAGGGTTACATTCATGATGGTGCTTATCGATGTTTTGTCTCGCAGGTTGAGCCAAAATATGTCAGTGAGGCACTAAATGATGAGGCATGGGTGAGTGCCATGCAAGAAGAACTTCTACAGTTCAAGAAGTTAGGTGTATGGACTCTGGTTGATAGACCTAAAGGTGCTAAAGTCATCGGCACCAAATGGGTACTAAAATGCAAGAAGGATGACCAAGGAGTCATTATCAGGAACAAAGCTCGACTGGTGGTTCAAGGTTTTCGCCAAGTCGAGGGAATTGACTACAATGAGGTGTTTGCACCCGTATGGAAGCTATTCGTATCTTCCTTGCCTATGCATCATACATGAAGATTAAAGTCTACCAATTAGATGTGAAGAGTGCATTCCTTCATGGGGAAATCAGGGAAACAGTCTACGTAAGTCAACCCGAGGGATTTGAAGATCCTTATCATCGGGATAGAGTTTACAAGCTCGACAAGGCTTTATACGGGCTTCATCAAGCTCCTCGAGATTGGTATGAGAAACTCTCGACTCATCTTGTGAAACACGGCTTTCGCAGGGGAGTCATTGACTGCACACTGTTTATTAAAGAAAAGGATGGCGACCTACTGCTTGTACAGATCTATGTTTATGACATAATCTTCGGATCAAAGAACGAAGAGTTATGCAAAGAGTTTGAAGCAGTGATGAAGAAAGAGTTTGAGATGAGTGCTATGGGGGAGATGAAGTTCTTTCTCGGGTTACAGGTGGATCAGACACCTAATGGGATCTTTCTACATCAGACCAAGTATGTAGGAGACATTCTCAGTCGCTTTGACATGGAGAATGCTTCTGCTGCTGGGACTCCACTTGCTACGAATCACGATATAGCACCTGATGAGAATGGAGATCTTGTAGATGCCACGATATACCGAGGAATGATTGGATCCCTCATGTATCTCACTGCCTCAAGACCTGATATTATGTATGCTACGTGTTTATGCTCTAGATATCAGGCTAAACCAAAGGTCAACCATCTGATCGGGGTCAAGAGGATTTTTCGTTATCTGAAGGGTACACCCACACTTGGATTGTGGTATCCTCATGATGATGACTTTGAGCTTACCGCGTATAGTGACTCGGATTACGGGGGCTGCAAGATGAACTACAAGTCTACATCAGCGGGGTGTCAATTCTTTGGGAGAAGATTAGTTACCTGGCAGTGTAAGAAGCAAACATCGGTTGCATTGTCAACCTGTGAAGCCGAATATGTTGCTGCTGCAAGTTGCTGTTCACAAATCATCTGGATTCAACAGCAAATGCGGGATTACGGTTTAAAATTCTCATCTACTCCTATTTTTGTTGATAACTCTGCTGCAATTGCAGTAACTAAAAATCCGGTTCAACATCCTAAGACCAAACACATCGGTATTAAATACCATTTCATAAGAGACTGTTTTGAAAAGAACTTAATTGATGTGGTTAAAATTAATACTGATTTTCAACGCGCTGACCTCTATACTAAAGCCTTTGATAAACCATGTTTTCAATATTTGCTAGAGGTCAACGACGTTAAAAAGAAAAGTGAGGTAATTCCTGATGATGATAATGTGTAGTCCGATGTAGTTTAGTTAAAGTGTATTTTATTTTATTTTATTTGTTTATTTTCGTCTGTTATACTTAAACTCATGTTATTTTGCTGTTTATTAAAATCCTAAAATAATTAAACCAGTAATGATTTTAGTATTTTAGGGGGAGAATATGTCAGCAAGTTAACATTAAAAAAAAACGAGGGAGAAGGAGTAAATAGCTGATATAAGGTAGATTGTGTCTGTGATACCGACTTAATACCTTTGGAAAATGATAGTACACAGGAACAAATCAAGAGGGACTTTAAAAATTTAAGTTTTGAAAAGATGCAAAAATTCAAAGTATAAGTCTGTGTAGTCTAAGCAATATAAAAGAGAAGATGATAGAAAACTGGCAACTCCTAAGGTGACACAAAGAAAGTAGACTTAGAGGCTGCTAGACCACAAATGATATGTTGGTAGATTCTACACAATAGATAATTAGACCTAATTGGTGATCTCAAGATCAAACTAAGTTGTTCAACTGACTGTGGGCTTCCATGTTATCACTGGTTAACACAATCAAATATATTCCAATAAGGGGTAATGAGCAATTAAACGCCACAAATGTGTGCGGATGACCATAATTAGAGCAAAGCAAGAAAAAAAAATGAAAGACAAATGCTATAAAGCTAATGACTTATGTTGTTGGTGCATTTTGTGTAAAATAAAATAAGCTGCTCTAACAAGGAGATAGGTTGTGTGCCTCTCTGCTGTGCGATGGCACTGACCTGAGGATAAGCATAACCTAGATATTCTAGAATTCATTGTTGTTTGCCGCCTCTCTGCTGTGCGATGGCACTGACCTGAGGACAGGCTTCTCTTTGAAAGCTCTAAGAATAGTCTCTTCTTGTAATAATACCCGTAGACCGCTCAAAAGCTCCCAAGGAATGTTGATTACCATATAAGTGTGGGATCCACAAATGTTAGTTGAAATAATTAAACCTAAATCAGTCACCAGTCTGTGTCAAAAGTCTGTGTATGGATTTAAGTGGACAAACATATTGACAATCATTGTGGCTACATTCTCAAAAGTTCAAATCAATGTGAAAATCTAAGAGTTTCAGTATGATTTCCTTAAGTTGCTAACGACTCTGGATGAACACCGAGAATTGAGCATCAAAAGTTTTGATAACAAGTCCCAAATGATTTGACTTGCCTGTATGATTCCAAAATTGAATTGGTCCAGATATGATCAATCCAAGTTGAAGCTGTCTACTCCCGAACCAAATCCCGTAGATATCTATCTCAGGATTTATCTCTCACAAAAAGCCAAAAACAAGTTTGTTTAAGTAATTAGTTTAAAGTTTCTAAATTAGTTAGTCGTTTTTAATTTTAATTTTATTAGTGTGTCGGACTATATCAGGAAAATCAGAAAGGAATCAACTCACTAAAAGGGTCATGTCTGAGATGACCACATGTGCTTTGAAAGTTTAAAATAGTCACGTCTGAGGTGACAAAGTGTTGAAAAGGGTCACGTCTGAGGTGACTAAAGTGTTTAAAAGGATCACGTCTGAGGTGATCAAAATGTTTTCAAGATAAAATGATCATGTCTGAGATGATCAAAAGCTCATAACGTAAATTTCAATAATTTGAAAGGGTTTTAAATGTAAATTGGTAAAAATGGCAGAAAATTAACTAAGTGTGACCCATTCGCACGATTGGACCATGAGAATGGACCAACCATGCGAATGGCTTCCACTCACACGAATGGACATAAGAGTGAGCCTTTCACATGAATGGCTTATCAGAATAGCCCATTCGACCGATTGGAAGAGGGCGAATGAGTCAGTCGACCGATTGAAACTCATTCGGTCAACTGAACATGCGAATGAAAGGCACGACTGAGTCAGTCGACCGACTGAACCTCAGTCGGTCAACTGCATGCGACTGGTTGGGCCAATCGTACGATTGAGCCTGAGTCGCCCGAATGAACTGGGCGACTGAGGCCAGTCGGCCGACTGAACCCAGCTTCAGTATTTAAAGGGCACAGTCGATCGCATTTCACTCATCACACCCAAATCGCCCTTAAATCGCACTCCCTACCGTTACGCTGCCAAATTTTCATCTGACTTTGATTTCTTCTTGATATTGATTCACTGACTCTCGGTATTGATTATACAGGTAGTTTGAAGACTCATCGTACCAAAACCTGAAAGATTCAAACCCTAATTTTGATTATTCGACTGTGAAACAAGAACCGAGACAAGAAAGCCCTAATAACCTATTAAAACTAAGCAAAACGTTAAAATTAAGTCAAATAGGTTATTAGTAACGAGAATGCGAGTCTACTGAACCGGTTATTTGGATTAAAACACTTATTTTGTTGAAGTTTCGAACGATTGGCGACTGAACTATTGAGACAGGCGACTGGTCGTCCGGATGAACTCCAATCGCACGATTGAATCTTGCGATTGGGTCATTCGGCCGAATGAACCATACGATTGAGCTCAGTCGGCCGACTGAACCATTCGCAGACTCAGTCAGCAGACTGAACCCAATCGCATGTCACATTGACCAGAATGAGTCCAGTCGCATGAAAGAACAGACGACTGACTTCAGTCGCATGATTCATTCGCACGAATGAATCAGAATGATTTTCAACATTACACTTAGAACAGAATTTTTCATGTCTTATGTACTAATGGTTCTATGTCATGTGTGTTTCAGGAAAATGGCAGAAAGATGGTCCATAAATCCAAAGCACAACATCTGTGCTCATTTGGATCACACCACCAGGAACGGGGCCGAGTTTACCGACATTATAGCCTTTCTTAGACGGTCCAAGATTCATAAGGCTATCTCCACCCCTTGCACGCCATACAGATCATTGCATCGGGCATTCTGGGAGAATGCCTCTGTGGACCGCTCCCGTGAGCCCTACTGCATTAGGAGCTCTATACTGGGCCATGATATTGAGATCACTGCTGCCGACATCCAGAGGGTCCTAGAGTTTGGGGACGACACTGATCATCCGACTAGATTACATCCACTGACAGTGCGAGGATGCTTTCTGAGGATAAAGTACGCTGGGGACATCAACTCAGGTGTGCTCAACAAGAGCAACCTGAGCCCCCAGTACAAGTACTTAGCACACGTGATCCTCAAGTGTGTTGCATCGAGGAGGGGTGGGTTCGACGACCTCTCAGACCAGATCCAAAATGCCTACGTGGCACTGGTTCTGAACCACCCCTTCAGTTTCTCTAGCATGATATTCTCCTACTTGGTGGAGAACTTGGAGGCCAAGGGAAAGGAGGGGTTTTGCATGTATCCCAGGTTCTTACAGCTCGTCTTCAACGAGAAGCTGCCACAGTTGCACAAAGAGAGTCATGACGCAGTGGCCTTAGAGATTAAGGATGATACTACTCTAGGCCGGATGAGAGTCTATAGGGGGAAGCAGGTGAAGCCCCAAGTGAAGAGACTGATTGGCCACCTGGCCAACGAGAGGTATGTGGCGCCAGGCAGACGCAAATGGCGTCATGATGACAGTGACTCTGATGATGAGAGGCTGCTCCTCCCAGAGATGGATTCTGATGATGATGACAGCGGAGACGCCGAGGATGATATGCCTGCTCCACCTAGAGGCACTGATTCAGATGTTATTCCCCCGGGGTCTGCTCCTGCCGGAGAGGTTGCTGAGACGGCCGGTTTCCATCAGGAGTTTGTTGTTGGTGATCAGGAGGAGGAGGAGTCGGATGAGGAGCCCCTCACAAGGACTGTGGGAAGCAAGGTTGTTCCCACAGAACACGGCCTTAGGGTGGTTGGTGAACACCCTCGGGACTCCAGAGAGACAGAGACTGACCCGAGCTATGCTCCGGGTTCAGTGGGCAGAGCTGCAGGGGGAGCATCCACTTCCACTGGGACTAGGAGGAAGAGGATGGCTCAACCCCATGGACTGAAGAAGAAGAAGCGTCGCCTGACCTTCGTTACCACTGCTGCCTCTACTTCCACCACCACAGCCACCACTACCACCTCCACTGATATACCACCCATCACCACAGCCACCACATCCACTACTGCTACCACAGCCACCACCTCACCTACCACCACTATACATTTCCCATCCACCACCATACCATTTACACCTACATCACCTGCACCTGTTTACCGACCCATATTCACCACTGCCACTACCACCACCACCTCACATCATGCAGGACCATCAGCCCAGCCATCACACTTGTATGGATCTCCTCTACCTCCAATCGGAGTAGAGGAACAGCTGTCGGCGCTAAACCGTATGGTGATGCGCCTGCTAGCTGCAAATGAGGAGAAAGCTGCGCAGATTTGCCAGTTGACCGACCTGACTGCTGCCCAGTCTCAGCAGATGGCAGAACAGGCTCGGGTAATAGAGCAGCAGACCCAGCTAATGGATGCACAGAGAGTCGAGATGTCCCAACTCCAGGACCAGCAGGCCCAATCAGCCAAACGTATAGAGGAGTTGGAGACTACCAACAAGACCATTATGCTGCGGTTAAAGGGGTCAAAGGATGAGCCCTTGAAGATAAAGGAGGGTGATGGGGATGATGGAGATGGTGATGATGATGATGATGAGGATGAGGAGGATGATGAGGATGAGGAAGAGACAGAGGAAGAAAGGACAGAGGGAAACGATGATGATGACGAAGCAGAAGGAGGGGATGCGGCTGCATCGGCCTCTGCTTCTGGCCAAGAACGAAGATCGAAGAATCGACAGGACCAGTCATCTACCACTTCTGCTCCTCCGAGCGACGAGACCATGATTCAAGACAAAAGTACAGATTAGATGTCTTATGTATTTATTTATTTTTGTGTTTGAATCATGTACTGAAAACAAATGTTTTGAATGTTTATATATTAAGTTAATGTAATTCTGTTTGATTACTTACTAATGATTTATGTGTTGAATGTTTAAATCAAACAGATCCAAACTTTCAAAGAGATGAGTTTGACATTGCTCCCCTTCAACAGGTCAAGACTCAACTAACCATGATTCTTGATCTGCAAGGGATTGTAAGAAGGTCTGTGAGTTATACCCCTGAAGAAGGGGAAATAATTCATGACCTATCTAACGAGCAACTGGCAGAGATGTTCAGACTCAATCCTGATGAAATCGTCAAGGATGCTCCAACAGTTGATTCGACCAGTGATGAAGAACTAAATGATGTTGATGAAGTTGAGGTCGAAGATATCACTGCAGAAGAGTACCCTCAGTACGCTGAGAACGAGGGTAATGTGGTCCCCAATCTGGGTGAGTCCCTAGTCAGTGATATGTTTGAGGTACTAAACAAGATGGAGCAGGAAACCGAAAAGGCCGAAGGAACAGCCCAAGCCTCAAATGATGACGTAGACATTCGAAAGGCTGAGTGGGCTGCCTGTTTTGAAGAAGTGAGAGCTCAACGTGCTGCACCAAAGAAAGATGCCTACACCAAGCTCTACAGAGTCAAGAAACACCACAAGGTGTCAGGCAGGATTATAGCATGGGCTTATTTTGATGATCTTAACGCGTATGCAGTTAAGAGGGAACAGGGCATAGAGTACTTCAGGTTTCCACATGATCTGAAGACTCTACCTGGTTTTGAGCTCAACCAGCTGGCTAAGCTAAAGCTGATGTATGCTGACCCAAGGAAGATGTCAGGCTGGTTCGAGGCTGCCCTGAAGAAGGAGTACCACACCAGATGGGTTAACTTCAGACCCCAACAGCCTACGAGGTACATAAGAAGGTCTGAGGTTGATGCCATTACTGGCAAGCCCAAGATTGTGTTGAAGTGGAGTCCTCCGCGCACTATGTCAAGAATCCCTCTTAGGGAAATGCCACAGGACTTCACTCCACACTTCAAATGGTGGTACTATGATTGGAGAACAGCTGAAGCTGTCATAGTTCTAAATAAAGAGGGCCAAATGGATACAATCAGGGTATTCGACCCGATGTGGCTAACCAACTTGTCTGCTAATGATGTCTATACATTATACAAGTGGCCACTGTTCTATGACACACAAGATATTGTACAAGCCCTCCAGTTCCAAAACGTTATACGACTCTGCTTTGCGTTTGAGATTCACGCAGGGGTCACCAAAGAGGAGAAGTACAAGAAGTATAAGGAGGTTATGCAGAAGACAAGAGATTAGATAGATCTAGGTCCAAGGGGGAGTTTGTTGATGCATGTATGTCCCTAGATCATGATTTGTAATGTAATAGAGCTTGTCTGTCTGATTATGATGTAAGTTGTTTTGATTAATGAAATGACATGGATTGTTTGTTATTTGTAATGTTTAATATTTCATTAATGAGTCGTGATTGAATTGATTGGGTTTATGATTGTTTGAATGGTTACACATAATGTTATCTTAATTAAAACATTCAAACTTAACTTAATGAAGTTCTCATGCGAATGGCCCATGCGAATGGACCACACGCATGAATAACTTCATACGATTGACTCAATCGCACGACTGAACCAGGAGACTGGATCAGTCGTATGATTGACACATAAGATTGGCTCAATCGCACGACTGAACACTCAGTCGTGCGGATGAATCAACCGCATGGTTCAATCGCACGACTGAACCATACTTATGGCCCAGTCGCACGATTGAACAATACTAACCTATAAATAGACCCAATTCGTGGAAAAACGTAAGTATTCATCCCATTACGATTCCAGACATACCCTAGCCGTCCAGAGACCTCCCAAATCGTTCTCCAAGTTCACAGAACACATTAGATCGATTCCTAATCGACTTCTAACGTTAGATTCAATTCTTGATTGATTCTTCGTGTGTTCTCACTGATTGGATCGCCAATCAAATAGGATTCCGCACTATTTGAGTTGGTTTAATACGCTAATCACTAGGTATTTCGTTCAAATATCAGGTCCTAACATGTAATGATGTTCTTCCAATAAATATATAATGATTTTGATTGATTTTAATGAGTTAACATGAATCTCGCAATAAAGTTCTTTTGTTAACCTTTTTTGTTATGATAACCCGTTAACCCTAATGTAACGAACACTTACACTATATTTATATAGTGTATCCAATTTTTATACCGCGTTACAATACCGATGTAACAATGTTTCCCCCCATATTAAAATTTCTCTCTCTTTATAAAAACTTCATCATTTTTTAAAACCTTCTTAACTTTCTTATATGATGTTATTTCTTATAAAAATTACACCATTAAATAGATCGTTTTAATATCTTTAATTCAAGTATATTCTTGATATATTTTTTTAAATATTTTATGTTCGTAATAAACTATTAGTTTTACCATTGTAACTCTAACTTATTGTGACGATGTGCCCTTATAGGGGCTATAGGTTGGGTTAGTCGGTTATCGCAATAAACAGGGTTATTGATAAAATAACATAATGTTCTATAAGTGTAATAATATTATTTCAAAGAAAAAACAGATTTTGATTGGTCTTGAATAGTTCACGTGAATTATCATGGAGGGTTAACATTCATTCCCTTTCCTTTGTGATAACTCGTATTAACTTTTCAAGACCAAACAAAATCTTTTTTTAAATAACATTAATACACTTATAAAACATTATATTCTTTAATGTATATATGTAACAAAGGATTAATATTCGTTTCCAAGCTTTTATATATATATATATATATATATATATATATATATATATATATATATATATATATATATATATATATATATATATATATATATATATATATATATATGTATATATATGTATATTATATATATATATATATATATGTATATATATATATATATATATATATATATATATATATATATATATTTGTGTGTGTGTAAAATAACGTTATCACTCTGTCTGCTTAATACCTTCTATTGAGTCGACTAATGCCATTTCTTCTCTTGGCGACAAGGTATAAAAACTAAACTCTTAAGTACATGAGTTTTTGATGATATTATATGAATAATTATGCATATAAACAAACTAAATATTTAGGCTCGTTTGATGCAAAGTTTGTTTATGTTTATTTTTTAGTTAAAACAAACAATTATGGACACATGTTTTATACAAGAATGTTAGTTTAGGTTCGTTTGTTTATATATGTGTGTTATGTTTGTATGTTTATGTTTGTCCATTTATGTTTGTTTATATATTCATTTAATTTTTCCATAACTAAATTTGATTGAACCTTATTTGATATTTAGATTCTACAAGTCCATTCAGTTATGTTAAGCCTCATCAGCTCGTACTTCGAAAATTTTGAGTCTCATTGGAGGTTACTAGTTAGCATAGACACAACAATGCACACTCGAGGGGTTGTGTAGACTAAAACTAGTAAAGTTATGTAAGGCCATGTTCCCGGGGGACCTCACAGTTTCTCATTATCGCAGCGAAATACTTTAAATTATTCAACACAATTATAAATAAGTTGTCAAATTACATATTGTTATGGAATTGAAAGCATTAACATTGTTCTTTTACGAATTATCTCCCTTTTAGTGACCTGAGGCTGGAGAAGATTTTCTAAGTTTGCCGTGTTAGCATGCTCAGTGGTCACATAAATTTAAACGGATGGATGCCAGACTCCAATGCCAAGTAGTTTCGTCATCCATGCCATCCTCAACAACTTATTACCTCGCAACTGATATGCATACAAAGTTAGCGTTGCTGAGTGAGTTCTAGTTTTATAATATAGGAAATATACTTTTGGAAACTTTCTTTAATGAACACACCTCCATCATACATAATAGTCAATAGACTTAACATGTTCATTATCTTTGTCTCATTCATTATCATTCTTCTTTCATTAACTAGGATTGAGCCTACATCATATAGTTGGCAAAAAAATGTCGAACCCCTGCTAGTACACATTTATCATGATACCGAACCCCTGACAGTTGACCCATACTGCTAGGCATGAAGCCTGCTCATAAATAAGGGTCTCGTTCATTCGTTGGTCAATCAGAAGGATTAGACCCCAGATGTGCATCCTCGTTGGCAGAAATAGCCGCACATCAGTTCAACTAACGATAATATGGTTGTGCACCTCTATTCATTTTTCTTACAAGACTTTTTATTTCATTAGGACTCGGGGTAACATTCATTAAGTTTCACTGTCATTTTTTTCATTCATTAATGTTCCACTTTAACCATAAATAATACTTATAAGATATTCTTTATTAACATCACATAGCACGAAACATTAAATATTATTCATAGGACAACCACATAATAATCCATAAACAGAATCATAACATTAACCCATATAAAATCCTAAGTATCATATAATGCGGGCAACAGTACTATGCGGGTAACTATACTAATGCGGGTAATAATGAACTAATACGTGTAACTTATTTAACTAATGCGGGTTTAGTAAACTTAGGCGGTTAATAGTAAACTATGCGGGTAATATTACTTAGGTTCATGCGTCTACTTGGGACAAATGCAAAGAAGAAATGCGGTCAACCAATGTGGATGACCAACACTTGGTTATTCTAAACTTATAAACAAATGCGAGTGAGGTAAACCAATGCGGGTGAACAATACTTAGGAAATATTGGCTAGGACAAATACGAGTGAATATTTAGCATGGATAAGGACTAATGCAGGTGAGGTGAACCAATGCAGATATGATATACGAGTGACCAATACTTGGTAAATATGAAGGCTTGGAAACAAATGCGGGTAAGCTGTGCTAATGCGGCTGAGTAATCCTTCTGTCTAATTTCAAACTTAGTTGTTTTATGACATAATCAACTTATGCATGACTCTAATCCATAGATCTAGTCCTCATTTAGCTAGGGTTCACAACTAGAACACACCATGCATCATACATCATCATAGATCTTATTAAAACATAATATTTTGTAAAAATGCCACCTTTTTTAAAGAAAACATAAGTTTAATAAAGGCATAACATAAAAGCATTCATATCAGCCCTAAAAGAGTGTAAAATGTGTAAACAAGGGATTTAGAACTCACCATAACAAGCTTTCAAACAAAACCCAAAACCCAAGAGCAAAACTTGAGATCTACACACATGCATACGTAAAGTTTCAAACTTTATCCATAGAAACACATAGGAAATGACTTAAGAGCTTAGATATAGCTTAGATGTAATAAGAAGTATGATAAAAAAGCATACATTTGAAGAATTCTTTACTTTATTTCTCTAGAACCAAATGGAAGCTTTCTCTTTCTAGAAATAGGGTTGTTATGGTCCATGGGAGTGAGGAGAGAGGGCGACTCATTCCCTTTTATACCCACACATGGGCATATTTTGCTTTTTCTCACTTATGACCCTTCCTTTTTATTTAAAATATCTACTTTATTTTGTTTTTTTTCTTTTAAGGATTTTCAAGCGTTACAAGTCTACCCTCCTTTTATAGGTTTCATCCCCGAAATCTGTTACTCGTTAAAAAGATCTGGGTAGTGTCGTCTCATTTCTTCTTCTAATTCCTAAGTGCAAGGAGGGTTCACGAGAATACCAAAAGTTACACGAAAATTACGAAAACCATAGTGTTACGTATATTTACCTATGAGTTACAAATGTAAAACCATATCTTACGTAATCAATATTCGTAGTGATTTAAATGAATAAATATATAACTAACCAAAATAATAAGGTCATAATTTACTCAAATACTCTATGGACGATTAAAAAGTATGTAATTTATAAATATTATGATTGGATAAATGTGGTTTTGTGATTTTGATATATGTAATTGAAGGGCAACATAGTAATTTCACAAATCTCATTATTTTAATCGATTCACAACCCCTGAAGCATCGTGTACAATACATAAAGCATACTTAAAAAGCAACAAAGGAGAAGATAGATTTACGTTTTAAAAAAAATTGAGTCCCGATCTGGATCTAAACATAACCCTAGAAGACGGACCGCCGGTGTCCAATTCCCATATGGCGATGATCAAACAATCTCTGGCAAAATGACACCCGCATTTGAAGATGTTTCATTTACGAAACAATAATTGTAGGTCTCGCAATAATCGGTATTATGTGTTAATTAGAGATCAAAACTTCATATTATCGATTCTTAATGACCTAATTATTAGTCGGATGTAAGGTGATGCTGGCTACAACAAAACCAATGTCAAAATCATTATCTTACACCTGCCATCTATTACAGTTTACAGAAATCATAAGGTTTCCTACTATATTCCCTTGTAATCTACCTTAGATAAATGTTAGTCGAAGTGAGAATAATTTCCCTTTTGTTGTTGATCGGGGAAAAAGAAGACTTTAAACTAATTGGGTGGGTGTTAATGAAGAAAACCTTAACGCCGCATTTATGAGTTTCATAAATTAAAGAAAAGAAGAGAAGTGAAAGAAAATTAACGACAGAAAAGAAATGAAGAGAAAAGAAATTGAAAGAAAGAAAAAGACATATTAAAATTTAAAGTTCAAGAGTTTGAAGAAAATGAAAAGACAGTAAGAATTTGGAAGGAAAGTGAAAAGAGAAAATTATTAAAAAACTTCCTTTCATTTCTTTTCACTTCTATCTTTTAAAAAACTTGAGAACACAAAGGTTTTTTCCTTCTGTTTCCTCCATTAAAAACTCCAGAACAAAATTCTTATTTAATTTCCTTTCATTTCCTTCAATTATTTTCTTAAAAAAGACTTGGGAACACAACGTAAAGGATCCATTGCTAATTAGGGTTTCTACTAAAACTACGGTTAATGGATTCACCAAGTCTTTAAAGATTTGTAACTTTTCTTCTTCCCTTCTGAAATTGAGAGTTCAAATGTTATCAATATCGGAAAAAGAGATTCACGCGTTTGTTTAGGGGGTGGTTTCAAGAGTTTATTGTTATCGTTGCCGACATTGTAGAAGAGCTAATCTATACAAAAAAGATTGCGGATAGTTTATGGGTTACAAAACCTAAGCAATAATTGCTTCTTGAATTAAGTTTTGCAGGCATTACAATCATTATAACTTGTTAATCGTTAACAATTAGGTTTGGAGTTCAAATGGATATGTGGATTATTAGTTTATGAACTATAATTTCATGATTGTTTTATCAGATTTAATTGATAATTTGTTATGCTTTAGCTAGCTGTTTTTATTTTCTGAGTTCTCTACAAAAGATAGTAAAGCAATTTAAAAATTCATCAAACGAAGAATAAATTGGGAATATTCCACTTGCAATGTCTTTAAACGCTCCATTACAAGGTATTTATAATATTAATTTCATTATTATTTCATATTAAAAATATAAATTCTTATCTTGCTTTCTTTTGATTTAGGGTTTTGTTGACTTTCTTAGAGTATTCACAACCTATTCATCATCTTTATCCATATAATTACACTATAAATCACTACTTTTTCTCTCTCTTTTTCTACTTTATCATTACTTTTTCTCTTTCTTTCACTCACAACCACTTAAAATATATTAAAAACATTATAGGGTTTTGAACAGTGATTCCTAAAAATACAGATTGAACAGTAAATTTCTCATATCTTTCACTCACAACCACTTATAACCATACCATATAATATAAGGACTACACTCACATTATTTTAGGGAACAGATTGTGAATGCTCTTATAGGGAATGTTCAAGGATGATTGTGGGATACCACTTAAAGCGTGGGAGTTAACCGGTGTTATAGGAAGTATAGCACTTCAAAGTTTGGATGCAGCAAAGTGCGAGTATAAAAAGTTTATTGTAAAAACAACACAACAATGACATGATAGCATGTGTTTATATAGGGATAGTAATGCTTTTTTTTTTTTTAATTTATAGTTCTTTTTAACCTTATTTTCTACATATAAGGCATTGTTTAAACATCTATGCTTCTCATTATGTAGGGTGGTACTCACCTACTCGGATAATTCATCTACTATACTATAATTTCTCAAATCATAAATGTATTAGTTTTAGGTTTTATTCCTCCACCATCGCTGGTGAGACGACACTACTCGCTCAACCACCTGTAATACTATAATCGAAACTAACTAAAAGTCAAAAGGAAATAGTCCTCAGGTAAATTTGATTTGCATAGTGGTACTATTTTTACGATCCCATACCATTTTGGATATGAGAAATCAAACTTTGATTTGTTTTTATTTCCTATATTTGTTTTGATTTCTGATTTGTGGTTCTTCTCTTTCTACGGTCATCAAATAGACATCGAAAGACAGTGATTATTCAAAAGTAAAAATGTAACCTAGCTTTAATCACTGTTGATTATTCTGTAACATCCGGCCCCTCATATCAATAATATTGTCCGCTTTGCCCAAGAGGAGCTCACGGATTTGCTTTTGGTTGCCCGGGTGAAAACTTCCCACGGAGGTCACCCATCCCTGGATTGCTCCCACCTGAACACGTTTAACTGTGGAGTTCTCCTCTCATCCACAACCAATACGCCCAAAACATGTGTGTGTGCGCACACACACACGCATACGCACACACGCGTGCTAGTACTCAATTTTTGATTTGAATTTGGTGAAGACACTTATCGAGCCTCCATTTATAGAGTGCTCGAATGCGTGACTTATGTCTCTTTTTCTATTTATAAAAAGTAAGATGAATCTACGCTTTCTAAACTGATCATATTGTGTTTTTATTCAAAAGTGTGAGAAAGATTATAACTGTACATGTGTCACAATGTAAATATGATGCCTAGCCCAAATGGTAAGTGTCATGCTCTATTGCTCTCCATACTAAAGGTTATTGTTATCGTTCTTGATTCTTGCATTGTTATTCTTAATTCCGTCACTGAGCGTTCTTTAGCTCAGCCATGTTTTTTTTTGTTGTTTTCTCCTGACTATTTAACATGTGCTCAAGAGGCTTTTGAGAACGTTTGAAGATAGAATGCAAGAAATTAGGATGTGGGTGTTTAATAAAATTTACGAGACTTAGTAGTACTTTATTTTAAGACGTTTGTTACGTTCACTTGAACCTATGTAAGGCTTTGGAGTTTATTTTAGCATTTAATTCTATCGTTTAGTAAACTCTGATTACTATATGTGTGACACATCAACACTAATCGAGTTTGGGTGTCACAATTAGTACTACTAATTTTTTTCTCTATCTCGGTTTATCTCGGTTTAATATAGTTGAAGTGTTATATAATTAATCTTTTCTTATTTACTTAATTTGTGTATTACACTTCTAACATCAACTTTATTTTAAATCTATCTTGAATTTATGAAGATAAGATATTATTATTTATATAAATTGTTTGGTTCTGTGCCCCACCAATTGTTAAACCTAACCAAATTGATTGAAGTCGATCTATTTTTGGTTAATTGCTTTGATAATTAATTGAGTTCAATTTGACTCTATTCGGACTTAACTAATAACTCATCGTAATTTGTTATCTAACTAATTACCAGTGACGATGGATAATGGTATTAGATGTAATGCATCTGTTACAAGTCATAAAGCATGAGTATGTGTCGTTTTCTTGCTAAACACGTGTCTTCCATAGAGTCTTCTTTTCTCTTTTTTGTCACCAACTCTTTGATTTCTTTTCTATACACAACATGCAAATTCTAATAATAGACATTGGCCAAAATTTTATGTACTTACTAAATAATATTTATTATTTTAACAAGTGACCTCTAAAATTACTTTAGAAACAACAGGAAAAAGATGAATATTGTGTTCTTATTCTTTTTAGATAATAAGTCCTCTAAAATTACTTATGGAACAATAAGAAAAAGATGAATATTGTTTTCTTATTGTTTTTAGATAATAATGTCCTCTAAAATTACTTTAAAAACAATAAGAAAAAGATGAATATTGTTTTCTTATTCTTTTTATATAATAATTTCAAATTTTGAGGACGTTTAGGTGAAGTCTTTGTCCGCATTTTGCCGTCCATATTGAATGTGAAAAAGTTTCACTTTAGATTCCAAAAGTTCAACTATCTCACAAACACCTCCGCAACATATAGTGTTAACATAAATGGTCCTCGATCTTTCTACTTATAGCAAAAATAGGAAAAGAAAAAACTAAGTCGTTTATCACCTAAAAATGATTGAACGAATAGAAGAAAACTTTCTAAACATTAGTTATTAGAAATGGTGTTTTGTTGGCATGAGAACTTTACAATTAATCTAATGTCAAGTTACTCGAGTTAATCGAATAATCAAACATAAAAAAATAGTCTACGCATCATATCCCATAGCATTTACAAAAAACTTATAAACATATTATTTGGTAGTTAGAAAGATTAGTTAAGAATGTATCCTAGAGGTGCTTGTAGATCTCAAGTCTATTTGTTGAAGGTTAGAATGATTTTGTTATGAGTTCAAAGAAAGAATGAAACCACTAATCCATAATCATAAGCGGACAAACACATTAGTCTTCGAGTATATGAGGATGCCGCACAAAGTCTTATGCATAAGTTAATGGATTTATTTATTAAAATAAACAAAACATATTTGTTTTCAGGTTGTGTCTAGTGATATTTAAAAAAGAGTTGAAGAGAATTGATATTTTCATTACAAAATTAGTTAAATCAGTTTTATAAAACAATTATAAAGAGTAAATGACAACACAACTATATAAGTCGACACCATTAATGTATTTCAAATTATCTTATATACTATTCTTATCTTGAAACAAGCGTATGAGAATTAAAATTTTTAATACATGTTTTGAGGTATGGGTTTTACAAACTCATTAAGTTATTATAATGTTTTTGTCAAATCAAACCTACCCCCTATAGTATATAATTTTTAAACAATATTTACTACCTTTTGTCATTTCATATATACTATCGCATGGATATAATTCACTATATTATTTTATCTCTTAAACACTCTCATTACTATTATTATTATATTATTTAAAATTAGCTTTTAAAAATAACTTTCAATATCAACCCTCTTACAAATATCTCATTTGAAAAAAACTTCTTTTTCTTACCGGGAGCGGGGAGTGTAAGTAAATTATTAATGAGTGGAGGTGGCCTCTCTCTATATATAATTTTTTTTAACTACCAAAAAATAATTTAAAATTACTAACAAAAAAAAATGGAGGGTGGTGACCCCTTACAACCCTCACTAAGCTCCACCCATGTTTCTCACCATCTTCCATCTAACTCATACTTATAATCAACTGTATTTTACAAACCACACACATATTATCTTCTCGAAGTACTTTTCTGGGATTATTGGTGTGGCAACCTACCGTCTTTGGCGGATCTACTAATTAAGGTTCTACAATGGCACTAGCAAAAACACTTGCCTATTCACCAAAGATTTTTTAGTTAGTTGTATGCTTGTTATACATGGTACACACAATAATATTCATGGAGGGTATTGTAATATGGGTAGAAGTAGAAGGGGTTGAAAGTGACATATGGAAAGAAGCACCAACTACTAGCATTTGTCTTAAAGTCTTTGACGTGAATGAAGTTGATGGATGGCTTCAGAAATCAACGATGTAGAAAATTAGCAAAGTGAAAGGGACATAAAATGACGGGTGGTCAAACATTTGACTGCTTGTCACTTCTTCCAAAATGCCGTGATTGCCTCAATCTCATAAGAGATGACAAGGGTGTTACAATTAAACATAAAATAACTATTTTAAAGATTTATAGATTATATTTTATGCTGATTTAAACTAAAATACGTAATTCAGTTTTTTACACTAAGGTTTATGCGGTATGATCTTATTTCTCATGGAATTTTTAACTATGCGATGTAGGGATTTATCATAACACATTGGGTAGTTAAATAGAACACAAAATGTCACTATATTAATAGGTCATGGCGTCACCCGATATAAACATCACCAAAATCTTAAGTCCCACAAGTCGGGATTGACTAAGGGCAAAACAAGCCCTAACAAATGTCCAAAGTTCTATGGTAACACAAAAAGTAAACTAAAGTAACCAAAATATAAAATTCATCTTTATAAGCTTAAGGAGTCTTCTACTAGCATATTCCAGCAGATCCAAAGCTTAACTTTGATTATTTTATTATTATCTGAAGAAAATACTTAAAAATATCTATACTTAGTTGTTGAGTTTATATGTTTGGTTTAAAAAATAATGTGTTGTGCTTGCAATGATAGGACAACTAAGTTCAAGTTATAAGCAAGAAGAATTTTTAGCATACAACATCAAGTCATAATCAAGCCTAATGATGTGTCATACCAAGCTTGTAGGATTATATTCACTCCAGGGTTCGAATTATGACCAATGTTAGTTGCAATTAACATATCAACATGCGAGTGTGGGGGTGTTAACCCAGTAGCATAATCAATACCTCTTTGTTGGGTCCAACCCAGAGTTAAATGGTCGTGAAAGAATTTTAAAACGTATATAAAATTGTATCAAGCTTACAAACAACACAATGTCTAGGAAGTAGTAAGGAAATAATTCAACAATAAGTATGTATCATAGCATGAAAATGTTTTGAGTATTTTTTTTCTCCCTTGATTGAAATATAGGAAAATGAAAATGGAGCCACAAAACACACATTGTTTGTTAAGCGAAGATTTTCCAAACTTGACTTAGGAATCTATAACAAAATATTTCATTCGCGTCATTATCAACCTATGACCACCTAACCTTCTTGTTGTAAACCACTTGGTAAAAACTCTATGATTGTATCTTGCCTTTAACACTAAGAAAGTAGGGTCTCTTATTATTTTGTTACTAACTTGAAATCCACATGTAAAAACTAACACAATTAATATTGGTGATATATTATTGTTTTATGCATTCAACTTGTGTTGTGATTTTGTCCTTATGTCCATTTATTTACTACCATTAAGATTACAAAATTTCTTAATATTATGTTCATTTACTATTTAAACCCCTACCTTGTTAATGAGTGACAAAATACTTCTAATGACTTTTCGTAAACCTAGGCAGATCGTGTGTTGGTTTGCGCATTATTCGTGCGTAGACTATTTTGATAACCCAAACGGGTGTATTATATGTCTCCGGGAATCTAACAGAAATATCGAAGTTCCAAGAAAAGAATCATGTTTTTTTTGAACGGCAAGCAAAATAAGATTATATTGAAAAAGGGACCAGCGGGGAGCTGGAAATGTTACAAGATATATACACATATTTGCTAACTTCATACTATAAATTAAACAACACCAAAGATGATATGTCAAAATAGTATCCAACAACCGAAGGCGACATGGCGAGTCGACACAAGAAGAGGAGGAGCTTTGCAATGATAAGGACCATGAGGGCTGATAGGGGGAGTACTTCAAAATCGGTTGGTGAGTGAATGGAGGAGCAATAATCATTGAGCACCATATAACTCTTGTTTTCTTGCCTTTGGATTGGTGCGAGTGTAGCTCCTTCCGAAAATGTGTCAAAATGTAGCTGTAGAGAAGAACCTTCATATGGGTAAGCTAGAGTGATTAGACCCCTTCCCTGAGAAAAAGAATTCACACCCACATCCCACCCACAAAGGACCCTTCCACAAGAAAAAAAAGTACTCACACCCACGAATAAATTACACGAAATGAAAGCACAATTTAAACCATGACGTATTTGTGGACCCGTCTAATTTACACCATTTTACCCTATATACCACATATCACTCACACCAAAACGCACGCATAATCCCTGTCGTAGAATATGTGCTGCCCAAACTCACCCACACCAAGATTAGTTTCCCTGGAACCCCTCCCGATGAGATCGCATGAAGTGATGTAATTTATTCGTTAAATTGTATTTTTAGTGTGAAACTTAGATAATACCCCCTGAAAGAAAAAAACACACACCACACCACACCGAAACGAAGTACACTATACCGCTCATTAAGATATAATAGACACAATATGAGTTCCTTGTACTCGGTTTTCCTTTCCTCAACCCTGTAAGGCCCTGTTCCCGGGACGCTTACAGTTGGTCATTCATCGCGCATAAAACATATAATTACATTTGTCTCATAAAAATATTGCAGCGGAAACATTCAAAAACGACATCTCATTTCAATATAAACACCTTTGCCCAATAATACATCATTATCCGATTACAAAATACATGTTTGCATTATAACACAAAAGCTTTATAAATGGATGTCATCCCAAAAGAGCCGAGTAGCCTCGCGGTGCCATCCTCAGCAAACTTTACCTGCTTACTGGAAAACATATAAAAAGTCAGCGTTGCTGAGTGAGTTCTAGTTTTATTAGAAAACATGCTTTACTTTCATATAAAACCATTCGTTACTTTTGCACGATCACACATAATACGTACGCATAGATAATATTATTATTATCTTCTTCATTCATTCATTCGTTCATTCGTTCCATATAACTTTACTTGCGCATCGAACATCATCCGTACCAATACCATGTGCTACACCCGATCAGTCTTAGCTACTGGGCCGAAGTCAATAAATGAACAGCTAAACGTATGTCGCAGTACTAGGGGTAAGCGGTAGAGGTTCTACATTAATGGTCAATCACAAAGAAGGACCCGTTATCTGATGCATGCAAGACTTTTCATTTCTTTCCACTTTACGTTACATAATACTTCATTTCATTTATTAACATAATACGTAAAGCCATAGGAAAGATACACATACATCATACTAAGGATCATATCATACACATTCATCAACATCATACAGGGCAACATGATACATACATAACATGCATCATGCATAAACATGCAACATCATCATCACTATGCCCTACATGCTTCTAAGGCCATAACAGTTATCTTACATGCTTCTACGGGAACCTTTACGTCAAAACTTATATATGTACTTTCCCCCGAAAGCCATAAGTCTAACCACACTTTCCTTCGGGTGCAACAACTCTACTCGTGCGTATGGACACCCTTCAGTCGCATGGCCTTCATGCGACTGAACATCATGCGATTGGACTCAGGCGGATGAACTTCTATGCGAATGGACATCCAGTCGTGCGTATGGACCTCATGCGGATGGAACTAATGCGAATGAGCACCAATGCGACTGATCTAATGCGAATGAACTCATGCGACTAAGCACTTATGCGACGGAACCCTCAGTCGCATGACTCCCCATGCGACTGGACTCCCAGTCGTGCGAATGAAACCTTAGTCGTGCGATTGAACCCTCAATCGTGCGAATGACTCCCAATTGTGCGAATGACCCTCAATCGCCTCTCAATCGGCCGTATGGCCTTCATTCGGTCGCATAGCCCTAGCTGATGCAGAATGGAGTTCATCCTGAACGCAATCTGCCATTTTCGGCCTCCAAGCTCATCCAAACCCATTCTAAGTCTTAATCAACCATCCTAGACCTTAGGAATGCATACCACAACACCATACAAGCACAAACAAGCCCGGAAACATACACGAAACGCATCACACACATCACACCCAAATGGGTCAAACACACACACATACAAAAACGGGTTTTTAATGTTCTCCAGCCCCAAAATCGGTTGAAAACATGTAAAAGTGGGGTCTTAGAACTCACACAAACGAGCACAACAACAAGGGCTTCGATTTGGCTTGCTACACAACGAGTTTGGCCACCCGAATCACCCGAACCGCCCCTTTTTCCTCTTTTCTTCTTCTTTCTCTCTTCTCCTCTCAATATGGCTGAAAATATGAGTATGGGGGAGAGGGTAAGGGCTGCCCTCTCCCTTATATACTCTCACTCGCCCGACTTTCTTTCGTTGGCGAGTTTGGTCCCTCGACTTTTGGACTTTATTTCTTTTTCTTCCTTCGTCGGCTTCAAAATAATAAATATCCGGGTGTTACAAGTCCACCCCCCTTAAATAGGCTTCGTTCCCGAAACCTGTTATTCTTCGAACAAACGTGGATAATGCTGTCTCATTTCTTCCTCAGTCTCCCACGTCGACTCGGATCCCTTCCTGTGCTTCCACTGTACACGCACAAGAGGAACCACTTTATTCCTCATCCTTTTCTCTTTCCGATCGATGATTGCTACTGGTTGCTCCACATAATTGAGCCGTTCGTCTACTTCGATATCCTCCAGTGGAACAATCATATCTTCATCAGCTAAGCACTTCCTTAGATGAAATACATGGACTGTCGGGTGAATTCCACTTAACTCATCCGGTAACTCCAATCTATAGGCCACCTCTCCTACTCGAGCGTAATTCGGAAAGGGCCTATATACCTTGGGCTCAATTTGCCCCGCTTTCGGAAGCGAATGATACCCTTCCAAGGTGAGACCTTCAACATAACCCGGTCACCCACCTGGAACTCAATCAGCCTGCGTCGTTTATCAGCATACGACTTATGTCTATCTTTGGATGCCTTCATGAAGGCTTTAATCTTCTCAAGCTTCTCAGTCGTAGCCTCGATTACCTCGACGCTCCCCAATTCCTTCTGACCAATACGACTTATGCCAATGCTGGCGTGATGGCTTTTGTTGTATGAGAATTCGGCTAACGGTAGGTGGTCATCCCAACTTCCACCAAAATCAATCACACATGCCCGAAGCATGTCTTCCAGTGTCTGAATGGTCCTTTCTGACTGACCATCAGTCTGGGGATGATAAGCCGTGCTGATATGTAACCTCGTCCCCATAGCATCGTGGAATTTCTTCCAGAATTTAGATGTAAACCGGGTGTCACAATCAGACACAATAGACACCGGCACACCATGACGAGTTACAATTTCTTTGATGAATAGATCAGCCTACCTCTCAGATGAATATGTCTCGCGGATCGGTAGGAAGTGAGCACTCTTCGTCAAACGATCAACTATCACCCATATGGCATCGTACCCTTTCGGGGTACGCGGCAGCTTTGTAATGAAATCCATGGAGATGTGCTCCCACTTCCATTCCGGTATATCCAAAGGTTGTATCTTCCCATACGGCTTTTGATGCTCGGCCTTCACCTGTAAGCAAGTAAGGCACTTACTCACATACTCCACTACATCACGCCTCATACCCGGCCACCAATAATCCTTCTTCATATCTTGGTACATTTTCGTGGCACACGGGTGAATGGAGTATCAAGTCTTGTGAGCTTCATCCATTATCTTCACCCGTAGATCCCCAAAACGAGAAATCCACTCACGACCGAATCGGGTTCTAACACCGAGTGTGTTTTCACCCAACTCCGCGGCTAGACCTCTCATTCTTTCAGAGTTAAGATGATCTTCTTTCATTGCCTCATCTTGAAACTCCTTAACTTGCTTCATTACATCAGAGGTCATGATCAATTGATAAGCTTTCACCCGAATCAGCTCGGGTCTCTCTTTTCGGCTAAGGGCGTCAGCCACCACATTGGCCTTGCCCGGATGGTAGTGGATCTCACAATCATAATCCTTTATAAGTTTCAACCACCGTCTCTGCCTCATGTTCATATCCTTCTGCTCAAAGAAGTATTTCAGACTCTTATGGTCAGTGAATATGGTGCACTTCGTCCCGTAAAGATAGTGCCTCCAAATCTTCAACGCAAAGACCACAGCTGCTAGCTCCAAGTCATGAGTAGGATAATTGACCTCATGAACCTTTAACTTTCGGGATGCATAGGCTATAACCTTTCCTCTTTGCATTAACACGCACCCCAACCCCGAGTAGGAAGCATCAGAATAAACCACCAGGTCTTCACTTCCATCGGGTAAGGACAGAACTGGAGCTTGAGTTAACCTCGCCTTTAGTTCCTCGAACGCCTTCTCTTGAGCTTGACCCCATACAAACTTCACATCTTTCGGGTCAACTTAGTTAGTGGAGAAGCGATTTTGGAGAAGTCTTGGATAAATCTTCTATAATAGCCAGCCAAACCCAAAAGCTACGAATCTCGGATGGCGTCTTTGGTGACTTCCACTGCATGACCGCCTCCACTTTTTCCGGGTCCACCATAATCCCGTCAGGATTTACCACATGACCCAAGAACTGAACCTCGCGCAACCAGAACGCGCACTTGGAGAATTTAGCATACAACTTCTCCCTTCTCAACGTCTCTAGAACCTCCTGAATGTGACCGGCGTGCTCTGCTTCGCTCCTCGAGTAAATCAGGATATCATCAATAAACATGATCACTGATTTATCCAACATCGGCCGACACACTCGATTCATCAGATCCATAAAAGCAGCTGGCGCATTGGTCAAACCAAAAGACATGACGAGGAACTCATAGTGACCATAGCGCGTACGAAAAGCTGTTTTAGGAATATCTTGCTCCTTCACCTTCAACTGATGGTAGCCAGATCGAAGATCTATCCTTGAAAACCAACTGGCACCCTGAAGCTGATCGAACAAATCATCTATCCTCGGTAAGGGGTATCGGTTCTTAATCGTCAACTTGTTCAGCTCATGGTAGTCAATACACATCCTTATACTACCGTCCTTCTTCTTCACAGACAATACCGGAGCACCCCAAGGAGAGATACTCGGTCTAATGAACCCCTTATCAAGCAGCTCTTGCAACTGCTCCATCAACTCTTTCATCTCGGTCGGAGCCAACCAATACGGTGCTTTGGCGACAGTTTGGGCACCCGGTATCAGATCAATCTGAAATTCAATCTCTCTGTCAGGTGGCACTCCTGATAAGTCCTCTAGGAACACGTCTGGAAAGTCACGCACAACCGGTACATCGACTAGTTGTGGTGTTGGCGTATCCACATCCTTTACATAGGCCAAGTAGGCACTACATCCACGCCTCATACACTTTCTCGCCACCGCCATCGAGATCACCCTCAGAATCGTAGTAACCCGATCACCATAAACTGTCACTGAACTACCGTCAGGCGCCGACAACCGAATCATCTTCTTGCGACACACAATGTTCGCTTCGAAGTCCGCTAGCCAATCCATCCCAAGAACCAAATCAAAACCACCTAAGGTCATCACGAATGGTCTAACAGGAAACTTATGACCCTCAAGTTCCACATCACAGTTCTCTATCATCTCAGAAATCCTGGTAGACTTACCTATGGCAATTTCTACATCAAAAGGCGCATCAACATGTCTACTACTAACAGGCAGCTTAGCACAGAAATCAACAGAAATAAAACTTTTACTGGCACCCGAATCAAATAGCACAGATGCTAAAGTTTGGTTCACTAGAAACGTACCGGACACAACATCAGGGTCCGTCCTAGCTTCCTCCTGTAATTGGTGAATGCCCTGGCGCTCGCCCTCGGTCCATCACCGCCCGTCCTCTTCGCCCCGGAACTCTCAGCCCTCGGCTTCTTACAATCCCTGCTCATATGACCAGTTTCCCTACAGTTAAAGCATTTGCCCGACAGGCAATCCTTTGCCATATGCCCTGTCTTCCCACACTTGAAGCACACGTTCGATCCTATCCTACATTCTCCCGCATGCTCCTTTCCACACTTGCCACACCTCCTCGACCCCGCTCCCGGTGTGGCCACGCGACAGTCATTCACCTGCGCCTTTTTGTTACCCGTCGAGGCATCACCTCGACCAAACCTTTTCCCGTTCCAGTTCCGATCACCACCACCCTTCTTATTCGTTTCAACCACCACCACTTCCCTCTGATCATATAGTCTTCCGGCCAAATCGACCGCCGACCTAAACGTACTTGGCCGGGCTGCGATCATATGCCGGCGAACATCCACCGGTAAGCCCTGAATGTACCTCTTGATCTTCCGAGACAGAGGCGTCATCTGATCCGGCACCAGTCGTGCCATTTCATTGAATTTAGTGGTGTATTGCTGGTGTGTCATGGATCCCGCCTCCAGCTGCAGGAACTCCCTCTCTATCTTATCCATCTTCCTGTGAGGACAAAACTCCTCAATCACCATCTTCTTCAGTTCGGGCCATCTCATTCTCCCGATTGCCCGGTTACCCTCAGCTTAAACAATATTGTCCCACCAGCATAGTGCCGAGTCCACAAATGAATGAGTGGCAAACTTCACCTTTTGATCTTCCCGGCACTCGCTGATGTCGAGAACAACCTCCTTTTCTCTAACCCATCGGTGAGCAGCAGCATCATTGCCATTACCGTCAAAAGTAGGGGGCTTGCATCTCATAAACACCCCGTAGTTACAGCCTCGTGCCACCTCTCGCACAGGCTCATCTTCCTCTTCCTCATCTTCATTATAAGAGAAAATCGTCTCGGGCTCTGGTTGCTCTCGTTCCCCCGAAGACCTGTTTCTCTCCTTCCTTTCTCCTTCCTTCACCGCCTTAATGACTTCGGTCACCACAGACGGTAAGATTGTCTGCATGACCTGGTGTACTTCTTCAACAACAGCCTCCTTTACCGAGGCCCTCAGGTTTGCACTCTCATCCCCAGCTTCCGGATGAGGAGTCCCTGGTTCTTTAGGAACCACCTTTTCGACCCTTGGTCATCCTCTCTAGGGTCGCGGCTCAACATCAGGCCCGCCACGGCCTCCACCCCTAGATGCTTTAGAAGATTTACCTCCAGCCATTCTCTAACACACACTGAAAGATTCAAACACCAACACGGTCATTCAAGGAAACAACTCAGTTTATGTCAAGTATAGTAAGTCCCTAATTACAGTAGCCAGTTGTGATTAGCCACTTACTTTACTCTTCATACCCTAAGTATTACCTGTCCTGACTACATCAGCATTTAAATCTAAATACAACACATAACCACATACCATGCGCACATAAAACCGGTTAACTTTAAGAAAATACCTGATGGCATGCAGCTACTCAGATTGGCATCCCATTCCCTTTCCGTCCCATTTTCAGTTTAAGTTAAGGTTTATTTTGAAAATTTACCCATTTCACTTAAACTTTGGCTCTGATACCAACTTGTAAGGCCCTGTTCCCGGGACGCTTACAGTTGGTCATTAATCGCGCATAAAACATATAATCACATTTGTCTCATAAAAATATTGCAGCGGAAACATTCAAAAACGACATCTCATTTCATTATAAACACCTTTGCCCAATAATACATCATTATCCGATTACAAAATACATGTTTGCATTATAACACAAAAGCTTTATAAATGGATGCCATCCCAAAAGAGCCGAGTAGCCTCGCAGTGCCATCCTCAGCAAACTTTACCTGCCAACTGGAAAACATATAAAAAGTCAGCGTTGCTGAGTGAGTTCTAGTTTTATTATAAAACATGCTTTACTTTCATATAAAACCATTCGTTACTTTTGCACGATCACACATCATACGTACGCATAGATAATATCATTATTATCTTCTTCATTCATTCATTCGTTCATTCGTTCCATATAACTTTACTTGCGCATCGGACATCATCCGTACCAATACCATGCGCTACACCCCGATCAGTCTTAGCTACTGGGCCGAAGTCAATAAATGAACAGCTAAACGTATGCCACAGTACTAGGGGTAAGCGGTAGAGGTTCTACATTAATGGTCAATCACAAAGAAGGACCCGTTATCCGATGCATGCAAGACTTTTCATTTCTTTCCACTTTACGTTACATAATACTTCATTTCATTTATTAACATAATACGTAAAGCCATAGGAAAGATACACATACATCATACTAAGGATCATATTATACACATTCATCAACATCATACAAGGCAACATCATACATACATAACATGCATCATGCATAAACATGCAACATCATCATCACTATGCCCTACATGCTTCTAAGGCCATAACAGTTATCTTACATGCTTCTACGGGAACCTTTACGTCAAAACTTACATCTGTACTTTCCCCCGAAAGCCAGAAGTCTAACCACACTTTCCTTCGGGTGCAACAGCTCTACTCGTGCGTATGGACACCCTTCAGTCGCATGGCCTTCATGCGACTGAACATCATGCGATTGGACTCAGGCGGATGAACATCTATGCGAATGGACATCCAGTCGTGCGTATGGACCTCATGCGGATGGAACTAATGCGAATGAGCACCAATGCGACTGATCTAATGCGAATGAACTCATGCGACTAAGCACTTATGCGACGGAACCCTCAGTCACATGACTCCCCATTCGACTGGACTCCCAGTCGTGCGAATGAAACCTTAGTCGTGCGATTGAACCCTCAATCGTGCGAATGGCTCCCAATTGTGCGAATGACCCTCAATCGCCTCTCTATCGGCCGTATTGCCTTCTTTCGGTCGCATAGCCCTAGCTGATGCAGAATGGAGTTCATCGCGAACCCAATCTGCCATTTTCGGCCTACAAGCTCATCCAAACCCATTCTAAGCCTAAATCAACCATCCTAGACCTTAGGAATGCATACCACAACACCATACAAGCACACACAAGCCCGGAAACATACACGAAACACATCACACACATCACACCCAAATGGGTCAAACACACACACATATAAAAATGGCTTTTTAATGTTCTCCAGCCCCAAAATCGGTTGAAAACATGTAAAAGTGGGGTCTTAGAACTCACACAAACGAGCACAATAACAAGGTCTTCGATTTGGCTTCCTACACAACGAGTTTGGCCACCCGAATCACCCGAACCGCCCCTTTTTCCTCTTTTCTTCTTCTTTCTCTCTTTTCCACTCAATATGGCTGAAAATATGAGTATGGGGGAGAGGGTAAGGGCTGCTCTCTCCCTTATATACTCTCACTCGCCCGACTTTCTTTCGTTGGCGAGTTTGGTCCCTCGACTTTTGGATTTTATTTCTTTTTCTTCCTTCGTCGGCTTCAAAATAATAAATATCCGGGTGTTACAAGTCCACCCCCTTAAATAGGTTTCGTCCCCGAAACCTGTTATTCTACGAACAAACATGGATAATGCTGTGTCATTTCTTCCTCAGTCTCCCACATCGACTCGGATCCCTTCGTGTGCTTCCACTGTACACGCACAAGAGGAACCACTTTATTCCTCAGCCTTTTCTCTTTCCGATCGATGATTGCTACTAGTTGCTCCACATAATTGAGCCATTCATCTACTTCGACATCCTCTAGTGGAACAATCATATCTTCATCAGCTAAGCACTTCCTTAGATGAGATACATGGAATGTCGGGTGAATTCCACTTAACTCATCCGGTAACTCCAGTCTATAGGCCACCTCTCCTACTCGAGCGTAATTCGGAAAAGGCCTATATACCTTGGGCTCAATTGCCCCGCTTTCGGAAGCGGATGATACCCTTCCAAGGTGAGACCTTTGAACATAACCCGGTCACCCACCTGGAACTCAATCGGCCTGCGTCGTTTATCAGCATACGACTTCTGTCTATCTTTGGCTGCCTTCATGAAGGCTTTAATCTTCTCAAGCTTCTCAGTCGTAGCCTCGATTACCTCGACGCTCCCCAATTCCTTCTCACCAATATCACCCCAACAAACGGGTGTTCTGCATCTCCTACCGTATAGCATCTCATAGGGAGGCATGCCAATGCTGGCGTGATAGCTGTTGTTGTATGAGAATTCGGCTAACGGTAGGTGGTCATCCCAACTTCCACCAAAATCAATCACACATGCCCGAAGCATGTCTTCCAGTGTCTGAATGGTCCTTTCTGACTGACCATCAGTCTAGGGATGATAAGCCGTGCTGATATGTAACCTCGTTACCATAGCGTCGTGGAATTTCTTCCAGAATTTAGATGTAAACCGGGTGTCATGATCAGACACAATAGACACCGGCACACCATGACGAGTTACAATTTCTTTAATGAATAGCCAACCTCTCAGATGAATATGTCTCGCGGATCGGTAGGAAGTGAGCACTCTTCGTCAAACGATCAACTATCACCCAAACGGGTCAAACACACACACATACAAAAACGGGTTTTTAATGTTCTCCAGCCCCAAAATCGGTTGAAAACATGTAAAAGTGGGGTCTTAGAACTCACACAAACGAGCACAACAACAAGGGCTTCGATTTGGCTTGCTACACAACGAGTTTGGCGACCCGAATCACCCGAACCGCCCCTTTTTCCTCTTTTCTTCTTCTTTCTCTCTTCTCCTCTCAATATGGCTGAAAATATGAGTATGGGGGAGAGGGTAAGGGCTGCCCTCTCCCTTATATACTCTCACTCGCCCGACTTTCTTTCGTTGGCGAGTTTGGTCCCTCGACTTTTGGACTTTATTTCTTTTTCTTACTTCGTCGGCTTCAAAATAATAAATATCCGGGTGTTACGAACCCAGAGTAATATACTAAAAAACACATACCAAAATCACACTACGTTACGCCCTCCCCAAGCAGTATATGTACTACCAATAACACACTCACCCTAAGGTTAGAGTAACCCCATGACTTTATCCCGTACCCAAATCCATTCCTTTCCAAACCCCCCCCCCCATGAAGATGCCATGTATGACCAACTGTATCATGACATCATTAAGAAGAATGAATGAAACTGCAACAGTCATCCCAATCTAGAGTTGAGATGTTTTGTTGGATCTAGAAAGGCTGGTGCAACCAAAACCAAATCACTTAGAAGATTTTGGTACAACAAATAAAGAACTTCCGAAGCTAAATGTGGAACTTCCGAAGGAAAAAGGAGCTCTTTCGAAGACAAAGTGTAAAACTTACTTCCGAAGGAAAACTCCAACTTCCGAAGACGAAGAACTTACTTCCGAAGATCAAGACTTAGAATGAAAGATCTGAAGTCAACTTCCAAAGTATAGAATTCCTCAAGCCTCGGAAGTATAGAAGCCTCTTCCGAAGTATAAGTGGCTTAGGAAGAACTTGTTCTTCCGAAGCCAACTTACCTTCGGAAGACACTGCTATTATCCAGTGGACATAAGTATGGTCTCCCTGACACTCCGCTGCAGACCTCTGAGATACTGCATGGCGTTTTCTCAAAAGCCATGTAGTTGACCATACTTTATTCCACTGTTTACCTTTTTATGTTAGTACAGTTGCCATCTTTAGTTGGTGACAAAAGGTAAGTCATGGACATGTCATGACTACCATATCTTAGATAATACTTTATCTAAGATACCTTAACTTTAGCATTGTAGTATATGCTTTAGTCTTAGGTTTCCAGCTGGTATCAAAGTATATCCGGCTGTAGGATCTAGTATATATAGTTTCTCATTGTAACTCATGTTTTACGCTTGTAAGAGTCTTGTAATATCTTGAGTTGAGAAGTAATATATACAAGTGCCTTGAAAAATTATTTCTGTGTGTTCCTTGCTACTTATTATATTATTATCAACTCTTGTAAAAGACTTTACTTCATCTGATTTGAGTGTTTTGTAAGCGAGTTTGAGAGAAATCCAAGTGTTTAAGTGACAAACCCGATCCTGCATGTTCCCTCTATTTTTTACCCATAGATAAGTGCTGGATTTTATCTTTACCATGACTCTATCAAAGTTCCATGATGCTCCATTATATATGATTCGTTCCTATCCTTCCAAATGAACCAAAACGTCGACAAAAGATGGTATGACACTTGAGTTTGTATTGTGAGTCCCCCTGTAGTTCCTTGTAAAAACCCACATCTCTTTTATGTTACTTTTCATCTGTTTTGAAATTCTACACCACTCCCATATTTTTGCCCAAACTTGTGTAGCTTGTTCGCATGTCATTAACAAGTGATCTGCAGTTTCTTCATCCCTACCACATAGGCTGCAAACTGTGTTTTGAACATTGATATTCCTTTTAATAAGGGCCATACGTGTTTGAATTCTTTTCAACCCCGCTCTCCAAACGGAATAATTTATCTTTATGGGAATCCACTTGAACCAATCAAATATGATGCTATCATTAATCTGCTCAAGAGACATTAAATCAATCAATTTCCTCATGGTGGAAACCGTATATGTGCCCGAGGGATCGTGCTTCCAAACCCAATTGTCCGGGAAACTAGAAATTTTGTGGTGATTTAATTCGGTTCGACATCTCTCTATATTTTGGACATCATCCATAGCGACGGGTGGACTTGACCAATCCCAAGTCATGCTTGAACAACTAAACCCATTTGATGCCACCCTTTGTGCAACTGTTGTGTTTTTCTTATTTTCCAATTTGTAAAGGCGAGGGTAAAGATCTTTGAGGACCCCGATATCCAACCATTTATCACACCAAAACATTGTGTTTTCACCATTTCCTACCTTGCATTGGATTGATTCGAAAGGGTTTATATTCATGTCATTTAATTCCTTCGCAGCCCTGTGGATTGAGATCCAGATGCCTGGAGTAGACTTTTTCGCTGGAAATGATTCTGATGTCTCTGATTATGGAAAATTTTAATAAACATTACCCACATAGCCTTCGGTTCTACTTTAAATCTCCATAGCCATTTCACAAGCATCGCCAAGTTCAGGGAACGAATACTTCCAATGCCCAATCCTCCCTTTTCTTTTGGAGATAACATGGTATCCCATTTTACCCATGAAAACTTACGTGAGGTATCTGAGTCACTCCAAAAAAAAACTTCTTCTTATGCTTTCTAACTTATTAGTGACTTGAACTGGATCTTTGAACATGGAAAGATAGTAGATAGAAGACTTCCCAGGATTGCTTTGGTTAGTGTGATCTTTCCGCCATATGATAGTGTCTTTGACTTCCACGAGGATAGTTTCTTTTTAAATTTTTCCACGATTGGATTCCAGTTCCTAACTAGGTTCATATTAGCACCAACCGAGAGTCCCATGTATGTGAAAGGAAAGGACCCAGATTGACAGCCTAGGATGCTGGCTAAGTTGCTTCCCAGTTCAAGTGATATTCCGACTCCATATATTTTTGATTTTTTAAGTTAACTTGTAGACCTGATGCAAGAAAGAAATATCTTAGGAGTCTCTCAATATTTAAGGCATTTGCAACCGACCATTCACCTGTAAAGACGACATCATCAGCAAAAAAACATGTGAGATAGTACCGGACCTTCCAATGCCATTTTAACTCTGTGAAAAAAATCCTAAATTGCATGCTTTTAATGTGATCAAGTGAAGGGCCTCCATACCCATTTGACTTGAAATTCTTTCGACGGTGATCCATTTATTAGGACTGATGTTGTTGCTGAATTTAGGCAACCTGATATCCATCTTCGCCAAATTTCAGGAAAGCCCATTTGACCCATGACACTATCCAAAAAACCCCAGCTGAGAGTATCAAACGCCTTTTCAAAGTCTACTTTAAAGATCATTGCTTTTCTTTAATTTTTCTTTAGCCAAGAGATTGTTTCGTTTAGGATAAAGGGGCCATCCAAAATGTTTCTGCCGGAAATGAATGCATTTTGTACATCGCTTACAACTGATACGATTACTTTTTTTAACCTATTAGCTAAGGTTTTAGCCAAGATTTTGTAAATTCAACCTATAAGAGTGATAGGTCGATAGTCAGGAAGAATGATTGGATCACTTATTTTTGGAATCACAGTAATAAATGAGGTGTTTATGCCCTTATTTATAGTCCCGACATTGTGGAATTCTTTCATCATCTTCCGGTCAATTGCGAGAATATCCAAAAAAATGTTTTATAAACTTAAAGGTAAATCCATCTGGTCCGGGTGATTTCTCGTTCCCACAGCTCCAAACTGCTTCCTTTATTTCTTCTAGTGTAAATTGGGAGATCAGTGACTCGGGTTCTTCTTGTGATTAGACTTTGAACCCGGGATTTATTAGCTCCGACCTGCTTTTCATTGGCTCTTCAAATTTATTTTGAAAGTAGTTCTTTGCCTCTTCTTTAACCTCATATGATTTCATAATCCAATTCCCATTGACTACCAGCCCGTTTATTCGCCCTTTGGCCTTATTGCTGTTTATAATACCATGGAAGTAAGACGTGTTCTCATCCCCATTCACTGTCCAATTGATCTTAGCCTTTTGCTTCAGATCCATCGATTTCTCTTCTTCTAATTTTAGCAATTCTTTCTCCATTTCATTCTGTTGTTTTTCTCTTCTTCTGTTAAGTCTCTTAATTCTGCCAAAATATCGAATCCTTCCATTTTGCTTATTAGCTCTAGTATTTGTTTGTCCTCCTCGATCTTCTTTGTCGATCTCCAATCTTTTATCGCTTTTATAATATTTTTTAACTTCCATGCCAATATCTTTTCTACTGGAGCTTGTACTAACGGTAAATCATACGCTTTTAATACCACTTCTCGTAAGTCATCCTTGCCTTACCAAGAGTTATAGAATCTAAAAGGAGAGGGGCGAAAATCAATCGTGCCAATTTTCAAAACTAAAGGACAATGATCGGATAACTCTCTTGGTAAGGCTACAAGAGACGTATTTGGCCATCTACTCAAGAATGAAGGGCACACCAGTATTCTAGCCAATTTGCTAGGTTTTTCTCCACTATTGGACATATAAGTAAATCTTCTACCCCCATTCTATATTCATTTAACCCTGCCATAGTGATAAAATTGTTAAAATGGACCGCTCCGGACTGATTAAACTCTGAATTCCTTCTTTCTTCCATGGATCTTACCGCATTAAAATTTCCAATGAATATCCAGGTTGCTTGGAAAGAATTTTTTAGGAACAGTAAATTGTTCCACAATTGTCTTTTAAGATTTCTATCTTGAGGTCCGTAGACATTTACCACTAAAAAGTCCCCTTGAAAACCTGTCATGGACCCGATAGTTGCCAGAAAATTTTGATTTTTAATCGACTCTCTTATGTTGTAAAATCCCGGATCCCACATACTAACGATCCCCCCCCTGATCTCCCGCTTGCTTCTACCACTTCTGAGGAAAAGTTGGAATTTCCCCAGAAATTTGCCATATTTAGATCGTTATTAATTCCTATTTGGGTTTCTTGAATGGCTAAAAACTTAATTTTGTGAGTCTGCTTTAAGCTCCTAATCCACCTTCCTTTCCCCGACCCCCTGCTACTCTAATGTTTACTGATAAAAATTTCATTTTGGAACATTGGTTACACCATCACCATTAACTAACTGACGTACCTTGTCCCTGAAATCATCCAATTTGACCCTGAGGCAGTTTCCCATATGCAACGTGCTTTCCACTTCAATAAAAGCTCAAAAAATTAAAAGAGTTATGCTTGTTCAAATTTAAACATGAATCTGCCAACCAAACACAGTTCCAACAAGTCTTTTTGTATTATTTAATGTTTGAAGGTCTAAATATTAATGAAATGAGGTGAGACCAATTAGGTTTGAAAGATAATACATTGAATTAATTGTCTGGAAAATATCATGTAGTTTTGATAAAAAGTTAAGAGAATTATGAATCTTTAAAGTTGGTTCAAACAATCTGCTAGAAAATTTAGTTTTTAACATTTAATCCTCTAACAATAATTAGGGGTATCAAACCTACACCAACGACCATGAGACCAAATATTATAAAAAACTAGACACTCTGTCCCAAATTTTATCTAAAGTTGATGAGGTTTGACCATTTTATGACCTATACAAGTTAGGTCTAAAATCTAGGGGTGTTAAAAAATATCCGAATTCAAAACCGAATCCGAAATATCCAAAAATCCGAAATTCAATTATTCGAAATTTCGGATATCTGAAATTTTGGATTCGGATTCGGATAGTGATTTTGAGAATTTTCGGATATTTCGGATATCCGAAATATCCTAAATATCCAAAATATTTTTATAAAAATTTAAAAATATTAAATATTAAGTAAATATTTCGGATATATTCAGATATTTCGGATATTTTAATAAAAACTTCAAATATATGAAATAAATTTCAATAAAATTTATTATATTTTTATAAAATTTATTAAATAATACAACTTTTTTTTTAAATTCGGATATCCGAACGGATATCCGAATCCGAATTCGAAATTTCGGATTCGAATTCGGATAGTGAAATCCACTATCCGAAATTTTCGGATATCCGAAATTCGGATATCCGAAAATGAACACCCCTACTAAAATCTCCCATGATACCAAGTATAGGTTTGTTAGTATTATTTCATGAGAACTCATTTCTTTCATTTTTTGACCGAAACACTTACTAATCATAATTTTAATATATTAACTAATTATCAAAATAATCACCCTACTAATAATAATATATTATTAATACATTCTTATTTATTACATATACTTAAAATTATGATTTGTATATATCCATATTTTAGTTGTTCAAAAGATAAAATTTCATATGATTGTCTATATACTCATTTTAATCATATAATTAATATCTTGTGTCACACCACAATTCATGGACACAACAGGTTGTATTGTAAACATGGAATAACACAATGGAAGATTTAATCATTCAAGACCACAATTACCATGTTGAATTAAAACCACAATAATATTACGTAATTTCGCGCGTCCATTGCATACAAGTTACAAAAAAATAAATTGATTGCACTACCCCAAGCAAGTTAAATTTAGCCCATATCTTCTACATGAAAATATTATTCAAACTACACCACTAAGTCTCCTTGACTTAGCTAGTGCCTTTTGACACTTCTTACACAACCAACATAATGAGCTTAAACACGTCAACAACTATGTTGTTGGTGAGTCATTACTGAGACTCAAAACTTGACATCAAATGAATAAAAGTACACGTAAGAAAAATGCTTGACAAACCAATTCTCACTAACAACAGCAACAATTTGAAGTTAGTGCATGATAACATATATGCCACTCCAAGTTTAACATCAATATAACACAATTGAAATTTCATGGAGTGAGGCGCTTCTACCTAGATCGGATCCATCTAAACGCATATATGCCCGAAGGTAATTTGGCTGTCACGCCCTTTGGATAACCCATGAACTTACCTTAATGGTTTGTTGGTGACTAACATGACCAAGATCTCAACACACCTAAACTTTAGTCCCCTAAACATAACAAACACAAAATAACACACAACAATCATGTGATAACATGTAACAAAATCAATTTAGAGAGCTCTTGTACATCCCCAAACTGTAGATACATGTGTTCCTAGTTTATGTGCTTAAATGTAAAAGTTTTTCATGTCTTACACATGTGTAATTTGACAAAGTAATGAAATATGATATATGATTTGATGTTTATTTATCTTTGATTCATATGTATGAACTTCTTATATAGGTTTGAGGTTGTTGTACACAATTATAAGTCAATGATGATTGAGTATTATTTTCAACCTAGTCAGGTGATTATTCATGCTAATGGACCACACTTATGGACCATACGCATGAATACATCATGCTTATGGACCAGTCGCACGTCTGAACCAGGAGACTGGATCAGTCGTATGATTGAGACATAAGATTGACTCAGTCGCACGACTGAACCTTCAGTCGTGCGTATGACTCAATCGCATGATTCAGTCGCACGACTGAACCATGCTAATGGTTTAGTCGTACGATTGAAAACCACTAACCTATAAATACCATCTAATTCGTGAAAAAACAAAAACACTTGAATAGATATTTCGAATACACATAAACCCTAGCCATCTAGAGCGCCCAAACAGCCTGTCCAAGTTCATAGTTTGTTCCTGATCGATTCCTACTCGTTCTTAACGTTTAGTTCAATTTTATATCGATTGGGTTATCGTTCTCACTAATTGGATCGCCAATCAAATAGGATTCCACACTATTTGATCCGGTTTAAACGCAGAATCTGTTAGTACTCCATACGTACACGGTCCTAACAAGTGGTATCAGAGGTTTGGCTCTTGACTTTGCGTTTAATTCAATTAGGTTTGGTGTCAAAAACCTACTTTTTAATCAAAAGAGTCACCACTTTGCATCTAAAGGTGTTTTTGACGTTTTCTGGCATTAAAGTTTAGATTTTTGACTATACGGCAGATTAGGGTTCCTAGAAAAATCGTATTTTGTGTCAAAGTGTCAAAATCTTCGATTTTGCAATAACAGCAGCCTTCAGTCGCACGATTAGCTCATTCGTACGACTGAACTCATTCGTATACTCCATTCGCACGACTGAACTCAGTCGCATTCCTCATTCGCACGACTGAACAACTTCAGTCGTTTGATTCCAATCGTCCTGTTCATACGCACGACTGAATCGAATCGCGCGATTGAATTCATTCGCACCCTTCATTCACACGAGTGATCCATACTCATTGTCCATTCGCACGATTAAAACTGTCCTGTTCCCCAAGTACCAACAGAAATGGAAGATCAATTTGCTACGTTTACTGCCAGAAAGGACTCACGCATCCAAAACCTACTACTTCTAGAGAATAAGATTGGTAATCATAATAAACCGCCAAAGTTGTTAACGTTAGATGAATATCCTCACTGGAAACAACGGTTTGAGATTTACTTAAATATAGTTGATCCCAATCTTTGGACATCCATTGAGACTGGCTACACAATACTAGACAGTGATAATGGAGTCAAGTTAACCTTGGGAGGAATGAGTGAAGCTCAGAAGATTCTCTTCAATGCTGAGAAGAAAGTTTATGCCTTGTTGACTCAGTTGATACCGAGGACATTTTTCATCAGTTCTCTGAGAACAAGCAGGCTAAAAAGCTATGGGATGCATTGGAGAAGAGATATGATGGAAATGCAACTTTAAAGGCACTGAAGGCTAAAGCTCTCAAGAAGGAGTTTGATAATTTCTCTTCGATAGGGAATGAGAGCTTAGATGATATTATTGACAGATTCTATCATTTAATGAGTGAGCTGCACACTCATGGTGTAACCATATTATTGGAATATAAAGTTTCAAGCTTTGCTGATGGTTTGCCTGAGAAATGGGATTCATTTGTGTCTAATCTGAGACAGAACGACATTCTTGCGACATTAGACATAAATGACTTCATCTTGAAGTTAAGAGAGGAAGAACTGAGAATGAAATACAAGTCGAAGAAAGGATCCTATGTTCAGAATCCTTCACTTTACAACTCAGTTCCGACTCCAGCTATTTCAGGAGCACCGTTACAAAAACATTCGTGTCCAGTTCTTCTGCTCCTTCCCAAACCACTGCATCAGGAACCAAAACGTCAAGGTCATCTGGCACCCAATACATAGTTCCTGAGGCAAATACTACGAAGTTGAAGACCAAGAATCTCGGTAATATCACAGTGGAAGTGGCTAAGGAGCATATGGATCTTCTAGCAGTAGTGGTACAATCTTATGATGGTCTAGTTGCCGGTAAGATTGGAAATTGTCATCTTGCTGATGAGGATAACGAGCAAGTTGATGAGAATGAGCTGGAAAGAATGGATATCATGTGGGCATTAGCAAGTGCAGTAAGAAGAGCTAAGAAGTTTGTCAAGAAGACGGGGCAAAATTTAGTCGCCACTAAAGATACGACTTTTGGTTTTGACAAAACCAAAGTCACATGTTTCAACTGTGATGAAAAGGGGCATTTTAAACGTGAATGTGTAAAGCCCAAGAAAACTGGAAATGGTAACCCATTTCCTACTTTCAACCTTCAAGACAAAGACATGATTGGAACTGCTTCTTCAAGTAAAGAGACAAAGGCTCTAACTGCTCAAGGTGATGAAGGTCAAGATTGGTCCTTCCGACTTGTCTCTCCAGGGGAATCAAATATTGCCTTTGTTTGCCTTTGTCGAAGCACTGGATGATGGATCTGCTAGTGAAGGTGAGATTAGAGCTGAGCAAGCGATGTCAGATACCAAAGAAGTTGTGAATGTAGTAAATCATCTGGTAGAGGAAGAACTTAGAGCCACAATTTCAGAATCTCTAGTTACCAAAGGGTCTGATTCTGCTTTGATGGCTGATTCATCACAGGTAAGTTCTTTAGATCAACTATTTGCAAAACATGCTTGTTTTGAATGTGAAAAATTTAGGGAAAGCATTGATCTGAAATTTCCTAGGTTATTAGAGCACAATGATAACTTAGTAAATGATTTACAACTGTGCACTGAAGCAAATCGCGTTTTAAAACAAAATGAGTGCAATTTCAAAGAAAAGATAGAACTTTTAGGGAAACAACTAAGGGAAACTGAGGTTGTTGCCTTAAATCAATCGAATGACATAAAGTTTTATTTAAACTCTTTGGAAGAAACTTAAACGGAAAAAGAAGTTTTAGAAGTCGAAGTTGAATCTTTAAAACAAAAACTGTACACTTTGGCTAGTTCTTCTCACATATTTCAAAACTTAGTGAAAGAACAAAATAATGGGGAAGGTCTGGGTTATAAAGTAGTTCCGCCACCACATGCAGTCCTTTTAAACACAAAATGTAGACTAATCAATAATAATCCAGTAAAGGATCATGTGGTGTCCACTCCTCTGGTTAGTGATCTTGATTCCACGGGTAAACCGGTGAAATCTGGCACTAAACAGAGGGATTCTATTTTGAAATCAAAAGGAAAACTGCTAGTTGAGAATTTGGATGATGAAATTAAAAGGGTTAATGTAAGGTCAGGTTCACAAACGTCGATTTCAGAACCCAAAATGACTAAACCAGCTAACCATAAACATGTTATTCATCAAAGTCCAAGTAAACTAAAAGTTAAAGATGTTCAAAATGTCAAAACAATTAATTTGTTAAAGAAGCTGAAACATCTAAAAGAGAAGTGACAAAACCCAACCAAACACATCTCACACCTTTACCAAACTCAACACCACATAAAAGTTTTCTTCAATCTATAGAAGTAAGATCTTGCTACAGTTGTGGAAAACGAGGACATATGTCTCCTAATTGTCCTTATTATCAAACGCCCAGAAAGAAAATTGAACTTTTTGACGAAAAACCAAGTTTTTCTAAAATAAGATCTACTGCTCCACTTAAGAGTTTTAGTGAACCTAAAGTTCAAACCATAAGCCAGTCATCTGTTTACCACAAACAGGCCTTACATAAAACTGGTTTATGGAAAGAAAAATCAAGTAATGTGTCTGATAGTGAGGACAAGAAGAAGAAGGATGTGCCCTCATCCTCTAAAGGACAGTGGGTTGAATTTATGATGTGTGATTCTTCTGGGTCACCCAAGCCAGTTAAGGCTTGGGTCCCAAATATGAACTAATAAGTTTCTTTGAACGTGCAGGGTGTCCGCTACAACGCTATCACTAATACCTGGATTATTGATAGTGGGGCGTCCAGGCACATGACAGGGAATTCGTCTCTCCTTTTCAACGTCAAACAAATTAAAGGGGGACATGTTTCATTTGCTGGAAACAAAGGAGGTTACATCACCGCTCAAGGCGAAGTGGGAAACAAGAAAGTAAAGTTTGACAAGGTCAACTATGTTCAACAACTACAGAACAACTTACTTTCAGTCTCCCAGATTTGTGATAAAGGATTCAAAGTTGCATTTGACAACAAGAAGTGCTACATGTTGAAGAAGGATTATGTGATTGAGGAGGATAAGGTTCTTATGTCAGCTTCAAGATATAACGACTTGTATGTCTTGGATCTATCAAAAGCCTCCACAACTAATCACACTGTTCAATGTTTCTTGTTAAAGGCAACTGAGAGGGATTCAGTCTCATGGCATAGGAGAATAGGACACATTAATCCAAGGAAGATGAATCATTTGGTTCAGAATGATTTAGTAAATGGAGTAACTGTCAAGAATTTCCAGCTTCCGGATTTCTGTGTAGCATGTAAGAAAGGGAAACAGGCCAAGAAGTCTCACAAGGCAAAGAAAGTTAATTCTATTGATATTCCTCTTGAGCTTCTACACATGGATCTGTTTGGCCCTGTAAGCACAAAGAGCATTGCTGGAGATCTATACTGCTTTGTAGTAACGGATGATTACTCAAGATTCTCTTGGGTGATGTTTCTGAAAGCCAAATCAGAAACTTTTTAATCATTCAAACATCTAGTAACTACATCGGAATCACTCTAAAAGCTAAAAGTAAAACAGATTCGATCAGACAACGGCACCGAATTCAAGAATCAGTGGATGGAGGCATATTGTAGAGAGAAAGGAATTGTACATCAATTTACCTCTACCTACACCCCACAGATGAATGGCGTTGCTGAAAGGAAAAATCAGAGCTTGATAGAGACTGCCAGGACAATGCTAGCCGACTCGAAACTGCCTATTCAATTATGGAATGAGGCAGTGGCTAATATGTGTTACACGCTCAATCGAGTCTTAGTGGTCAAACGACATGGGAAAACATGTTATGAGTTGCTCCAACGACGTAAACCCAACTTGGAGTATCTAGAACCAATTGGAACACCGTGCATGTTGTTGAAGAAAACTCAAACTGGGAAGTTTAGTGAGAAGGCAGAAAAAGGTATCTTTCTCGGATACAACATACCAGACAAGAGAGTTAGTAACAACTCAATGGGTCAGGTAGAAGTGTGGTGCAATGTTGATGTTTAAGATACACCACCCCCCTGCTGGAAAAGGACCTTCCTTCTTCTTTGACTATGATGGATTCTTTAATTCCTTCAATCTACCGCCTTCTCATATTGATGATGAGCTTTCTGCTAAGATGATGTACGATGTTCTGAACACTCCACTACCAGACTCAACACCAACGGCTCCATTGGATGATACTTCTAGCCCTTCAGGGGGAGAGCTTGAAGTAAGTGATTCTTCCTCTGATGAAGCAGTTGAGACTGAAAATGTGGACCAGGAGGAACAGGTTCCCACCAATGAAAGTACACAAGCATCAAATCCTGATGCCTCCGACACTTCTAAACCTCATACTCCAACGTCATTGGAGATGTTCGATTAGGAGTACAAACACGAAATCAGCTACACTCAACTGACTATGCCTCAGTCATGGAAAAGGGATATCTTCACGATGGTGCTTATCGATGTTTTGTGTCTCAATTTGAGCCAAAATATGTGAGTGAAGCCTTAAACGATGAGGCATGGGTTAGTGCAGTGCAAGAAGAACTCCTACAGTTCAAGAAGTTAGAAGTATGGACCCTTGTGGACACACCAAAAGGTGCTAAGGTGATATGCACTAAATGGGTGCTGAAGTGCAAGAAAGATGACCAAGGGTTCATAATTAGGAATAAGACTCGGCTTGTGGTTCAAGGATTTCGACAAGTCAAAGGCATAGATTACAATGAAGTGTTTGCACCGGTGGCAAGGATGGAAGCAATACGTATATTTCTAGCCTATGCATCCTACATGAAGATTAAAGTTTATCAACTAGATGGAAAACATGCATTCCTTCATGGTGAAATCCGTGAAACAGACTATGTCAGTCAACCCGAAGGATTTGAGGATCCGTATCATCGGGATAGAGTTTACAAACTGGAAAAGGCTCTTTACGGGCTCTATCAAGCCCCTAGAGCCTAGTATGAGAAACTCTCAACTCATCTTGTGAAACACGGTTTTCGCAGAGGAGTTATTGACTGTACATTATTCATCAAAGAAAAGGATGGTGATTTACTGCTGGTACAGATATATGTGGATGACATAATCTTCAGTTCCAAAAAACAAAGAATTATGTAAAGAATTCGAATCTGTAATGAAAGCAGAGTTTGAGATGAGTGCCATGGGGGAGATGAAGTTTTTTCTTGGCTTACAAGTGGATCAGACACCCAAAGGAATCTTCCTGCATCAGACTAAATATGTAGGAGATATCCTCAATCGATTCGACATGGAGAATGCTTCAGCAGCTGGAACTCCACTTGCCACGAACCATGACGTGGCACCTGATGAAAATGGTGATCTGGTTGATACCACCATGTAAAGAGGAATGATCGGATCTCTCATGTACCTCACGGCCTCGCGTCCTGATATAATGTACGCCATATGTCTATGTTCCAGAAATCAGGCAAAACCAAAAGTAAATCATCTTATTGGAGTTAAAAGGATCTTTCGTTATCTGAAGGGTACTCTTACACTCGGTTGTGGTATCCTCATGACGATGACTTTGAGCTTACAGCGTATAGTGACTCAGACTATGGTAGTTGCAAAATGAATTACAAGTCAACATCAGCGGGATGTTAGTTCTTTGGTAAACGGTTAGTCACCTGGCAGTGTAAGAAGCAGACATCAGTTGCTCTGTCAACATGTGAAGCTGAATACGTTGGTGCTGCAAGTTGTTGCTCACAAATAATTTGGATTCAACAGCAAATGCGCGAATACGGTTTGCAATTTTCTAACACCCCTATTTTTGTTGATAATTCTTCTGCAATTGCTGTAACCAAAAATCCGGTCCAACACCCTAAAACAAAACACATCGGTATTAAATATCATTTTATACGTGACTGTTTTGAAAAACAATTAATCGATGTGGTTAAAATTAATATTGATTTTCAACGCGCCGACCTCTACACAAAAGCATTTGACAAACCACGGTTTTTATATCTTTTAGAGGTTAATGGCGTGAAAAAGAAAAGTGATGTTATTCAAGAAGACGACAGTTCTAAGTCCGACAAGTAGGTTCTTAGTTTATTAGTTATTTTCTTTTATTTTATTTTATTTTCTTGTCTTTAAAAATCCAAAAACACAAAAAGATTTTGGGTTTTAGAATTTTAGGGGGAGAATAGTTTTACTTTAGTATTTCTTTACTTAAAAAAACGAGGGCGGGCAGATTAGCTGAAAGTTAAGCAATCAAATCTGTGAGATTTATTCAACAATTATGGAAAATGATAGTACACAGGGAACTAATTATTTGGGACATAAAAAGGACTTAAATGATTAACATGTTTTATTCAAATTATAAGTATGAGAAGTCTAAGCACAACTAAAGAAAAATTATAGTTAAACTAGTGTGCTACTGAGGTAACATAGAGAAAGTAGACCTAGAGGTTGCTAGTTCATTATATGATGTGTCGGTAGATTCAACACAATAGATGAGTAGACTTCATTGGTGAATCAAATTCAAACTAAGTAGTTCAACTTGCTGTGGGTTCTCATCTCATCCCTGGTTAACACAAGGGTGACGAGCAAAATAAACGCCACAAATGTGTGTGGATGACCATAAAAGTGAGCAAAGCACATGAAAAAAATGTTAAGCGCAATCAAGCTAATGACAAATGTTGTTGGTGCGTTATGTGCAAAAGAAATAAAGGTGCTCTAACAAGAAGATAGGTTGTGTGCCTTTCTGCTATGCGATGGCACTGACCTGAGGATAAGCATAACCTAAATATTCTAGAATTCATTGTTGTTTGCGCCTCTCTGCTGTGTGATGGCACTGACCTTAGGCTTGGCATCTCTTTGAAAGCTCTTAGAATAGTTTCTTTTTGTCAAATACCCGTAGACCGCTCAAAAATCTCCCGAGGAATGTTGATTACCATATAAGTGTGGGATCCACAAATGCTTGTTGAACTAATATAACCTAACTCCTCACCAATATGAGTCAAAAATATGTGTATGGATTTAAGTGGACAAACATACTGACAATCACCGTGACTGCAACTCTCGACTGTCAAAATTAGTGTGTGCATCTTATAGCTCTAGTATGATTTCCTACAAGTGCTATTGACTCTCAAACAAATAAGAATCTAGTATTCAAGTACAAATAAAAGGGTCCCAAATAATTGTGATATACATGTATGATTCCATATGAATCTCTCCAGAAATGATTCAAAATAACATGAAGCTGTTCTGTTCAGGAGGAAAAATCGGTTAATGGATTTTAAAAGGTTTCAATCCACCTCAAACCAAAAACACAAAATTATGTTTTCTCTCTTTGTTTGTGCTATTTCAAATTGTTTCTATGTTTTGCTATTTGCTTTACGTAGATGTCGGACTATGTGACTAGATGAACTCTGTGAATCTCAAGCTAAAAAGATCACGTCTGAGGTGATCAAATGTTTTCAAATTTAAAGGATCACGTCTGAGCTGATCAAATGTTTTCAAATTAAAAGGATCACGTCTGAGGTGATCAAATGACCAATCAGTTTTAAATTAAAAGGGTCATGTCTGAGATGATCAAACGGCAGAATGTTTTTATATCAAAAGTTAATAATTTGAAGTGTTTGAAAGTGTATGAGTTCAAGCTCATAAGTATGAGCCAATCGTACGATTGAATCATAAGGATGAGCCAATCGCACGTTTGAACCATATGAATGAGCCAGTCACACGATTGGACCATGAGTATGGGACAACCATGCGATTGGACCACAAGACTGAACCAATCGTACAAATGGATGAATGAGTATGAGCCAGTCGCACGATTGAAACCCAGTCGCACGAATGAAGCATGCGTATGGGTCCAGTCGCACGACTGAAATTTAAAATAGTATAAATAAGGGGGTCAGTCAGTCGTAACCCTTACCACCCTTCAAAGTTCTCTGAAATCGCCCATACACACACACCTTGCCCAAATTTCTACTGTTGTGATTACTGCCTGATCTGTGATACTAACGTCTGTTCTACTCATCTACAAGTACTGGGCGACTGAAATTGATCCAAATGAACATCTTAATCGCATCTTTAAGGACCGATTATGCTAAAACCTAGAACCGAGACTAAACCCTAAAAATAGACCACTTAAATGGACATTAAAGTTGATTTAAAGGACATTAAGTGCTATTTAGAGTCTCTGCGGTCCAAATGAGTCTAAATATGAAGTCTAATATAAAGTTTTGACAAAGATTCAATCTAGGGTGTTCAACAGTGTAGGATGCAAATGGACATGCTAATGAACTTCAGTCGCACGATTGAGCCAGACACACGATTCAATCGCACATATGAATCATGCGTATGGGTTCAGTCGCACGACTAATTCAACCGCATGGCATAGCATACGACTAAGTTTAGTCGCAGGCTCAATGGCACGACTGAACTCAGTCGCAGGCTCAATAGCACGACTGAACTCAGCCGCAGGCTCAATCATACGACTGAACTCAATCGTATGACTAAAACTCAGTCGTATGGTTCAGTCGCACGACTGAACCAGTTTGATCAAAACAGTTTAAGTTCCTACTGTCTTCTGTTATGCACAAATCTAATGTATATGTTTCTTGTGTTGCAGCAACATGGCTGATAGATGGACGATGAGCACCAAGCACAATATATGTGCTCATCTTGATGCGACTTCCAGGAACGCCGTTGAGTTCGCTGGGATTATAGCCTTTCTACGTAGGTCGAGGATCTACAAGGCTATCTCTGCTCCTTGCACACCCTACAGGTCTATACAGCAGGCCTTCTGGGAAGGTGCTTCAGTTGACAGATCTGTTGAGCCTCACTGCATTAGGAGCTCTATCTTCGGGCAGGAGATAGAGATCACAGAAGACGATCTCAGGAGAGTCTTGGACCTGGGTGATGATGGTGCTTGCCCAACCAAGTTGCATCCCCTGACTGTTCGAGGATGCTTTCTACGGATAAAGTACGCTGGGGACATCAACACAGGTGTGCTCAACAAGAGCAACATGTGCCCCCAGTTCAAGTACTTGGCTCATGTTATCCTGAAGTGCATAGCCTCTAGGAGAGGAGGATTTGATGAGTTATCGGACCAAATCCAGAACGCATTCGTTGCTCTGGTACTGAACCACCCGTTCAGTTTCTCGCGCATGCTCTTCTCTTATATGGTCGAGAACCTGGAAGCTAAAGGCAAGGAAGGCTTCTATATGTACCCACATTTTCTACAGATGATCATTGATCAGAAGCTTCCTTCGCTGCCAAAAGAGAGAGACGATGTTGTTATACTCGAGGTGATGGATGACACGACTTTAGGTCGGATGAAGGTCTACCGGGGAAGCAGGTGAAGCCCCCGGTAAGGAGACTGTTTGGGCACCTGGCCAGAGAAGATTATGTGGTGCCCTCTCGCAAGAAGTGGCGTCACGATGACAGTGACTCCGATGTTAAGCCTATCGTGGCACCCACCGATGAAGAAGACGACGATGATGACGACCATGATGATGGTCAAGGTGGTGATGCACCTGGTGGAACAGAGAAGGCTGCCTTCCATCAAGACTTCCGGCTCGATGAAGAGGAAGAGTCTGATGATGAGCCACTGGTTAGGACAGTTGGTAGCCGGGTTGTGGCCACCGACAAAGGGAAAGAGGCGGTTGGCGGACGCCAGGCTGGGTCGAAGGGTGTTGCTACAGACGTCACTAATCATACTTACACCCCAGACCAGCCACTCAGCTCAGGGGGAGCCTCTGTCTCCAAGGGCTCGAGGAAGAAAAGAATGGCCCAACCGTATGGCAAGAAGAGCAAGAGGCAGAGGATCACCCTAATCACCACAGCTACTACCACCACTACCACACCTCCTACCGCCATCACCACAGCTACTACCTCCACTACCACACCTCCCACCACCACTACCACAATCTCTCCACCACAATCCACTCCCATTCCTCCTCCCATCTTCACCACATCCACCACCACAACAACCACTCAACAAGCCAGTACATCCACCTAAGCCCCAATGACCCATGGCTCCACTCTACCCAATATCAGGTTAGAGGAACAACTTTCCAACCTCAACCGCATCGTGCTGAAGCTGATCGCTACTGATAATCTGAGGGCTACTCAGATCAATCAGCTGATGGCGGTGAATGCGACTCAAGCAAAGCAAATCGATCAGCTGAGTGAGAAGAACGCTCAGTATGAGAGGGCTTTAGGCCGAGCACACCATGCACTTAATAGTCAAAACGAGCTGGTGATGGCATCGGTAAAGAGGATTGAGGATCTGGAGAAGAAAAATAAGAAGATCTTGCTAAAGCTAAAGGGATCAAATAGTGAGCCGTTAAAGATTAAGGATGGTGATGATGAGGATGATGATGATGATGAGGATGAAGATGAATCTGAGGAAGATGATGATGATGACGAGGTAGCGGGAGGAAGTGGAAAAGGAAATGAAGGTGATGATAATGACGAGGATGATCAAGAAGGTGATGCATCTGCGTCAGCCTCAAATCCATCAGCGAAAGAGAGGCGTACCAAGAGAAATCAAGATCAAGGAGCCTCGTCCTCAGCTCCTCAAGCTGAAGAGACTACAGATCAAGACAAAAGTAATGATTAGATTTTTACGTATTTGAACCTTTTGTACTTGAAATATGTATTACATTAATGTAATTAATGATTAATTATGTTTAAATGTCTTATCTAATGATTTATGTGTGTTATGTTGAATGTTTAATCAAACAGATGAAGCTCAACAGACAGATGAATATGATGTCGCCCCCTTCAGCAAGTTAAGACTCAACTTACTATGATTCTTGACTTGCAAGGGATCGTCAAAAGATCTATGAGCTAAACTCCGGAGGAAGGAGAGATCATCCATGATCTAACAGACGAGCAACTCGCTAAAATGTTCAGACTGAATCCTGACGAGCTTGTCAAAGATGCTCCAGAAGTTAATGTTGTGAGTGATGATGAGCTGAAAGATTAGATGAGATAGAGATAGGGGATGTCACTGCAGATTATTATCCAAAGTACACTGACAAGGAAGGACATGTTATCCCCAACTTGGGTGAAACGTTTGGCAGTGTTACTTTTGATAAGTAAGAGGAGATGGAGAAAGAGAAAGAGAAAGATGAAAGTACAGCCCAAGCTTCGGATGCTAATGTTGATATTAAGAAAGCAGAATGGGTAGCTTGTTTTGCTGAGATGAAAGCCCAACACGCAACCCTAAAGCAAAATGCCTACACCAAGCTTTATAGAGTCAAAAGACATCATAAAGTGTCAGGCAAGATTATAGCGTGGGCATATTTTGAAGACTTGGAAGTCTATGCTGTTATAAGGGAGAAAGGGATTGAGTACTTCAGATATCCATATGATCTGAAGACTCTTCCTGGTTTTGAGCTCAACCGACTGGCATGCTTAGATCTGTTATATGCTAACCCAAGAAAGATGTCAGGATGGTTTGAGGCTGCATTGAAGAAAGAATACCACACTAGGTGGGTAAACTTCAGACCTCAACAACCTAAGAGGTTCATTCATAAGTCTGAAGTTGATCCTATATCTGGAAAGCCTAATGTTGTGTTGAAGTGGAGTCCCCCACACACAATGTCCAAGATTCCCTTACGGGAAATGGCTCAGGACTTCACTCCACACTTCAAATGGTGGTATTATGACTGGAGGACAAGGGAAGCGGTCATAGTTTTGAACAAAGATGGGAAGATAGAGACTATCAGGGTATTTGACCCAATGTGGCTCACTAACTTGTCTGCTGAAGATGTCCATACTTTATACAAGTGGCCACTGTTCTATGACACGCAAGGCATTGTACAAGCTCTTCAATTCCAACACGTTATACGGCTCTGTTTTGCATTTGAGATACATGCAGGAGTCACAAGAGAAGAGAAGTACAAGAAGTTCCAAGAACATGTAAAGAATGCTAGACAATAGGGTAAACTAGGTCCAAAGGGGAGTTTGTAGATACATGTGTTCCTAGTTTATGTGCTTAAATGTAAAAGTCTTTCATGTCTTACATATGTGTAATTTGACAAAGTAATGAAATATGATATACGATTTGATGTTTATTTATCTTTGATTCATATGTGTGAACTTCTTATATAGGTTTGAGGTTGTTGTACACAATTCTAAGTCAATGATGATTGAGTATTATGTTCAACCTAGTCAGGTGATTATTCAGGCTAATGGACCATACTTATGGACCATACGCATGAATACATCATGCTTATGGACCAGTCGCACGACTGAACCTTTAGTCGTGCGTATGACTCAATCGCATGATTAAGTCGCATGAATGAACCATGCTAATGGTTCAGTCGTACGAATGAAAACCACTAACCTATAAATACCACATAATTTATGGAAAAACAAAAACACTTGAAGAGATATTTTGAATACACATAAACCCTAGCCATCCAGAGCGTCCCAAACAGCCTGTCCAAGTTCATAGTTTGTTCCTGATCGATTCCTACTCGTTCTTTACGTTTAGTTCAATCTTATATCGATCGGGTTATCGTTCTCACTGATTGGATCGCCAATGAAATAGGATTCCGCACTATTTGATCCGGTTTAAACGCAAAATCAGTTAGTACTTTGTACGTACACGGTCCTAACACAAACATAAACAGAGGAAAAAGAGGGCGGTCAGACTCACCTCAACTGGTGGTTTGTAATAATCAACTTCCACAATCATAATATCGTTAGTAGAACCAGAGGACCTCAAACAGGTGAAATGAAATCCTATAATTTTTCAATACATAGTATGTTCTTAGATCAACATATACTTTTAAACTAGGGTTCACACACCCGTTAAGCCTAAAATCAAGATAAAAGCATTCTTATCACAAATATGCCCTACATAGAGTGGGTTTCCCTTAACATCCCAATCATGTCTCATAATGTACTACTAATCGATTTGATCTTTCCAAAGACCTTGATTTTTCCCAAAACCTCTAACAATGGACAATATGAGGATCTAAATTCCTACTGAAGCTTTCTGCAAGTGTAACATAGCTTCTTGACATGTCCACATCTCCAACCGAGCGATCTAACATTAAAATGGAGTTCCACAACATCACATTCCGTTCATATATAGTAATTCATTAAGAAAAAAGGTGTCTTGCCTCACGAAATCAAGAGCTCCCAAATGCAACTACAAGCAATGAAACGTTGTAGATCTCAAATAAGATCTTCGGATGCCTTCTCCAACGTTCTCAGATGCCTTACGTCTAGTGAGAGAGAGAGAGAGAGGGCTGAGATATGGGTTTCAAATGGTGTAATACGGAGTTTTGGGGCGTTTATGTAAGTTTTGATCACGTAGGTCCTTGGCGGACCATGACCAAATCCTTAATGATCCGGTATGAAACTCCATAAGCAATATTCGCCTTTACAAAAGGAATATTCATATTTTCAAAAGGAATATTCACATCTCTAAACTTAATATCCATCACGGACCATTACCTTGAAGCATAACGATCTGCTTTCATAACTCTTTTCCTAGCTCGAGATATGATTAATCTAAATTTGGGTCGTTTCCGGATAGGTTTTCACTTCGTTTCGCTTCTGATTTCCGCAACGAGTCACCACGGCGCATGATCTCCGACACTTAGATATTTTCCAATGTTACCATCTTAACTTCATCAACCCAATCCACTATCTCTCTCCTTCTCATGCATTAATCATGCCCTTAGGACCAAGGGGTTACATCCCCCTCCCCTTTTAAAAGGGGATTTTATCCCCGGAATTACCTTTGTTTGTAAACAAATGAGGATATTTCTTCCTCGTTGTGTCTTCTGGCTCCCACATATAGTCGAGGCCATGTTTAGCATTCCCTTTGAAATAGTCGAGGCCATGTTTAGCATTCCCTTTGAATTTTACAATGGATGTGTTTTCTCCTTAACCTTTTTTCTTGTCTTTCGACAATCTCGACCAGTCCGTCCACAAAGTTCAAGCGCTCATCTACCCAGATCTCGTCTAATGAGGCCCGTAATATTTCATCAGACAAACAATTTTATATGTTCTACACATAGAATATAGGATTGACTCTATTCAACTCCTACGGGAGTTCTAACTTAAAGGATACCGTGCATATTCGTTCAATAATTTTAAAAAGTGTAATAGAACAAGGATTCAGCTTACCTCGTTTTGCAAAACCAATGGTACTTCGCCATGGCGACACCTTAAGCATCACCTTGTCACCAACAACAAACTCTAATGGTTTCGCCACCTGTGGCATAGCTTTTCTGATGATCCCGAGTGGCTTTCAATATTTCCCTTATGTTTTTTACTTTGTCGATGGTATCCAAAATCAACTCAGGTGCCGTTAGTCATCTTTCGCCTACTTCGAACCGGTAAAGTGGCATCCAAAATTTCCGCCCATACAATGCCTAAAAAGGCGTGGATTTTAGGCTCAAATGATAGTTGTTATTGTACGAGAACTCTTTTAATGGGAGGTGGTCATCCCATCTACAAGCAACTTCAATCACACATGCTCATAGCATGTCCTTAAGGGTTTGTATAGTTTGCTCGATAGAAGCAAGATGTGAACCTAGCATCTCGATCAGACATGATTGACGTTGGCACACCATGCGTGGACACTATTTCATCAATGTATAACTATGCCAATTTTTCCATTTCGTATGTTTCCTTATATGTAAGAAGTGTGTAGACTTCGTTAATTTTATTTTACGATAACCATAACGCATCTTTTCCCTTTTGTGTCCTTTGCAACTTAACCATTAAGTCCATCATGATCTTTTTCTATTTCCACATGAGAATATCCAAAGGCTGTAAAATTCCTGAAGGTTTTTTATGTTCGGCTTGTAGGCAGGTCATGCACCTTTCCACATAAGGTGCAATATCCTTTTACATTTCAGGACACTAGTAATAGTTTTTTAAAGTATAATACATTTTATTAGCTCCATAATGCATTAAGTACTTAGACTGTTGTGCCTCTTCTAGTACCAACCTTTACAGATATTCATAATTGGGTACCCAAACCCGACTGCCCATGCGAAGTAGTCCTTCACTTCTCGTAGTCAACTATTTCATAGTTCAAAAATCCTCTCTTACTTTCCCATATTTTTCTCTCATAATGCTTCTGTTTGGGCTTTCAGGAACACATCCCTTAAGCTCAATTAAACGTCCATATGCATAGCACATTGATCTAGTTGTCGAGACTTGATAAAAAAACAAGTTGAACAACCGGTCTTAGCTACCTTTATTGCGTAGGGGTAAGTAAGTTCGTATCCATAGGAAATTAGTGGAAAATGTTTAACAAAAAAGACTCGATTAACTTAGTCACATGAATTTTAATAATAAAAATTGGAAATTTGGATGAATTCACGAACACTGGTGTAAAAAGCAAACAATCTTTGAAACAAATTTACTAAATAATAAGAAACAATCACTTTAGTTCTTGGTTTCACAAGATCGACAATTAATATGTTTCAATAGGATTTCATATGGATTTGAAATGGTGTAATTCAGAGTTTTTAGGGCTTTTATGTGAGTTTTGGTCGTGTAGGTCCTTGGTAGACCATTACCAAATCCTTAACGATCTGCTATGAAACCCTATAAGGAATATTCGCATTTTGAAAAGGAATATTCACATCTTCAGACATAATATCCATCGTGAATCGCTACCTAGATTCATAATAGTTCAGTGTGGACACCATAATTAGATTCCAATTGTCGAGACACCGCATTTTCATATATTATGGGTTCCGTAACTCTCTTTCTAGTTCGAGATATGATTAATATAAGTTTGGTTCTCTTCCAAGCAGCTTTACACTTTGTTTCGCTTCCGGTTTCCGCAACGAGTCACCATGGCTCATGGTCTCCGACACTTAGGGACGAGAGTTTACATCTTTATTATAATATTATGATCACTTTTAGGATGCCTTATTACCAATTACAAAAATGTGGAGAATAATAAAATGTACAAAAGGAGATGAAAGTTCCATATAAAACAATAACACCAACATAAGAAATAAATGATTACTACACCAAGATGATGTGTTGATGGCCTTTACTTTGTATGGATGATCATGTAAAAGAAGAAGAGGTTTATTAGAATAGAAAATGAACTTCTTATAATGGAAAAATAATATAATTAAAGGCTTGAAAGATACCTCTGACCAAAGAACCGCCAACTAGTTATGAATTCCTTAGGTTGCTCGAAAGAATAAAAGTTTTGCATAAGTATGTGTATTTCATTTGTATGGTGAGAAATGAAGAGAGTTTGAGTTCTCAAATGATGGTAATTAGCCTTGATGAGTATTGATGTGCAAATTAAGATGGTGATTGAGTTAGAAGAAAAGTTTAGTGGTGTTAATACCACGCTAGAAGGGTGCCCGCGCAATGTGGCAGGGTGTCATTTTACATCAGGCATGTGTATTTAATATTTTGCAATTCTTATAGTAGTTTGACTAAAGTCTATTATGTTTTTTTAAGTTAAAATTTAGAACACCAAATAAATGGGTTCTGCATGAATACTTGTACATATATGCATTAACTTATTGTACCTCACAAAATACAGATCTGTTTAGCAAAAAGTTTAAACCAAAATGTTTTAAAAAAACAGGTTAAGTTGTAGTCTCAAAACGTTTTTAAATATGATAGATTAAAAGATATAGCTGAAATATTAAAACATATTATGTTTTTTTGGTTTATGGGCAGATAATACAAATTTTTATGCAAGTGTTAGTAAGTGTAAGGTTATTATGTAACTAATTGTAAGGGGTAATTTGTAAATAATGTTAAAAGTGGTTATATCTTATGCATTGAATATAAGTGTTCTTAATTTTATAGTATCTTAAAATGCCCTTCTCATATGTTTTATATATAGTATAAATAATTGGTCCGATATTCTTTGGGGTTGTGGGGTGTATTATGGTCGTTTCAAAATTAATTTTCATATTTATGTTATACGGTAAAATGATTATAAATGTCTCACTTAACATTTATTGTGTTACATTTGTATGACATAAGTAATTATGATCTTATTATTAACTTAGGGGTTGTATGACAATTTTTGAATGATTAAGTGCTGAACTAATAAGAGGTTTGAACCATTAAGTGCTGAATCATTATGAGGTCTGAACCATTAAGAGCTAGTATATCATTTAACTATTCAAAGGCAAATGTCTGACCAATTAAGATAAGATGTCTAACCATTAAGAATTAGACTTCTTAACCATTCAGCATTAGTATAATGCTTAACCATTCAGAGGCAAATGTCTGAACCATTCGAAACAAACAGTCTAAACCATTAGATACTAAACCATTCAGGCATCTAAACCATTAAGAGGTTGATTCAGATACTGCCAAACAACCCCTTAGAATCTCTTGGTTAAGATTATGTTCATTTGTTTCAATTCAAGTTTTAAATGTTTTTATCACCAATATCGTGTGTCTTAAAGGTTCTTTAAGTTGTTATATGTCTCACCCTTAAATTCTACTTATGAAGTTTCACCAAAAGGAGCGTGACAAAATAGTATCTCAAACACGGTCATATCAAATGAAACTATATGCGTTTTAAAAAAAACTTTGATCTTTAATCGGAGTAAAACATAGTTTGAATGATAAGCAATGCGAAAGCATATAAATAAAATGTAGAGCCAATACTAACAGTTGCACAAAACATGACACGCAAAAAAGTATTTAATGTAAAGGACATAAGTTTATAATGCATGCCCTGAGTAAACCCTTACATGTGCAATCTAACCATAAGCCTTCCTGCAAATAAGAAAACATGCTAAAGTGTCAGCTAAAGGTTGGTGAGTTCATACGTAAAAACAAAAGGCTTGGTCTCATGTCTATATCCACAATGGATGAGACATTAGGGTAATCAAACAGAAGATCAAAAGGGGTGAGCTTCAATACTTGCGTAAAAAGGTTTTATTACAATTTATTTTATTTCCTATATTTTAAAAATTTCCAGAAAATTATTTGGTGTTTTTTTAAAATATTTAAAGTTATACAAGCTATTTTTATAATTATTAGAAATTGCCCATAATTAAATTAAGGCTCAAAAAGCCTTAAAAAAATAGTTGAGGGAGCCCGGGTTCGAACCCGGGACCTCACAGTTGTGGGGGAGTGTGCTTACCATTAGGCTGGGGCGCCTATGCCTGTAAGAACACAAGTTTTATTTCCTAAATACCAATTTAAACAAAACCCCCAAATCCCATATGAACCCTAGAATCTTTAAACCCCAAATCGAACTTCAATTTGATAGCGATTACCAAAATCAACATGGGGCTTTGATTCCCCATGTGATTTCGAGTATATACATACGTTTAATTACTCCAGTTGATGATGGATGGGTGATGAACAGACCAAGCTTAAAGCCGCGACACACGTACAACTGATTCTATGTTCAAACGACGATGGAAATCAAATTAAACTTGTGGAAAGCTTCGAATAAGGTTCTTGATGCAAAGCCCTCTGTCAATTTTGATCCTCGAACACCGGAATGTGGGGTTCGACTACTTGCAGAACCGCGACGTTTACGTGTGTAGATGTTGGTGTTCGTTGTTTATCAGGTGAAATTGGGTGTTCAATTAGCTTTAGGGAACCAATCCGATGATTTCCCTTCAATAACTTCAACATTATTGGATCAGTTTCAAGTCGAACGGTTGGAACTTGAATGCGCATTTCGGTTTCTTGATTAAATGTTCTTAACAACACTTTAAATCGAAATTAAACATGATCATGGGTTCGAAAACGGGTCATGAGGCGATTCAATGGAATTATTTTGGTTAATAACGGTTAATTCAAGAGCGGAGCAGTCGCCGGAGGCCGCCGGAGTCGGCCACCGGAAAAACGGCCGGTGGGGACGAAATTGGTTTTGTTTTTTTTTTCTAATTTACACAAATGGTCCCTGCAATATCCTTCCTTCATTATTTTATTCCCAAAACTTCTTTTAAAGTTTCAAAATTAACAATTTAACCCCTGGACTTCAATTAACTTTAAGTTTTAATCATATCAAGTTAAATAACTTCTATAAATTATTATTATTATTTTTAGTACTATTATTAGTAATATTACTACTATTTTAGTTATTATTACTAGTATATTATTATTATTATAACTTTTTATTATTATTACTATTATTATTATTAATATTATCATAATTATTGCTATTTGTTATTATTATTATAAATTTTCTTCTTATTATTATTACTAGTACCATTATTATTATTATTATTATTATTATTATTATTATTATTATTATTATTATTATTATTATTATTATTATTATAATAATAATAATAATAATAATAATAATATTAATAATAGAAAAATTATAAAAATAATAATAATAACTAAGAATAATAATAATGATAATAATATTACTATTATTATTAAAAACAATTTATAAAAATTATAAAACCTAAAAAGGTTTGAAACTTAAAGTTATAGGGTTAGTTTTGTGAATTTATAAACTTTAAAAGAAGGTTTAAAGCATAAAATGTTGACTGCTTAAAACCTCAGGGACTAAATGTGTAAACTTTAAAAACCCCAAACCTTTCCCCCTCGTCGGCCTCTTCTTTCCCGTTCAACTTCCGGCCATCGCTCCGGCGATGGTCAAAACCACCAAAACAGTCGATTTAAATGAAAATAAACCGAACATTAACTATGATGCATCAGTTTCGAACATGGCATCGGTTTAATTGAATTAAATCGGTCGATTAAGGTGATGCACCCGAAACCGAATCATCAATTCAAAACGTTAACCCGTTCATAGTGGAAACGATCAAATCATTGCTAATTAACATGGGGCTAATGCACGTATCGATCCTTCTAAGCTTCCTGTAACATCAATTTCGATCTAAACATACCCACACACCACCGTCGATCACCATCACCATTCGTGACCTGCAACTCAACGGGGATCTATGTTTGGAGCTTTATTAAACCAAATTGGTTGAGGGTTTTAGTTCGAGATGATGACGCGAAGCTTCCCACGAGTTTAATTTGATTATCATTGAAGATTGACCTTCCTTTGTACACCTATGGCCGCAAGTTGTTCTTCGGGTGTTCTTATTATCATTTCGTAACAAACCAGGTAATTAAACCATCTCACATACTCGGTTTTGCATAAAGAATCAAAGCCCTAAGTTGGTATCCATAAACAACAACAGATTGATCTTCAATTTGATCGGATTTGATTCTAGGGTTCTTAGAATTTGGGGGTTTCAGTTTGATTTGCTTTATAAAATATGGGAATGGGATTTTATCAGGGCTAGGCGACCCAGCCTAATGGTAAACACCCTTCCTGTGAACCTTGAGGTCCCGGGTTCGAACCCGGGCACCTCCATTTATTTTTTTAAGCCTGTTTAACTACAAATTAAATTACAGAAAAATTATAATTAATATAAAAATCATTTTTGATAATTAATATAATGATTTTTAGACACTAAAGTATTTTCTGCAATTTTTCTAATTTAAATATATTCATAAATAAATAAATAAATAAATATATATATATATATATATATAATATATATATATATATATAGTTATTTCTTATAAAATGGATTTAAAATGATGGTTCTAATTAATAAATTATCATTGATCCAAACGTTACTTTTAAAATCATGATTGTTTTTTTAAAAAAATATGTATTTATTTAAAGTTTTATATCTAAACTTTATTAGTTGTTACAAAAGGTTTTCTTCTAAATTAATTAAATATTTATTTATAAATGGTTGGACTTAAAAATATTTATGAACACTTAATTCTTTAAAGAATTAAATTCATAATTGTAGTAATTATATATAATTACTTAAAATATTTAAGAATATTATTATAAAACATATTTTAGCGAAATAATATTTTGTTATTAATCAAAATGTTATTTTCTTATTATTCTTTGATAATTAAAAAGACTTAATTGTATATTGAACCTCATCGTTATTATATTTAATTCATTTTTAAAATACTTAAATACATATATAATTCTTCTAATGGGTTTAAAATGAGAATAATTATTCTATAAATTTAGTTACTTGTCAAAACTCCTTAAAACTATCAAAACCCTAATCATTAATAGAACGTTAATCTTATTATTAACTTTAATCTTTACCTTGTAATATATATGTTAGGTGCCTTGTAATGGATACGTTGGATTATCTTTTAATCTTTTATGTCATCTTGAAATGTATATATCAATGTGAGTATTTCCATACCACTTTTTGCTTATTTTCACACTTTGGGGTGAAACATGTTAACTTATACTATTGCACTTGTAAACTTATTTGAGACTTGTAATCTTTATGGCAATTCATCATGCAAAGTTGTGGCTAGTTGAACTTTTGTGGTTACCATGTTATGGCGTTATATGTACAATCATTAACTATTGCTAGCCCAGCGAAGTCATAATCTATGGGCAAGACAAGCCTACTTTGGTTGATCCAAGTACACTTAGCTGATCGTATAATCTTGTAAACGTTTGAGACTTGTAAAACTTTGTCGAGGTTTGATTGTTGCATTGTTCATAACATCCCTAATCACTTTATTCACTAACTTATGACTTGAATTGCCATCTTTTATATACTTATGTATTGAAAACTATGGAATGCTCACCAACATTTTTATGTTGACCTTTTATTTTTAACATGTTTCAGGAAACTCCCAAGTTTAATGTGGACTTTGAAGCTTGCAATAAAACTAGGACTTGGACCTAGTTAAATAAACAAAATGTTATGTTATGTTTGAGTTATGTTGAACTTATTTCTTGTTTGAGACTTATGGTTGTATTTCATTTTAAGACTTATGATAATAATATTTACAATTTAATATAGCGTTATGTGGCTGTGAACAATCTTAACCCTCACATCTCGACGATTCCGCCGTCAAGGTTGGGGTGTGACAGATTGGTATCAGAGCCCATAACTATAGGGATTTAGGTTATTAGAAATGGTGACCTAGACTATAGTTGCATGAACCTCATAGAAAGATCCTTATACCTTTGTGCTTACATGTTGTTTGCATGCTACATAATGCTATGCCTTTTGTGCAACTTGATGCCTTAGCATAGGATTGCCTTATGTATGCTTAAACTTAGTTACTTGTCTCCCTAAACTTAACTTTGACTCTTTGACTCTCCCCGACAAATGAACTTCCTAAACTTATTCTCAACGACATGTGGAGTCTACACTTATCGTCGTGGGTTCAATTCCTTCGACTCTATGTCTAATCTATAAAAATCTCATCAAGGTTTTGATTTCATAAACCAAAGAAATTTGTGTGACACATAGACACCTGTATTCTGGATTTCCTGGCAAAAGGCCTTCGGGCTAAGGCAAGCATATCGTATAAATCTCATTGTGAGACCAGTTATGCTTACCTGGGGATTTCTGGGATGAGTGATAAACTATGGTCAACATACACAAGTCTCTATGGCAAATGGGTCAATTTACCTTGACGTGTCAACGATTCCAAATGGTAATGCGTTACCAAATGGAACCATCCTCTTTGTATCTTAAAAATCTTTGATTCCTTGAACTGGTATCTCTTCATTCTTATCACGCATAATGTTCCTGTTAATATTGAACCTAACCTACATTTCAACTCTTACGTTTAAATACCGTTACACGTTGAGCGTTTTATGTAACTATTTCTATATCTTGACCAACGTGAACATGGATTTTAATATACCCAAAGATATTGGGAATCTAAACCGAATGGTCATCAAAAACTTTAAACCGTTACTTATGGTTCTCAAGTTTTCTTAAGGATGTGTCCCATAACTAAGAACATGCAATGCTATAGGTGGAATTCCTACATCTCGGGATACTTTGTCTAGGCAAAGTGTAAATGGCGATTTGACTCGAACATTGAATCCATTTACTTGACTCGAAACCCTTGAGATGAGTGATCACTTATAAGTACGCGTGTCTTCAATAAGGCTATAGTTGACCTCATATCTTGAGAAGTCCATGTATTTCTTTCGATTGTGAATCGAATGTTCACATCTTATTGTGGTGTTGAATAATTTCCTGCCCTTGATTTCGTCTTCCCGATTGAAACCATCCAAGATTTGAACATCACAACAACTTCTGTTATCTTGAACTTTGATCTTAAGTTTGTAAGCATGATTTTTTTTCCTTTTGTTACATTGATGTAACTTGAAATTTTCCGAATTTCTAATTGATATTATTTTCCTTTCGTCGTTAAGTCAAACTCCGTACCGTTTGCACCGTGAGAGATGCAAGTGTTTGCAAGCCAACCTATGACTAAGAACACTCGTATCTCTTAAATGATTCTAACTCATCAAAACAGGGGTGATTCCCTTACTTTGATGATTCTCTAATCGTTTCGATAAATGGTTTCCAATTGTGATTTATAAAATTTCATCCTCTGGATCGGGGTGATTTCCTTAACCCGAGGATTGACTTCAATTATTTTCTTTGGAATGGCATATCACAAATGACATGATCTCACCAAAATAGGATTGAAACCCGTACTTTGGTGACAAATGTCAATCTTCGATTATTTTCTTGCTATTATGAAATTCAATCATCAAGATAGGCGTGAATTCCATACCTTGATATCATCTTCATGAATTGTATTTGTTCAAATGAGACGACTTCATCAAAGTAGGAGTGAATTCTGGATTTTGATGAAGAAGTTCATCTCGTTATATTTTGTTTTTGTAAAACTTCACCGTTAAGATAGGAGTGATTTCCCTTACCTTAATGGTGAGTTACCTCGTCTTATTTCTGTGGATCCTCAACAAGGAGTTGGGATCGAACTTTTTGATTGGTAAGTTAGTGGTCACACCTTGGGAATACACCATCAAGTTAGGAGTGAAAATCACACCTTGATGACTATTCTTATTTCTTGATCTCCAACTTACCAAGGTTTTAATCAAGTGACAAGAAACATGTAGTAACTTGAAGGGTGAACCAATGTTAGTGTTTGGACCTATCAAGCCAAAGCATGATTTCTGAACTTGAAAGGAGACTCGATCACTCTAGGTTGATTTTGATTCCGAACTTGGAGCATTTGAATTCTTAAATCGATTTCTCTCCCTTTATCTTCATGTTTTGACTCGATCTAGCTATATCGAACCATTTATTCTTTACTTATCAACTTTCATTTTGAGTTATTATCAACACATGATTGTGTGATGGTGGCCTTCTTAAACAATCTTCCTACTAAATAAAGACATTATCAACTTGTGGTTATGTCTTTCTAGTCATACGAATGTTCTCGACTATACTTATGGGTTTGATGAATTACGTATGCAACCTATATTTGGAAATTTGTTACCTTGCAAATGCATGTCTTATTGTTTGCGTTACTTCTTGAATCACTTTTGAACCCTTAATCTTGGAAATCTTTAAAACTCTATCTTGGTTTTGAACAACAAGACTTGTTATTATCCTTATTGCGATGTGGATATAAAGGTTCATAAAATTTCGTAATTTGCAGTCATGGGTTTGGCATAAAAGAGAAGACATAACTTGGCATGTGTCCAAGTGTCTTACCTTCACATATGACAAAACCTAACCCCCATGTTCCCGGGAATTTCCTGCTCAATTTCTCATCACCGAATGTCTCTTATTTTGGATGTCATACTGAAAATTGGTGCATAATAGACCAATTGACTAAACTCATATTGACTCATGTGAGATAATGGGTCGATAAATTGACTTGTATCTAACTCAAGAATTCGTATACCGTAGTATGGCATTAAAGCATCGATCGTTATTTTGGATGACCGATTCATTCTCTGTTTTTAATAATGTTCCTAACCATCGTCGTGAACTTATTCCAAAGTCTTCGCATATCGTATTATTCTTAGATCGATGATTGGTCAAAGGAGAGATACATATTCACAAGATATGCGTTAAGACCGTTTCATATAGTGACGTTTGGGATTCTTAAATCCTGACGGTTAACCTTTCCTATCATTGTTGGTCCTTTATTGATTTCTAGACATCAATTTACTACGAAATTATATTCTGGAAGTTGTGACTTATGAATCTAAGGTACCACGGTAACTCGTCATCGTTTTTCAACGTTTCATCTCAAAACGTCTCGCGTTTATTATGTTAAGAATCTTGTAAGATTCCATAAAGTGAAGCGTTCCACCTGTAATCAAACGTCAAACACTGTTCGTTGAACACTCACCTTTCATTACAATTCCTTTGTTTCATTTAAGTTCATTTTTAATTTCGGGACGAAATTCTTTTAAGTTGGGGAGACTGTAACATCTCGTATTTTTGTTAGTTAAAAGGGTAACTTCGTTAAGTTTATAAAAGGACCTTTTATGTCTTTTGTGAAACATTGAGGGTTTATTGTGCTTCATAATTAATTTGGTGGTTAACAAATTAATTTAATAAATAATAATAACATTATAAGTGTTACAATGTTTACTTAATATTATAAAACTTAACTTAAAGTAATAAAAATCTTAAAAAAAATAATTGTGATTAAAATAATAATAATAATGTTATTGTTATTATTACTATTAATGATAATAATAATAATAATAATAATAATAATAATAATAATAATAATATAATAATAATAATAATAATAATAATAATAATAATAATAATAATAATAATATTAATAATAGCAAAATTATAAAAATAATAATAATAACTAAGAATAATAATAATGATAATAATATTACTATTATTATTAAAAACAATTTATAAAAATTATAAAACCTAAAAAGGTTTGAAACTTAAAGTTATAGGGTTAGTTTTGTGAATTTATAAACTTTAAAAGAAGGTTTAAAGCATAAAATGTTGACTGCTTAAAACCTCAGGGACTAAATGTGTAAACTTTAAAAACCCCAAACCTTTCCCCCTCGTCGGCCTCTTCTTTCCCGGTCAACTTCCGGCCATCGCTCCGGCGATGGTCAAAACCACCAAAACAGTCGATTTAAATGAAAATAAACCGAACATTAACTATGATGCATCAGTTTCGAACATGGCATCGGTTTAATTGAATTAAATCGGTCGATTAAGGTGATGCACCCGAAACCGAATCATCAATTCAAAACGTTAACCCGTTCATAGTGGAAACGATCAAATCATTGCTAATTAACATGGGGCTAATGCACGTATCGATCCTTCTAAGCTTCCTGTAACATCAATTTCGATCTAAACATACCCACACACCACCGTCGATCACCATCACCATTCGTGACCTGCAACTCAACGGGGATCTATGTTTGGAGCTTTATTAAACCAAATTGGTTGAGGGTTTTCGTTCGAGATGATGACCCGAAGCTTCCCACGAGTTTAATTTGATTATCATTGAAGATTGACCCTCCTTTGTACACCTACGGCCGCAAGTTGTTCTTCGGGTGTTCTTATTATCATTTCGTAACAAACCAGGTAATTAAACCATCTCACATACTCGGTTTTGCATAAAGAATCAAAGCCCTAAGTTGGTATTCATAAACAACAACAGATTGATCTTCAATTTGATCGGATTTGATTCTAGGGTTCTTAGAATTTGGGGGTTTCAGTTTGATTTGCTTTATAAAATATGGGAATGGGATTTTATCAGGCCTAGGCGACCCAGCCTAATGGTAAACACCCTTCCTGTGAACCTTGAGGTCCCGGGTTCGAACCCGGGCACCTCCATTTATTTTTTTAAGCCTGTTTAATTACAAATTAAATTACAGAAAAATTATAATTAATATAAAAATCATTTTTGATAATTAATATAATGATTTTTAGACACTAAAATATTTTCTGCAATTTTTCTAATTTAAATATATTCATAAATATATATATATATATATATATATATATATATATATATATATATATATATATATATATATATATATATATATATATATATATATTCATAAATATATATATATATATATATATATATATATATATATATATATATATATATATATATATATATATAGTTATTCCTTATAAAATGGATTTAAAATGATGGTTCTAATTAATAAATTATCATTGATCCAAACGTTACTTTTAAAATCATGATTGTTTTTTAAAAAAAATATGTATTTATTTAAAGTTTTATATCTAAACTTTATTAGTTGTTACAAAAGGTTTTCTTCTAAATTAATTAAATATTTATTTATAAATGGTTGGACTTAAAAATATTTATGAACACTTAATTCTTTAAAGAATTAAATTCATAATTGTAGTAATTATATATAATTACTTAAAATATTTAAGAATATTATTATAAAACATATTTTAGCTAATTAATATTTTGTTATTAATCAAAATGCTATTTTCTTATTATTCTTAGATAATTAAAAAGACTTAATTGTATATTGAACCTCATCGTTATTATATTTAATTTCATTTTTAAAATACTTAAATACATATATAATTCTTCTAATGGGTTTAAAATGAGAATAATTATTCTATAAATTTAGTTACTTGTCAAAACTCCTTAAAACTATCAAAACCCTAATCATTAATAGAACGTTAATCTTATTATTAACTTTAATCTTTACCTTGTAATATATATGTTAGGTGCCTTGTAATGGATACGTTGGATTATCTTTTAATCTTTTATGTCATCTTGAAATGCATATATCAATGTGAGTATTTCCATACCCCTTTTTGCTTATTTTCACACTTTGGGGTGAAACATGTTAACTTATACTATTGCACTTGTAAACTTATTTGAGACTTGTAATCTTTATGGCAATTCATCATGCAAAGTTGTGGTTAGTTGAACTTTTGTGGTTACCATGTTATGGTGTTATATGTACAATCATTAACTATTGCTAGCCCAGCGAAGTCATAGATCTATGGGCAAGACAAGCCTACTTTGGTTGATCCAAGTACACTTAGCTGGTCGTATAATCTTGTAAACGTTTGAGACTTGTAAAACTTTGTCGAGGTTTGATTGTTGCATTGTTCATAACATCCCTAATCACTTTATTCACTAACTTATGACTTGAATTGCCATCTTTTATATACTTATGTATTGAAAACTATGGAATGCTCACCAACATTTTTATGTTGACCTTTTATTTTTAACATGTTTCAGGAAACCCCCAAGTTTAATGTGGACTTTGAAGCTTGCAATAAAACTAGGACTTGGACCTAGTTAAATAAACAAAATGTTATGTTATGTTTGAGTTATGTTGAACTTATTTCTTGTTTGAGACTTATGGTTGTATTTCATTTTAAGACTTATGATAATAATATTTACAATTTAATATAGCGTTATGTGGCTGTGAACAATCTTAACCCTCACATCTCGATGATTCCGCCGTCAAGGTTGGGGTGTGACATGTAATTTCCAAACCCAGATAGATGGTTTGTCATAAGAGATCAAGAAGGTCAATAGATATTCTACTAGAAAAACGTACTTGACCTGCTTGAGCACGATCTCTTGGGCATGAAGAGATACTATGAAAGCCTAAAAATCCTAACCAACAAATGAAGAAAGGAATGGCTCAGATTCTGATGGCATTAATCAAGTAGAAGATCCAAGTTCATAGTACTCTTGAATTTTTGGTAGCATCAGGAATTTATAAGATCAAGATGACTATTTTAAAGGCTCATGCTAACCAAAGATCTCTCAACATGCAATGAAGTACACAGAAGGAAGTATTTCGGAAGATTTGACTATATAGAAAGAAAAATAACTAAGTGTCAAATCTTCTAAATCCCATCTTTGTGTTTCATTCAAAGTATGGTCAGCTGTAGGTTGTAGTATAAAGTATCTCATGTTTCTGTCTAAGTACCAAGCTTTGTAATACTTGTAAACACTAGAGATCAATATACATCATTCTTGAAAACCCATCTTTGTGTTTTTGAATGTTCTTACTTGTTGTTCATTGTTTCACTACCTGGTTGCCTATTTTGATCTAGTAGGCGTGTTTAGTAGATAATCTCTAACTGTGAAACTGTTGTTTGAACCACAACCGGTATTGCAATTGGTATTAGAGCTTCTTAGGCTCTTGATTGCAAGAACTAACCATCTTGAATCACTCTTTAGTTTCACATTCACTTACTTGCTCAAATGGAAGCTCTTTCTAAAGCTGATATGGAAACCGGTACAATGACTAAATCTCCACTAATCACTCCTAATTACTTTGACACTTGGTGCATGACAATAGAAGGCTTCATCAAGTCTCAAGACAGGAGGATGTGAAGATCTGTAGTCTATGGACCTCACATCCCAAATACTACTCCAGCAACAACTGGAGGTGGGATGATATCCAAGGAACTGGCTGACTATTCTGAAGAAGACTGGAAGAAAATAGACATTGATTAGAAAGCCATGACCACTCTTCAAATTACTTTTACCAACTCCATTTACTGAGGCTTCAAGAAATGCAAAAGTGCAAAGAACTTTTGGATACACTGAAGCTGATGTATGAAGGATCTGAGAAAGCTAAGGAGAACAAGAAAGATACAGGTTAAGTTGTAGTCTCAAAACGTTTTTAAATGTGATAGATTAAAAGATATATCTTAAATATTAAAACATATTAAGTTTTTTTAGTTTATGGGTAGATAATACAAAATTTTATGCAAGTGTTAGTAAGTGTAAGGTTATTATGTAACTAATTGTAAGGGGTAATTTGTAAATAATGTTAAAAGTGGTTGTATCTTATGCATTGAATATAGTAAGTGTTCTTAATTTTATAGTATCTTAAAATACCCTTCTCATATGCTTTATATATAGTATAAATAATTGGTCCGATATTCTTGGGGTCGTGGGGTGTATTATGGTTGTTTTTATAATTAATTTATCATATTTATGTTATACGGTAAAATGATTATAAATGTCTCACTTAACATTTATTGTGTTACACTTGTATGACATAAGTAATTATGATCTTATTATTAACTTAGGGGTTGTATGACATTTTTGAATGATTAAGTGCTGAACCAATAAGAGGTCTGAACCATTAAGTGTTGAATCATTATGAGGTCTGAACCATTAAGAGCTAGTATATCATTTAACTATTCAAAGGCAAATGTCTGACCAATTAAGATAAGATGTCTAACCATTAAGAATTAGACTTCTTAACCATTCAGCATTAGTATAATGTTTAACCATTCAGAGGCAAATGTCTAAACCATTCAAAACAAACAGTCTAAACCATTAGATACTAAACCATTCAGGCATCTGAACCATTAAGAGGTTGATTCAGATGCTACCAAACAACCCTCTAGAATCTCTTGGTTAAGATTATGTTCATTTGTTTCAATTCAAGTTTTTAAAGTTTTTATCACCAATATCGTGTGTCTTAAAGGTTCTTTAAGTTGTTATATGTCACACCCTTAAATTATACTTATGAAGTTTTACCAAGAGGAGTGTGACAAAATAGTATCTCAGACACGGTCATATCAAATGAAACTATATGCGTTTTAAAAAAAACTTTGATCTTTAATCGGAGTAAAACATATTTTGAATGATAAGCAATGCGAATGTATATAAATAAAATGTAAAGCCAATACTAACAGTTGCACAAAACACGATGCGCAAGAAAGTATTTAATGTAAAGGACATAAGTTTATAATGCATGCCCTGAGTAAACCCTTACCTGTGCAATCTAACCATAAGCCTTTCTGCAACCTAAGGAAACATGCTAAAGTGACAGTTAAAGGTTGGTGAGTTCATACGTAAAAACAAAAGGCTTGGTCCCATGTCTATATCCATAATGGATGAGACATTAAGGTAATCAAGCAGAAGATCAAAAGGGGTGAGCTTCAATACTTGCGTTCTCCTCCAAGTCAAGCTGCACCTGAAGCTTAGGTCAAGGTTCAACCCAAACAGACAACAGAATAAAGATCTGTTGCTGATCCATAGCCAGCTTAATCTTTTGACCCACAACAAAGTCCTAACCTTCTTCTGAACATGTGAAGGGGAAGGACCAAACTGAGAAGGAAAAAGAAAGAAAAGGTTATCAAGACTAACCTTCTTAGATAAAATATAGAAAGAGGAAAAGGATGGCCATTAGAAGAGACTTAAAGTCAAGAAAGAAAAAGAAGTCTAAGGCATCCACCTCTACACATCAGGATGAGTCAGAACATCAAATAAAAGAGGCTGCTCAACCAACTCTCTTATATATAGAGCCTCTAGCTGTTGAGAGACCCATCATGTATTAGGTGTAATTTCAAAACCCAGACAGATGGTTTGTCACAAGAGATCAAGAAGGTCAACAAGTATTCTTCTAGAAAAACATACTTGACCTGCTTGAGCACGATCTCTTAGGCATGAAGAGATACTATGAAAGCCTAAAAATCCTAACCAACAAATGAATAAAGGAATGGCTTAGATTCTGATGGCATTAATCAAGTAGAAGATCCAAGTTCATAGTAATCTTAAAGTTTTGGTAGCATCAGGAATTTATAAGATCAAAAGATCTCTCAGCATGTAATGAAGTACATAGAAGGAAGTATTTCAGAAGATTTGACTATATAGAAAGAAAAATAACTAAGTGTCAAATCTTCTAAAGCCAAAGACAGAAATCTTCCAAAGACAAAATAAAGTCTTCTGAAGCTTGAAGACTGAACTCTTCTGAAGACTAAGAAGACCTGTGTTTCTTCCGAAGTCTGAAATATCGGAAGAAACACTCTGACATACTTTTGACAAAAGTAGAAGACCTCTCCACTGTCTGCTATGAAGACTCACCAACTTATATAAGTTGGTGATTACCCTTTTTTACTTTTCTCAACTGTAGAATAAAGTTTCTTGTTTGTAATTCCCTACTTTAGTACTTTTATCCTTATTATAATACACTAAGATGTGAGCTATGACCTGTCATAGTCACAAGTCAAAAGGCAATCAGCCTTTTTACTCTACATTGATCTTGTTGTCTAGATTAGTGTCCAGTTGTCATTCTAAGTATGGTCAGCTGTAGGTTGTAGTATAAAGTATCTCATGTATCAGTCTAAGTACCAAGCTTTGTAATACTTGTAAACACTAGAGATCAATATACATCATTCTTGAAAACCCATCTTTGTGTTTTTGAATGTTCTTACTTGTTGTTCAGTGTTTCACTACCTGGTTGCCTATTTTGATCTAGTAGGCGTGTTTAGTTGATAATCTCTAACTGTGAAACTGTTGTTTGAACCACAACTGGTCTTGCAATTGGTATTAGAGCTTCTTAGGCTCTTGATTGCAAGATCTAACCATCTTGAATCCCTCTTTAGTTTCACATTCACTTACTTGCTCAAATTGAAGCTCTTTCTAAAGCTGATATGGAAACCGGTACAATGACTAAATCTCCACTGATCACTCCTAATTACTTTGACACTTGGTGCATGACAATGGAAGGCTTCATCAAGTCTCAAGACAGCAGGATGTGAAGATCTGTAGTCTATGGACGTCACATCCCAAATACTACTCTAGCAACAACTGGAGGGGGGATGATATCCAAGGAACTGGCTGACTATTCTGAAGAAGACTGGAAGAAAATAAACATTGATTAGAAAGACATGACCAATCTTCAAATTACTTTTACCAACTCCATTTACTGAGGCTTCAAGAAATGCAAGAGTGCAAAGAACTTTTGGATACACTGAAGCTAATGTATGAAGGATCTGAGAAAGCTAAGGAGAACAAGAAAGACACAGGTTAAGTTGTAGTCTCAAAACGTTTTTAAATGTGATAGATTAAAAGATATAGCTGAAATATTAAAACATATTAAGTTTTTTTGGGTTATGGGTTATGCAAGTGTTAGTAAGTGTAAGGTTATTATGTAACTAATTGTAAGAGGTAATTTGTAAACAACGTTAAAAGTGGTTGTATCTTATGCATTGAATATAGTAAGTGTTCTTAATTTTATAATATCTTAAATTACCCATCTTATATGCTTTATATATAGTATAAATAATTGGTCCGATATTCTTGGGGGTTGTGGGGTGTATTATGGTTGTTTCATAATTAATTTTTCATATTTATGTTATACGGTAAAATGATTATAAATGTCTCACTTAACATTTATTGTGTTACACTTGTATGACATAAGTAATTATGGTCTTATTATTAACTTAGGGTTTGTATGGTAATTTTTGAATGATTAAGTGCTTAATCATTATGAGGTCTGAATCATTAAGAGCTAGTATATCATTTAACTATTCAAAGGTAAATGTCTGACCAATTAAGAAAAGATGTCTAACCATTAATAATTAGACTTCTTAACCATTCAGCATTAGTATAATGCTTATCCATTCAGAGGCAAATGTCTGAACCATTCGAAACAAACAGTCTAAACCATTAGATACTAAACCATTCAGGCATCTGAACCATTAAAAGGTTGATTCAGATACTGCCAAACAACCCCTTAGAATCTCTTGGTTAAGATTATGTTCATTTGTTTCAATTCAAGTTTTTAAAGTTTTTATCACCAATATCGTGTGTCTTAAAGGTTCTTTAAGTTGTTATATGTCACACCCTTAAATTCTATTTATGAAGTTTTACCAAGAGGAGCGTGACAAAATAGTATATATCAAATGAAACTATATGCGTTTTAAAAAAACCTTTGATCTTTAATCGGAGTAAAACTTTACCTACAAGACATGTGAAACTATGACTCAACAATGTTCAGGTATGTTGAGATTCTGGGCACTCTAATGGATATTGGAGTCAAACTTGAGAACAAGGATATAGTGAGGAAGTTAATTTTCTCTTCCTATAGAATGGACACACTACTGTGTGGCCATCAAGATAATTGAGAACCTCTCTACCCTTAGTTTCGCTGAGCTATATGGTCCTAAGCGGTTACCAGATGGAGATGAACATGCAAAATCCTTCTCCCAGCTCATCCAAAATCCAAAAGAGTTCAGACCTTCATGTGGTTAAAAGGTACAACATAGAACCACAACATCATCTCATCTGCTACCCTGACAACTCACCAAAGGGTCCTTTCATCAACTTCCTGGATACACCAAGGGATAGCTCTACTCAAGGAAGTCCATAACAAGAGCCCAACTCTTCTCAGGCTTTTATGTCTTCAGATGAAAGTTCTGGAAACTTTCTATTCACCCTTAAAGACCTGGATTGCATCCATCCAGATGATCTGGAGTATATGGAAATAGTCCAGTAGATGGCTCTTCTTACTTACAAAGCTAAGAAGTTCTACAAGAGGACAGGGAGGAAGTTTCCAAGCAATGTGTCAGGTGGAAAGTTTGGGCTGGACAAGAGCAAAGTAAAGTGTTACAACTATAATCAAGTGGTTCACTTTGCTCGGGAGTGTAAGGAACCAAGAACAAATGGTGGCCATACATAGTCCAGGCCAAACTACAATGAGGTAGCTCCAAGAGCTAAGAACTCCAACCAACCAAAGCAGCAAGCTACAGTTGTTGTTGAAAAAGTAGGCTTTGATTGGAACTTTCAGGTGGAATATGTCTCCCCAAACCAAGCCCTAATGGCAGTTCATGATGAATCAAGTGTACTGGAACAACTTTCCTCTCCTGAATCCATTACTAAAGTTAAATGTATAGGTCCTACAACTTGGAAGTAAGATCTGATCTTTAGTCCTTAAACATTTTAAAAGCTTATTTTAAAATAGCATAAAATGATTATAAGCATAAAATAGAATATTTAGAGAAAACCATTTCTACTCTAAAACATGAGGATACAAACTACATGACTCAGATTAAAGATCTTATTTACAAGTTGATAGAATGTCAGGCTGAGCTTGTGATCATCAAAGCAAAAGCAGAAAAATGTGTTCTTGAAGAGGAAACCTTCAAGAACATTATATCTTCATCCTTGCATGCAAAAGTTTGTTACAAGAACAGGCATGGACTTGGATCAATGAAATAGCTCCTCCACACACACTACTATCAGTCGAAGAAACAAGGTGTGGAACTAATGAAGATGACCTGCCTTCTATTGGTCCTCTCCTATAGGAAGATGAAGATGAAACTGATGAAGAGGATATAGTGAAGGGTGAACTAGAAATGAGTGAAGAGGTTCACTCTAAGAAAGGGTCACTATATCCCAAAAGAGAAGAAGAGATCAGGGATAGCCAAGTCTGCAAGAAAGAACTTGATCTGGGCTGCAAAAAGAGGATCAAAGAAAGTGTAGGGGATTAACTCCACCTTCAACCCTAGGCAAAAACAAGTTTCATCTCTACTAGGTTTGAGGTGAGGAAGACTAAAGACTTCACCACGGACTCTAGTACCAAGAGTTCTAGTTCAAGTCTAAGCCATCCTTGTAAGGAGAAGAAGGTTGAATCAATATGCACCGCTGCTGAACAAGCTGGGCCATCCAACTCAAAGGCAAGTCTCACCCTTAGAAGCATGTTGCATCATCCAAGAAGATAAAGAAGGAGCTAGAAAAGGCTGAGGACAAACTTTTTCCTTAGGACAAGACTTTCAGAAGAAAGCCTATGGAATGTATCATGTGTGGTGGTACAACTCATTATGGTAAGGATTGTATTTACAATCCTAAGAGTACCATCCACATGAAAAAGAAGAAAACTTCTAAGAAGAAGAAGAAAATAGCTTGGGAAGGGAAATCATTTTCCTTCGGAAGCATCAAGGTGACCCAGAAGAAGATTGTTGGAAAACTATCTTCGGAAGCAAGTTCGGTCTCGGAAGAAATGAATGCTTCCGAAGCACTAAAGTCTATTGTAGTGGATGCAAAAGCTTCCGAAGGTTCAGTCTCCAAAACTTACGAAGTCATAAAAACTTCCGAAGATTTGAAAGCCAAGTCTAATCTTCCCAAGATGGTGCGAAAGATGAAGGAAGGCCATGTGACTGAAGTTTTTTCATCAACAACAACAAAGGATCCCATAAGCTTATATATATGATCAATGACTGTAGAACTATCTTCAGTTCATCTTGATAAGCCCAAGACCAACAAGGCTTGGGTTTACAAAATTTAACTAATCATCTCTTTTCATGTGTAGCAATAGCTGAAAACAAAAAGAAATGTATGGATCATTGATAGTGGTTGTTCCAGGCACATGAATAGCAATGGCTCTTTGCTTCAAAACTTTGAAAAAATTGATGGAGGGCCAGTTGACTTTGGAGGTGAATCAAGAGGTTACATTATTGGAAGGGGCATGGTCACAAATGGTAAGCTCAACATTGAGAAGGTGAACTTTGTCAAGGAGCTTGAGTACAATCTTTTTAGTTTATCTCAATTTGTGACTAGAGATTGAACATGCTCTTTACTAAGCATGAGTTCATTTTTCCTAAGCTTAGGGTGATCATTCCTCAAGTGCATATATTGCTCAGAGCCCCTTGGAAAGGGAACATGTACAAGATGGATTTGCAAGAAATTTCACCTTCTGGAGAAGTTTCTTACTTTCTATCTAAAGCAAATTAGTGATAAGTCTTTCCTTTGTCATAAAAGAATGTGCCATGTAAACTTCAATAACATGAATAAACTGATTAACAATAATTTGGTAACTGGAATGCCAAAAAAGAGTTACAACTAATGATCACTGTGTTGCATCCCTGAAAGGGAAAAAACACAAAGTGTCACACAAGCCAAAGGAAATAAACTCTATCACTACCCCCTTCACTTATTACACATGGATCTCTTTGGCCCCACAAGTGTAATGATCTTAGGAAAAACTTCATACTGTCTTGTGATCACAGATGATTTCACAAGATATACTTGGGTCTTTTTTCTTAGAAGTTAGGATAAGACACCTGAAATCTTGAAATCCTTTATTTCAAAAGTTAAGAATCAATGTTATCATAAGGTTAAGATCATAAGATGTGATTAAGTAACTAAATTCAAGAACCAAATCCTTGATTAATTTTCTGATGAAAATGGTATTTCAAGAAAATATAGTGCTCCGAGAACTCCTCAACAAAATGGTGTTGCTGAAAGGAGAAGTAGGACACTTCTTGAGTATGCAAGAACCATGCTTTTTGACTCTAAACCGCCCATCACCTTTTGGGCAGAGGCGGTCAACACTACCTGCTATAGCAGAACAAAGTTTTAGTATTTAAAACTTGTGGTAAGACACCTTATGAACTATGGCACAAAAGGATACCTTTCATTGATTTCCTCAGGTCATTTGGATGTCCATGCACTATCTTGAATACCAAAGATCACATAGCCTAGTTTGCTGAGAAGGGAGATGATGGACATTTCATTAGATATTCTTTCCACGCTAAGCCTTATACAGTATATGATCTCAAAACTAGAGTAGTTGAACAATCAACCCATGTGACCTTTAAATCTTCAATGAACACACCCTAAGTGTAAAAGGTTCTGGTCCTGATTGGCTATTTTATCTTGATTTAGTTACTAACTATTTTAACAAATCTTGTAAAAATGTTTCAGGAACAACAAGTAATATGTCTGCAGAAGATCCTAATCCAAGATTTAAGCTGAGAAAACTAAATGATAGGATCCCTTCAGCACTAGTGGTAACAAGCACTGCATGTGAAAATCCTATCAGCACAAATATGACAATAAATTCTTCTAGTGATACATCTAAGGTGCCAACCAATTCTAACAATGAGGCACGAAACTCAAATGTAGGGATGTCAAATGCAGTAGAAGATGGAGATGGAGAAAGTGATCAATAATATCTTGATGCTGACAACCACTTCGCTAAAAACAACATCAATGATGTTACACACTCTCTAGATCAAGTCACACTTGATGGGTGTGCTGATGTGGTAGATGATACTCAATCACCAGATCTTAAATGTCTCAAATTGGATCTATCAAATCAACTTGCCTTGATTCCTCAGCTAAAAATCCACAAGTCACATCCTACCATAAACATCATTGGAGATGTTGAGAATTAGGGTGAGAACAAAAGGACAAACCCATGATCAAAATGTTTATATACACTTTTGCTTCTTATCCCAAATTAAGACATAGAAAGTTAATGAAGCTCTAAGAGATGGAAGCTGAATTGAAGCAATGCAAGAGTAATTACTTCAATTCAAAAGACAGTTTGTTTGGAACCTATGTCCTCTCCCACCTGGGAAGACGTCAATAGGAACCAAATGGGTTATCAAGAACAAGAAAGATGATAGATGACTTGTAATTAAGAACAAGGCAAGACTGGTAGTCCAAGGGTACAATCAAGAGGAAGGGATTGACTACACAGATGTCTTTGCTTCTGTAGCAACACTTGAAATTGTAAGAATATTCCATGCTTTTGTTGCATCAAAGGATTTTAAGGTCTACCAACTTGATGTCAAGTGTGCTTTTCTATAATGGGTGATAGATGAAGAAGTGTATGTCAAGCAACCACCTGGCTTTGTAGATCCAGATCATCCTTATTATCTCTGCAAGCTTGACAGAGCTCTCTATGTGTTGCATCAAGCACCAAGGAAGTGGCATGAGACAGTGTCACAGTACCTAGTTCAACATGGTTACAAAAAAGGTACTATTGACAACATACTCTTCATCAAAAGGGCAGGGAATGACTTGATGTTGGTTCAAGTTTATTTTGATAACATTATCTTTGGGTCAATTAATGAAAAGCTCTGCAATGAGTTTGAAAAGTTGATGAAGAATAGGTTTGAGATGAGTGCCATTGGGGAACTTAATTTCTTTCTAGGAATTCAAGTGAAACAATTTGACAATGTAATCTTTATAAACTAGTCAAAGTATGTACAAGACATACAAACTAGATTTCATCTAAATGATTGTAAGGTTGCTAAGACTCCCATAGCTAGAAACCACTCCCTAAGACCTGATCTTAAGGGGGAGTGTATTGATGAACATATGTAAAGGGCTATGATTGGGTCTCTTATGTACCTAACAACCAGTGGGCCTGATATCATGTTTGCTACATGCATATGTGCAAGATATCAAGCCAACCCCAAGATGTCACACCTAGTTGTTGTCAAGAGGATTCTTAGAGGGTGTTTGTTTTTTCTAAGAATCACTTCCTGACCTCTTTTGTCTGCGCTGCGCAGACCACGCGCAGACTTTGAGGTCTGCAGATTGTTTGTTTTTTGGAAATTTTTCATTAAATAAGGTCTTCATAAGGTCTTAATGAAGAAGACATAACCTATTCACTTCTAACCTCTTCTACCCTCCTCCTTCCCCCTCACCATATTCCAGCAGCGACCACCGGCCTACCCGCCACTACCGGCCCCGCAGCCACCGCCGGCCACCGTCGCAGCCCCCCTGTCGATGTCCTCCCATCGCCGCCGCCCGTCGCTTTCACGGTCGCTGCCCACTACAGCCTCCAACACCCCCAAAGTGAACTCAGATCTAGACTTGTGATTATGATAGGCCGTCGCTCACATCCTGTGCTACAGTCTTCACGGTCGCTTTCACGGTCATCATTGACTTGTGATTATGATATGCCATGGCTCACATCCTATTGTATTACAATAAGGATAAAGTACTAAAGTAGGAAATTACATACAAGACACCTTATTCTACGGTTGACAAAAGTAAAAAGGTAACCACCAACTTATATAAGTTGGTTAGTCTTCAGAGCTAACAGCGGAGAGGTCTTCTGCTTTTGTCAAAAGTATGTTAGAGTGTTTTTTTCAAGATTTCAGACTTCAGAAGAAACACAAGTCTTCTTAGTATTCGGAAGAGTTCAGTCGTCAAGTTTCGGAAGACTTTGTCTTTAAGCTTCAGAAGACTCCACTTTGGCTTCAGAGAATTTCTGTCTTTGGCTTTGGAAGATTTGACACTTAGTTATTTTCTTTGTACATAGTCAAATCTTCTAAAGTACTTCCTTTCTTGTACTTCAGTTGCATGCTGAGAAATCTTTGGTTAGAATCGGCCTTTAAAATATTCATCTTGATCTTATAAACTCCCCCTAGTTGATGCTACCAAAACTTGAAGATTACTATGAATTAGGATCTTCTACTTGATTAGAGCCATCAAAATTTGAGCCATTTCTTTCTTTATTTTCTTGAAAGGATTATTTAGGCTTTCATAGTATCTCTTCATGTTCAAGAGATCATGCTTAGGCAGGTCAAGCATGTTTTGCCAGAAGAATACTTGTTGACCTCCTTGATTTCTTATGACAAACCATCTATCTAGGTTTGGATAATACACCCAAGACATGATGGGTCTCTCAGCAGCTAGATGCTCTAAAGATAAGGGAGTAGGTTGAGCAGCCTCTTTTGGTTGACCCTCAGGATGTTCTGACTCATCCTGAGGTGTAGACGTGGATGCCTTAGACTTCTTTTTCTTTTTTGACTTCAAGTCTATCCTAATGGCCATTCTTTTCTTCTTTCTATATTTTAACTGAGAAGGTTGGTCTTGATCACCTTTTATTTTTTTTCCTTCTCAGTTTGGTCCTTCCCTGTCACATGTTCAGAAGAAGGTTTATGACCTTGCTGTGGGTCTGAAGATGAAGTTGGCTGTGGATCAGCAGTAGGTCTTGATTCTGTTGTCTGTTTGGGTTGAACCTTAACCTTAGCTTAAGGTGTAGCTTGAGTTGGAGAAGAATGCTAGTCTTGAAGCTCACCCCTTTTGATCTTCTGATTAATCACCCTGATGTGCTCATCCATTATGGATAGATACATGAGACCAAGCCTCTTTTCGGAGAACCCATACAGCTTCAAAAAGCTCACCATCTTTTGTATGTCATCTGACTTCTTCTTGTTCGCTTTGATGGTGGCCCTTATTTTTTAGCTTCCTCCTTCATCTTTCTCTTAGAAGATTTTCTTTCTTTAAGAATTTCTTGTTCTAGTGGTTTAGGTACTCAAATTCTATATAATCATAAGATAGAGGGAGTAAAGCTTCTGCTTTGTAGAAACATTTGGCACTCAAGTAGTTAATCATGTTTTGTCTATCCTTTAGTTTCCACCTCAGGCACCTCTTGAACTAGGGAGAAGACAGGAGCTTGATATAAATTTCTTTTCTTTATCTCTTCTTTGTTTTTGAGAAACAAAGCAGCTTTCTCAACCTCCCTCCTTTCTCTAGACACCTTTGCATCAACCAGTTCAGTTAATTCATCCAAGGAAAAAGAGATGAGATCATCAGTATTGTAATTTCTAGTTGCCAAGTAGTTCAATCTAGATGTTCTTAACTCATCTTCTTGAGTGTTTGGCCTTTGAGCAACCCTGATTGCAGCCTGCATGAAACCAAGATTCTCTCTTTGTCTTTCTTCTCTTGCTTTCCTCTTCCTCTTCCTTTTCTACTCCTCAATCTCCTCTGCAAAATTGACTCTTTTTCCCTTGTCAACCATTGGCCTGTGTGACTCAGGGAGGGGAGAGCTTTGGCCTTGCACTTGTTCTTCATTGGAGCTCTGGCCAGGGAGAGGCTGTGAGACACCTTCACCAACTGGTGTCTCACTCAGAGTAGTTGGTTCTGAAGGAGCAGGAATCTCAAGGTACAAAGAGTCCACAACTGGGCCTTCAACTAAGGCTTTCCCTTTGAATTTAATCTTAGGTCCAACTCAGTATCCAATTGACCAATTGTTTTCCCTGCTAGCCTTTGTCTGTAAATGCTTGATCTTCTTCTGAATTTCTCAAACACTCTCCTTTGAATCCTCTCTGTTAACCTTTCAACATGTATGTTTTGACTTGGGTTGACAAGTGACAGATTTATAAGAGGGAAGCTTTCATAGAATCCCAAGTTATAGATGTTGAAGATTTCTTTTTGACCAAGCAATCTAGAAAGCACCAAATCCCTTTTTTCAATGTCATACCTCCATCCTATGATTGGATTGTAAGCAGGATTGGATGGAGGTGACATGGCCCTTGGTACACAACCCTCCTCAAATAGGCTTTGAAAAATGGCATATATAATAATATGGACTAGAGGAGGTTGTTGATTCTAGACAATTGTAAGTGAGGATGGTGAATTCTCAATGTCCATCCTCTGGGCAGTGCTTCCATGTTCTATGATGGTAGTGACTTTCTCCCCCTTTTTGGTAGCATCACTTACTTGCAAAGGTGAGCTGGAGGTTAGTTCCACTACATCCATATGTTCTTGTGGCCATGATTGAACATGCCTGGCAGGCCTTGCAGCTAGCTTACCCTTGAGACCGGTGATCTCAAGTTGCTGATTGAGCACCTGCCTTTGTAAGGTAGCCACCTGAGATTATTCTAGGTGACTAACCTTTGAAACAAGATATCAACATGTAGCCGTCAATTCTTGCACCTTTTGTTTCATGTTCCCCTCATCTTTATCAGAAGAATTATTGGGGGATGAGAGTACATAACCAAAGTCATCCCTCTCACCATCAAATATTTGTTCTTGGTCTCTGGATTTCCCCTGTTCTATGACAGCTTCATAAGAAGTGCCAAGAAGCTCGGTTGTCATGGTTAAGGTCTGAATTATGTAATCACTTGCAGAAGTGAGAGCCACTTCCACATGGACCTCTTAAACATATTCAGAGAGGTCCACCTCAGCAATGGGTGGATGATATGGGCTAGACATGGGAGTGTCATGAGCACTCATCTCTCCTTGAGTAGGGAAAGAGTAAATAGATTCATGGTACCCATTGAATCTCATGTCTTCATCATCATAGAATTCAAGGCTGGGAATTGGTTGGTTGAGATCTAAAGGCTAAGGATGTTAGCTTTCCCCTGAAGGTTGATAATCTGAGTGTTGAGACTTAGGATAATGGCTTAAAGTTGGGGTTGTGAGCTCATTAGGCTGAGAATGAGGAACCTTAGCACTGATACTTGAAGGAATGGGAGTGGTTTGCTCCTCAAGAGAAGTGGGAGCTCTTGTTTCCACTTGCTCTTATATGAGTGTGTATATGGGGGCTTGCTCAATGTGAATAGAGTGAGCATAGGTTCGTTTGGTTTTTCTAGTGTATGTGATAGTGATTTGAGGTTGTGTAGGTGGTGGTGAAGAAGGTATGGGTTCAACATTGGCTGGGATTTCCAAGTATTCACCTTGAGCAGGTTGCTCTAACATTTGGGGGACAAGGGCGGTTTCTACCCCAAAAAAACCAACAGTGGTTTTCCTTACTATTTTAAAGATGTTGGGATTCATTTGTCCCAGCTTTAAAATATTACCCGTTCCCCTCAACTGTGAGCCCAGAGCACAGTTCAGAATGTGCTGGACATATTTAGGGAACGTATAATATTTAAGGGAATTCAAGTTTGCAAGTAAATTTATGTAAATAGATTAAGAGTACCTGAACTTAATTCCATGGACCATTCCATGAACTATGTATGATAGGTCTTCTAGAACTTGGCCCCATCCTCCATGCTTGTTAGATAATGAGTGGATAACCACATTGAGGAGGTATTTCCTTTGTGAAGATACATTTCCCTTTCTGAAGGTTTTGACTGTGTAGTCACCTTTATAGCCCATCTGTTGGAATGATCCATTGTCTACCTTCTTGGTGAAGGACAACTCACCATATTCATCATCCAGCTATAAAAGTTGGTTTATGGAGGCTAGAGTGATCAAAACTATCCTACCCTGCACTGAAGCTGGTCTGGTTGTCGAGGCTCGATCAAAAGCAAGTTATCATATCGGTCTTAGCTACCTTTATTATGTAAGGGTAAGTAAGGTCGTCTCCATAGGGAATATGTGGAAAGTGTTTAACGAATACGACTCGATTAACTTAAAGACAAAAACTTTAGAATTAAAAATTGGAACTTTAGAATGAATTAATGATCACACATGCATAAAGTAAGAAACTTTAACACAATTTTACTTAAATAATGAAAGACAATTACTTCCAGGGTTCCAATTCCGCAAGATCCATAATTGTTACTTTTAAATTAAGGTTTGTAGGAACGTAACTTCAAGATTTAACTATTGATTAAAGTGACAACAAAGGAACAATCTTTTTAAGATTCGTTCGTTCATAATGTTACCAATTTACTTATATCAAATTGTCTACTTTTCTTAATGAGCTCACGATTCAAGGAAACCGAAAACTGATAATTAAAAAAGCAACTTTATTTATAAGCAAATTGTTTAAATTAACCAAAACATAATGTTTCATTCTATAGATCAATGTTCAACACAAAGACGTAATCAAGCATACCAATTGTCTCACTTGACAAGAATTGTACTCCCGAAAGCAATGAAGAAAGAACTAGCCACTCATGGTCTTCATTGAATCTTCAATGTTGTTTCGATGATGATTGTAGATGATTTGGGATGAATGTGAAGACTTGGAATCACCAAAAATTAGCTTAGAATCTTCAATTTTTATGTATGAGAAGTTGTAGATCGAATTGGGATTGATTTAGTTTAAATAAACATAAAAATCCCAAAAATCCGGAGTTTGTTGAGCTAACCGGCGTATCATACTCCGCCCCCGCCGTATCATACGCCGCCCTCAGCATTCATACGCCCAAATTTCTGAAATTTTGATCAAATACGCTGCCAATACGCCACCCGGTGTATGATACGCCCATACCCGGCGTATGATACGTCGGTACACCTCAATTTTTGCCTTTTGTGTAACTTTTAATATTTACAACTTTGGTCCTTTTAGTTGCGTGTTTTGCTTCTTTTCCTCCAAAATAAACCTCCTTTAGCTCCTAATTAAGCTTTACAGGACTGTTTAAGGGATGGTCACTTACAACACAACACACAATGAGGATAGTATAGTAAAGAACACTTAACAGATCAAATAGGGAGCTGGAAACAAATATGATATGATACTTAGAACACAAGTAAATATGAGATAGAACAAGAACAAACAACACACAGATATTGGTTTTCAAGAATGTTGTATATTGCTCTCAAGTTCTTTTATAAGTGTTAGCATATATGAAAAGATACAAGGACCTGAGATACTTTATACTACATCCTACAGCCAACCATGCTTAGAAAGCCAGCTGGAAACATTTGATCTAGAAAACAACAAAATCAAATGTAGAGTCAAAAGGCAGATTGCCTTTTGACTAGTGACTATGACATGCCATAGATCACATCCTAATATATTACAATAAGGATAAAAGTACATAAAGTAGAAAGCAACAGACTCAAGACCTCAATGTACAGTTACCAAAAGCATGGACCTTTTCACCAACTTGTGTAAGTTGGTGAGTCTTCAGAGTTGCAACAGAAAGTGGTCCAGTTTTATGGAAAAGTACATCAGATAAAGCATGTATCATAAGTCTTCAGAAGAAATCAATCTTCACTTCTTGGCTTCGGAAGACTTTGTCTTTGAAGCTTCGGAAGACTACACTTTTGGCTTCGGAAGATGTTGGTCTTGGCTTCGGAAGATTTTACATTTAGAATAATTCTGATGCAGGGTGTAAAACTTTCGAAGCATTTCTACTCTGCACTTAAGTGCATGCATGCAGGAAAGACTTAGAATGTTTTAGGTGCATCAGCCATACATGAAACCTTACAAACTCCCCCTAGGCTGATGCTACCAAAACATTTAAAGACATTAGATGTTGATAGTCCTCATCATGATGATAACCATACCCTTCTTCATTAGATGATCAGGATCACTCAGACTTTCAAAGTGTCTTCTCATCTCAAAGAGATCATGCAGAGGTAGGTTGAACATGTCCTGCCATGTGTAGACATCTTCACCACCTTGATCTCTGATTACATGCCATCTTTCTGGATTAGTAGTGAAGGTCCAGGATAAGATGGGTCTTCCTGATGCAAGATGAGCTGCTTGAATTGGAGTTGATTGAGCTGCCTCTTTGTGCACTCTCTTAGGATGATCTGATTCATCCTGAGGCTTGGAGGTGGATGACTCTAACTTCTTCTTCTTCTTCTTTGACTTGGGTCTAGAGGCCATCCTTTTCCTCCTCTTTGGAAACTTCAACTAAGAAGACTGGCCTTCAGCACCTTGTTGTTCAGTCTTGTCTTTCTCAGTTGGGTCTACCTCCCTTACAGGTTTAGAAGGAGAGGGAGTTTGACCCTACTGTGGATCAGAAGATGAAACTTGCTGAGATTCAGCAGGAGGTCCAGGTTGTGTTGTCTCAAATTGTTCAACCTTAACCTCCACTTCAGGAGAGGCTTGACTTGGTGGGGAGTGTAAGTCAATGAGCTCTCCTCACTTGCTCTTCTGCTTGATCACCCTTATGTGCTCATCCATGGTGGATAGAGACATTGGGCCAAGTCTCCTTCCGGAGAATCCATATAGCTTCAAGAAGCTCATCATCCTCTACCTGTCAGCAGACTTCTTTTGACTCTTTTGGATGATGGCTCTTGACTTGGCTGCTCTTCCCTTATCTTTCTCTTTGTTGCCTTTTGTTCTTTGAGTACTTGAAGTTCAAGTTATTTGAGATACTCAAATTCAATATTCTCAAAGGACAGGGGAAGAAGTGCAGCTGCCTGGTAGAGTCCTATGGCAGTCAGGTAGCTGATCATATTTTGCCTGTCAGCTTCTTTATCTACCTAAGGTTGTGGAGTTGCCACAGTCTCTTGCACAAGACTTTCTTGAACTGGAGAGAGGGTAGGAACATGTTTGTATAGTCTTTGCTGTTTTCTTTCTTCTTTGATCTGGAGGAGCAACCTTGCATTCTCTGCTTCCTTCCTCTCTTTAGACATTTCTATGTCTGCCAATTCATTTAGTTCTTCTAAGGGGAGAGAAATGATTTCATCTATGTCATAGTTCATGGTCTATAGGTAAGTAATACTGACTGCCCTTAACTCATCATCTTGAGTGTTTGGTTTGGGGGCAGCCCTGATTGCAGCTCCCATGAAGCCTGAAGACCCAGTGGAACTTTCTCCCCTTAGCTTCCTCTTCCTCTCTCTCTCTCTCTCTCCTCCTCCTCAATCTCCTCAGGAGTCCTTTTTCTTTTCCCTTTGTCACCCACAAACCTTTATGACTCAAGGTGGAGAGAGCTTTGGCCTTCATTGCTTGGAGTAGCATCTAGACTCTGGCCAGAGAGAGGCTGTGATACACCTTCACCAGCAGGTGTTTCACTGAGGGGATGGATTGTTGAAGTTGCTGGTTGTGAGACAGAGCTTACAGGTTCTGTCACTGGGCCTTCAATCAAGGTTTTCCCTTTGAAGCTAATCTTAGGGTCCACCTCAACATCCAATTGACCAATGACATTGTCTGCTTGCATTTGTCTTCTTGCTTTAAAAACTTCAGCAATCCAGTCTTGAATCCTTTGAGCCATCCTATCAGCTTGCCTAGATTGGCTTGGATTGGCAAGTGGCATGTTGACCAGGTCAAGACCTTATAGTAGTTCAAGGTCTGAAAATTGAAGACTTCTTGCTGTCCTTGAACTCTTTAAAGTATGAGGGCTCTTCTATCAACATCATACCTCCACCTAATAATGTAATTAGAAGCTCCCTGGGGTGGAGTGGATATAGCCCTTGGATTCCCTCCTCAAATAGAGTTTGAATGAGTGAGTCCACATCAATGTGAACTTGAGAAGGTTGTTGAGCATGGACAACTACAAGTGAGGATGGTGAGTCCTCAATGTCCATACTCTGTGAAGAACTCCAGATTTTGTGATTGCTATGACTTTCTCCCCTTTTTTGGTAGCATCACCCACTTGCACAGGTGAGCTAGGAGTCATGTCAATTACATACATAGGTTCTTGTGTTTTTGGATGAGCTCCTTTTAAAGGTCTCCCAGCTAGTTTTTCCTTAAGATAAGATATCTCAAGTTGCTGATCATTGACCCTGTTTTGTAAGGTAGTCACCTGAGATTCAGGCTGACTAACCTTAGAGACTAAATAGGAGCATGTTTGTGACAACTTCTGCACCTTTAGTCATGTTCCCCTCATCTTCATCAGATGAATCATTAGGGGATGAGAGAATTGGACCAAAGTCTTCTCTCTCACAGCCAGCATAGTGTTCTTAGCTACTAGATTTCCCCTGCTCACTAATAACTTCAATTGAAGTTTTAATGGGTTGAGTTGCCATGGTTGAGGTCTTAAAGATGTTATCACTTTCAAAAGTGAGAGCCTATTTCATATGGACCTCCTGAACAGGTTTAGGGAGTCCACCTCAGTGATGGGTGAATGATGTGGGCTAGACATAGGAGAGATAGGAGCACTCATCTCTCTTTGAGTAGGGGAGGAGTAGAGAGACTAATGGTACTCACTGAATCCCATGTCTTCATCATCATAGAATTCTAGGTTGGGAATTGGTTGGTTTAGATCTAGAGGCTGGGGATGGTAACTTTCCCCTGAAGGTTTTTCACTTGAGTGTTGAGACTTAGAGTGAAGGCTTAAGGCTGATGGGCTAATGAGCTCATCAGGCTAAGCATGAGGAACCTCAGCACTGATTCTTGATGAGATGGGAGTGGTTTGCTCCTCAGGAGAAGTGGGAGCTCTAGTGTCCACTTCTTCCTGTATAGGTGATGATATGGGGGCCTGCACAAGCTCAACTCAATAGCTTGAGCAGGGATTCGTTTGGATTTTCTTTGGTAGGTGAGAAGGATTTGTGGCTGTTTATGGGTTTGAGAAGTAGAAGATGTGGGTTCAACACTAGCTTGTGTTGCTAGGTTGTCACCTTGAGCAATAAGCTCTAACATTTATGGGACAAGGGTTGTTTCTACCCCAGAGAAGCCAACAGTTGGCTTCTTCATAGTCTTAAATATGCTGGGCTTCATCAGTTCCAATTTAAGAATATTACCTGTTCCCTCAACTGTGAGCCCAGTTCACAGTTGAGAATGTCTTGAACATATCTAGGGAACATATAATACTCTAAAGAGTCCAAATTTGCAAGTAAATTTATATAAACAAATTGTGAGTACCTGAATCTGACCCCCTGGACCATTCCATGGACTATGAAGGAGAGATCTTCAGGAATCTGGTCCCATCCCCCATGTTTGTTGGATAAGCTGTGGATGACCACATGAAGTAGGTACTTCCACTGGGATGAGACCTTCCCTTTCCTGAATATCTTTACAGAGAAATCCCCCTCATATCTCATCTACTCAAAGGAATGATTTACAGCTTCCTTTGGAAAGGACAACTCACCTTCTTCATCATCCAGCTGAAGATAAGTGTTGATGATGGCTGGAGTGATGAAGATTGTCCTCCCATGCATTGTGGCAGACAGTGCCTTCTCCCCATCCATAATGACCTCTTGGCAGGTCTTCCAGAATTCTAACAACTGATCCTCATAGAGAGGAGGATCAATGGTAAGGGAGGTGAGATAGTTTGATAAAGAAAGAAAACAGCAAACCTCTGAGAAACTTGGATCTTTCTCAGAGTCCAATAGAGCAACCTAATTATGTTGCCTGTGGAGTTGCATGGAAAAATCAGGGTTGTTTTTGCGGTTGAGGTTGGCCAGAAAGCTTAAAGGTGAAGGAAGATAAGAACAAAGCGGTTGTGGGTGAATTTAGGTTTTGGGAATAGTTCAGTTGAAGAAGAGAGTGAAAGAGGGGGGAACTGTTGGGTATATATATGAAAAGGATCTGAGACAAAGTTAATGAAGGAGGATAAACTTTGAAATCTGAATGTCGGTCCCACATCTGAAAAAGTGCCTAAAATGTAGTTTTCTTGGAAGTCTAAAATCTTCCGAAGGTAATTTTGCTTCGGAAGTTTTGATAAAAAGCTTCCGAAACCAAAATGACTCGGAAGATATTACAAAGAGTTTAGAAAATTTTGCTTCAGAAGAGAATTTTACTCATAGAATTTTATTCTTAGAAGAAAAAAGCTTCCGAAACTAAATTGCTTTCGAAAAAAATTGTTCTTCAAAAACATACAAGTACTCAAGTAAAATTTTAAGCTTCGGAAGATATTTAAAATTTCTTCCGAAGGTAAATCTACTGCAATAGTTATTTGTTTTCTAAGACATAGGTTTCTTCCGAAGGTAAAAACATATCTTCCAAAGGATAAAAAAGATCAAAATTTTTAAAAATCTAAGGAATGTCTTTTTTTTTAAAAGATTTTTCTTCTAGAGTAAACAAAGGGCTTATGAAGGTGATAAAATAGACAACTTAAGACACAAAGGTTTTAGAAATGATATGATTAAGTTTTAAGAAAAGCTACTCAAAGTTAATCATCCCAATAGCTGATAGAAAATACTTAAATCTCTGCTCATCAAAAGCTTTGGTGAACAGATTAGCATATTGTTCATTTGTGTTAACTTTGACTAGTCTGATGTGTTTTGTCCTTGAGTGCTGCATATGATTCTCTGTAAAGAGATAGCACTGTTGTCTATGTGTTTTGTCCTTGAGTGCTGCATCTGATTTTGAATCCAAAGCACTTGAGCACAGCAGCTTGCAGCAGCAATGTATTCAGCTTCAGTAGTTGATGCAAACACATAGGATTGTTTCTTGCATTGCCAAGAGACTATCCTTCCACCAAGAAATTGGCATCCCCCTGATGTAGACTTTGTAGTCATATTGCAGCCACCATAGTCACTATCTGTATATGCATACAAATTGAAATCAGAATTCTTTGGATACTAAAGGTCAAGTGTTGGAGCACCTTTGAGATATCTTAGAATCCTTTTGACAGTGACCAGGTGTGACATCTTGGGGTTGGCTTGATATCTTGCACAAATACATATGGCAAACATGATATCAGGCCTGCTAGCAGTGAGGTACATAAGAGACCCAATCATAGCCCGGTAAAGATGTTCATCCACACACTTCCCCTTAAGATCAGGTCCAAGGGAGTGATTTCTGGCTATAGGTGTCTTACAAACCTTACAATCAGTCATGTTGAATCTTGTAAGTATGTCTTGTACATACCTTGACTGACTTATGAAGATGCCACTGTCAACTTGCTTCACTTGAATTCCTAGAAAGAAATTGAGTTCCCCCATGGCACTTATTTCAAATCTATTCTTCATCAGCTTCTCAAAGTCTTTGTAGACCTTTTGTCTTTTGAATTGAAGGAGCTCCTCTTACACAGCTTCAACCCAACTTCCATCCTTTAATGCCTCATCAACTTTCTTTGGCTCTATCTCAGATAAAAAACAAGAGTGGAGACAAACATTTGCATCATGAGTTTGTCCTCTTGTTCTTACCCCTGTATCAACATTTCCAATGATGTTTGTGGTGGGGTGAGACTTATGAATCCTTAGTTGAGGGATTACAGCAAGTTGTTTGGAGAGATCTAAATTAGAGAAACTTAGATCAGACAATAAGGTTTCTCCCACCACATCAGCACACTTATCAAGTGTAACTTGATCCAATGAGTGTGACACATCATTTATGTTGTCTTCAATGGAGTGGTTGTCAGCATCAAGAAACGCCTGATCACTTTTACCACTACTATGATCTTCTACATTTGAAGCTTCTTTATCTGAGTGTTGTGCCTCTAAGCTGGAATTTGAAGGCATCTCAGATGTATGAGCTGAATTTGTCATTGTTGTGCTGATAGAAACTTCATTTGCAGGGTTAGTTACAACTGGAGCTGAAGTAGTGTAACTTGATGGTCTTCTTAGCTCAAATCTTGGATCAGGACCACCTGCTGATAGTATATTTGTAGATCCTGAAACATTCTCACAAGATTTGTTAAAATAGTTTGTAACTAAATCAAGATCAAATAGCCAATCAGGACCAGAACCTTTCACACTAGGAGTGTGCTCATTGAAAGTCACATTGGCTGACTCCTCAACTACTCTAGTTCTGAGATTGTATACTCTATAAGCCTTGGATTAGGAAGAGTATCCAATAAAGTGTCCATCATCTGATTTCCCATCAAACTTGGCAATTTGATCTTTGGTATTCAAGATGGTGCAAGGACATCCAAATGACCTAAGAAAACCAATGAAAGGTTTCCTCTTGTGCCAAAGTTCATAAGGAGTCTTACCATGTGTCTTAACTACTAAAACTCTTTTTTGCACATAGCAAGCAGTGTTCACTGCTTCTGCCCAGAAGGTGATGGGCAGTTTCGAGTCAGACAACATAGTTCTTGCAGCTTCAATTAGTGTCTTGTTTCTCCTCTCATCAACGCCATTTTGCTGAGGAGTCCTGGGAGCACTATATTGTCTTGTAATACCTTTTTCATCACAAAATGTATCAAGGATTTGGTTCTTAAATTCAATTCCCTGATCACATCTTATGGTTTTGACCTTGTGATCACATTGATTCTCAATCTTTAAGATGAAATTCTTCAGAATCTCAGGGGTCTCATCCTTAGTTCTAAGAAAGAAGACCCAAGTAAATCTTGTAAAATCATCTATGCTCACTAAATAGTAAGAGGTCCTTCCTAGACTCATTACACTTGTGGGGCCAAAGAGATCCATATGTAACAAGTGTAGGGGAGTAGTGATGGAGTTTCTTTCCTTTGGCTTGTGAGATACCTTTTGTTGCTTCCCTTTGAGGCATGCAACACAATGGTCATCACTTGTAAACTCTTTATTTGGCATTCTAGTTACCAAATCATTCTTAATTAATTTATTCATGTTTTTAAAGTTTACATGGCACATTCTTTTATGCTAGAGGAAAGACTCATCACTATTGGCTTTAGATAGAAAGCATGAAACTTCTCATGCGGGAGATGTTTTTTGCAAATCTATCTTGTACATGTTCTCTTTCCTGGGGGCTCTGAGCAGGATATGCTCATGAGGAATGACCACCCCGGGCCTGAGAATAATGCATTCATGCTCAGTAAAGAGCATGTTATGACTCTGATCACAAACTCGAGATACACTCAAAAGATTGTATCCCAACTCCTTAACAAAGTTTACCTTTTCAATGCTAAGCTTACCATTTGTGACCCTGCCCCTTCTAGTTATGTAACCTCCAGCATCTCCTCCAAAGCAACTGGTCCTCCATCAATCTTTTCAGAATTTTAAAGTGGTGACCCATTGCCTGTCATGTGCCTGGAACAGCCACTATCAGTGATCCATACATTCCTGTTTTTCTTGAGCTGTTTCTGCACAAAAGAGATGGTTAGTTACATTTGAAAACCCAAGCCTTATTGGTCTTGGGCTCATCAAAAGAAGATGAAGACAATGAAACAGTAATAGATTCTATTGTCATGTTTTGAGGATCATTTTCTGATGTTGATGAAGAACTGTCAGTCACTTGGTCTTTCTTTGTTTTTCACACCACCTTTGGAAGCTTAGACTTGACCTTCAACACTTTGAAAGTTTTGATGACTTCGGAAGTTTTGATGATTGCACCTTCGAAAGATCTTGCTAACACTGCAGCAGGCTTCAGTACTTCGGAAGTATTCCTTTCTTCCAAGACCAAATTTTCTTCGGAAGGCAATTTTTCACTTGTCTTCTTCTTCATTTTGGAGCTTCCGAAAGGAAAATATTTTCCTTCCGAAGCTTGCTTCTTCTTCAAACTCTTAGAATTTTCTTTCTTGGTCATGTGGACAGTACCTTTTGGATTGTAGAGGCAATCCTTAGCAAGATGAGAAGTACTTCCACACATGACACAATCCATTTTCTTCTTCCTAAGAGTCTTCTTCTGTGAGCAAGGCTGAACTTGATCACTTTCCTTCTCCATCTTCATCTTTGCAGATGTTATGGCAATTCTTTTAGGGAGAGAACTACCTTTGGAGCTGGATGGTTCAGGTTGTGTAGCAGTGGTACACAACTGATCAGCCTTCATCTTGATGTTGGGATGGTTTGAACATGAACTAGAACTCCTGGTACTAGAGTTCAAGTTTGTGTCTTTAGCCTTAACCACCTCAAATCCTGCAGAGATAAAGACTTGTTTCTACATAGAGTTGAAAGTGGCCTTGATCTCTTGAGCCTTCTTGTACTTCCTCTTGGCCTTCCTGATCAAGTTCTTCCTTCTTGACTTGGTCATCCCAACTCTTTTATTCTCCTCAAAGAAATAGTGACCCTTCTTAGAATGCTCTTCTTCACTCTTCTCAGAGGCATCATTCACTATTTCCTCTTCATCCTCTTCACTCATGGGATCTATCAAAGGAAGCTCATCTTCACAAGTTCCACACCTATGAGATCTTACAGACAAGATTGTGTGTGGAGGAGCTATCTCACTAGATCCCAGTCCCTGCTTGTTCTAATAACAAACTTTTGAATGCAAGGATGAGGATATAATGTTCTTGAAGGTCTCTTCTTCAAGAACACATTTTTCTGCCCTGGCTTTGTTGATCACAAGCTCAGCCTAGCATTCAGTCAACTTAGTTATGAGATCTTTGATCTGAGTCCTGTAGTTGGTGTGTTCATGTTTAAGAGTTGAAATGGTTTTCTCTAAGTCCTCTATCTTTAGTTTATAATCATTCTCAGCTATTTTGAAATCAGATTTTAGGATGTTTAAAGACTCAAGATCATATATCATCTCTAAGTTGTAGGACCCGTATCTATTAACTTTAGCAATACAATTAGGTGTACAGAGATGTTCCAATACCTTGGCTTCATCATGATCTACCATAAGAGCTTTGTTTGGAGATGCATCTTCCACCTGAAAGCTCCAGTCAAAGCCTCCTTCTTCAATAGAAATTGTAGCTTGTTGCTTTGGCTTCTCATTCTGCGTGGCTCTCTTAGTGTAGTTTGGCCTGGTTTGTGTTTGGCCACCATTTGTCCTTGGTGCCTTACACTCCCTTGCAAAGTGACCCATTTGGTTACAGTTGTAACACTTTACTTTGCTTTTGTCCAGTCCAAACCTTACACTCCCTGTCCTCTTGTAGAACTTCTTGGCTCTATGAGTGAGGAGAGCCATTTGCTTAACTATCTCCATGTATTCGAGGTCATCTGGATGGATACAATCCAGATCTTTAAGGGTGAAGCGAAAGTTGCTTACGCTTTCATCAGAAGACAGAAGACACAAAGGCTTGTGAAGAGCTTGTCTCTTGGAATGGACTTCTGTAAAGATACCTATAAGTCTGATGCAGCCAAAACATCCAAAGTCTCTCTGCATGCATGCACTAAAAAACAGAAGTAGAAATACTTCGGAAGTTTTACACCATGCACTAGAAATATTCTAAGTGTAAAAATCTTCCGAAGCCAAGACCAACATCTTCCGAAGCCAAAAGTGAAGTCTTCCGAAGCTTCAAAGACAAAGTCTTCCGAAGCCAAAGAGTGAAGACAGATTTCTTTCGAAGACTTTTAGAGATATGCCTTTATCTGATGTACTTTACCATAAAGTTGGACCACATTTCCGCTGCTACTCTGTAAAGTCACCAACTTACATGAGTTGGTGAAAGGTCCATGCTTTTGGTAACTGTACATCGAGGTCTTGAGTCCATGCTTTCTACTTTATGTACTTTTATCCTTTTTGTAATATATTAGGATGTGAGCTATGGCATGTCATAGTCACAAGTTAAAAGGCAGATCTGTCTTTTGACTCTACATTTGATTTTGTAGTTGTCTAGTCAATTGTATCCAACTGGCCTTCAAAGTATGGCCGGCTGTAGAATGTAATATAAAGTATCTCAAGTACTTGTAACTTTCTATCGATGCTTTGTAACTTGTAATAGAACTTGAGAAGCAATATACAGCATTCTTGAAAACCAAATACTTGTGTTGTTTGCAATCTTGTTCTGTCTCATATTTACTTGTGTTATTAGCATCTTTCATTAACAAGTTAATTAGTTCCCTATTTGATCTGTTAAGTGTTCTAAGCAACTCTCCTCATTATGTTGTTGTGTTGTAAGTGCATACCCTTCACCGGTCCTACATTTGGTATCAGAGCATTTTAGGCTCTTGATATAAGATCTCACCATCTTAAGATCCCTCACACACACAAAATACTTAACAACTCAAATGGCAGCTATAACCAAAGCTGATATGGAAACTGGAACTATGACAAAGTCTCCACTGATCACTCCTGAAGACTTTGATACTTGGTGTCAAAGAATGGAAGGCTTCATCAAGTCTCAAGACTCTAGGATGTGGGACTCTGTTATTGAAGGACCTTACATACCAAGCACAACTTCTGCTACCAGTGGTGGTATGATTCCTAAGGTTGTGGCTGATTACTTTGAAGCAGATAGAAAGAGAATAGAGATTGATCAGAAAGCCATGACAGCCCTTCAAACTGCTCTTCCAAACTCCATCTACAGAGGCTTCAAGAAGTGCAAAACTGCCAAGCAACTATGAGAAGCACTGAAGCTGATGTATGAGGGGTCTACTGAAGCAAAGAAGAACAAGAAGGATCTTTTGAAGCAGCAGTTTGAAAACTTCACCTTCAAGGCAGGTGAAACCATGACTCAACAATACTTCAGGTATGTTGAGATTGTGGAGACTCTAATGAATGTTGGAGTAACTCTTGAGAACAGGGACATTGTAAGGAAGTTTATGTCCTCTCTTCCTAGACAATGAACATATTATTGTGTTGTTATCAAGAGGACTAAGAACCTTAAGACTCTTACTCTCACAGAGTTGTATGGTATTGTTAGTGGCTACCAGATGGAGATGAACATGCAAAACTCATCTGGTAACTCCAACAAATGGCTCTTCTCACTCACAGAGCCAAGAGTTCTACAAGAGGACAGGGAGAAAGTTTCTAAGCAATGCAGCCAGTGGAAAGTTTGGTCTGGACAAAAGCAAAGTAAAGTGTTACAACTGTAACCAGATGGGACACTTTGCAAGAGAGTGTAAGGCACCAAGGACAAATGGTGGCCAAGCACAAACCAGACCAAACTACACTGAGAAAGCCCCCCAGAATGAGAAGCCAAAGCAGCAAGCTGCAGTTGCTGTTGAAGAAGGAGGTTTTGACTGGAGCTTTCAGGTAGAAGATGCATCTCCAAACCAAGCACTCATGGTAGACCACGATGAAGCCAAGGTATTGGAACATCTTTGTACTTCTAAATGCATTGCTAAAGTTAATAGATACAGGTCCTATAATTTAGAGATAAGATCTGATCTTGAGTCCTTAAATATCTTAAAAGCTGATTTTAAAGGGCTGAAAATGATTATAAACTAAAAATAGAGGATTTAGAGAAAACCATTTCAACTCTTAAACATGAGCATACAAACTACAAGACTCAGATCAAAGTTCTCATTACAAAATTAACTGAATGCCAAGCTGAGCTTGTGATCAGCAAAGCCAAGGCAGAAAAATATGTTCTTTAAGAAGAGACCTTCAAGAACATAATATCCTCACCCTTGCATGCAAAAGTTTGTTATCAATATAAGCAGAGACTAGGATCTTGTGAGATAGCTCCTCCACACATAATCTTGTCTGTAAGATCTATTAGGTGTGGAACTTGTGAAGATGAGCTTCCCCTCATAGATCCTGTGACTGAAAAGGATGAAGAGGAGCATTCTAAGAAGGGTCACCATCCCTCTGAGGAGAGCAAACTGTTGGGATGACCAAGTCAAGAAGAAAGAACTTGATCAGGAAGGCCAAAAGAAAGTCTAAAAAGGCTCAAGAGATTAAGGTCAGCTTCAATGCTGCACAGAAAAAAGTCTTCATCTCTGCAGGATTTGAAGTGGTAAAGGCTGAAGACACAAACTTGAACTCCATCAACAAGAGTTCTAGTTCATGTCCAAATCATCCCATCATCAAGAAGAAGGCTGATCAGTTCTGCATCACTGTTGTACAACCTGAACCATCCAGCTCCAAAGGTAGTTCTAATCCCACAAGAACTGCCACAACATCTACAAAGGTGAAGATGGAGAAGGAAAGTGATCAAGTTCAGCCTTTTTCACAAAGAAGAACTCCTAGAAGGAAGAAAATGGACTGTCTTATGTGTGGGAGTACTTCTCATCTTACTAAGGATTTTGTCTACAATCCAAAGAGTACTCTCCACATTACCAAGAAAGAAACTTCTAAGAGTTCGGAGAAGAAGAAGCAAGCTTCAGAAGGAAAATCTGTTTCCTTCAGAAGCTCCAAAATGAAGAAGAAGACAAGTGGAAACTTGCCTTCGGAAGAATATTTGGTCTCGAAAGAAATGAATACTTCCGAAGCACTGAAGCATGCTTCAGTGAAAGCAAGATCTTCCGAAGGTCTAGTCATCAAAACTTCTGAAGTCATCAAAACTTCTGAAGTATTGAAGGTCAAGTTTAAGCTTCTAAAGGTGGTGTGGAAGTCAAGGAAAGACCAAGTGGATAAAAGTTCTTCATCAACATCAGCAAATGATCCTTCTAGCATGACTATAGGATCAATTACTGTTGCATTGTCTTCAACTTCTTTTGATGAGCCCAAGACCAATTAGGCTTGGGTTTCCAAATGTAACTAATCATCTCTTTTGTACAGGGACAGCTCAAGACAAACAGTAATGTATGGATCATTAATAGTGGTTGTTCCAGGCACATGACAGGCAATAGGTCACTACTCCAAAAGTTTAAAAGAATTGATGGAGGACCAGTTGCTTTTGGAGGAGATGCAAGAGGTTACATTATTGGAAGGGGCGAGGTCACAAATGGTAAGCTCAGCATTGAAAAGGTAAACTTTGTCAAGGAGCTAGGGTACAATCTTCTGAGTGTATCCTAATTTTGTGATCAGAGTCATAACATGCTCTTTACTGAGCATGAGTGCATTGTTCTCAGGCCCGGGGTGGTCATTCCTCAAGAGCACATCTTGCTCAGAGCCCCCAGGAAAGAGAACTTGTACAAGATGGACTTGCAAGAAATACCTCCTTCAGGAGAAATTTCATGCTTTCTATCTAAAGCAAATAATGATGAATCTTTCCTCTTGCATAAAAGAATGTGCCATGTAAACTTTAAAAATATGAATAAATTAATTAAGAATGATTTGGTAACTGGAATACCAAAGAAAGAGTTTACAAGTGATGACCACTGTGTTGCATGCCTAAAAGGAAAGCAACACAAGGTATCTCACAAGCCAAAGGAAAGAAATTCTTTCATTAATCCCCTACACTTATTACATATGGATCTCTTTGGCCCCACCTGTGTAATGACTCTAGGAAGGACCTCTTATTGTATGGTGATCACAGATGACTTTACAAGATTCACTTGGGTCTTCTTTCTTAGAACTAAGAATGAGACCCTTGAGATTCTGAAGAATTTCATCTTAAAGATTGAGAATCAATGTGATCACAAGGTCAAAACCATAAGATGTGATCAAGGAACTGAATTCAAGAATCAAATCCTTGATACATTTTGTGATGAAAAAGGTATTACAAGACAATATAGTGCTCCCAGGACTCCTCAGCAAAATGGTGTTGCTGAGAGGAGAAACATGACACTAATTGAAGCTGCAAGAACTATGATGTCTGACTCTAAACTGCCCATCACCTTCTGGGCAGAGGCAGTGAACACTACTTGCTATGTGCAAAACAGAGTTTTAGTAGTCAAGACACATGGTAAGACTCCTTATGAACTTTGGCACAAGAGAAAACCTTTCATTGGTTTTCTCAGGTCATTTGGATGTCCTTGCACCATCTTAAATACCAAAGATCAAATTGCCAATTTTGCTGAGAAATCAGATGATGGACACTTTATTGGATACTCTTCTTAAGCTAAAGCTTATAGAGTATACAATCTCAGAACTAGAGTAGTTAAGGAGTCAGCCAATGTGACTTTCAATGAGCACACTCCCTGTGTGAAAGATTCTGGTCCGGATTGGCTATTTGATCTTGATTTAGTTACCAACTGTTTTAATAAAATTTTGTGAGAATGTTTCAGGATCTACACATATATTACCAACAGGTGATCATGACCCAAGATTTGAGCTCAGAAGACCTTCAAGTTACACATCTTCAGCTCCAGTGGTAACTATTCCTGCAAATGAGGCTTCTACCAGCACATCAATGACAAATCCTGCTGATGCTTCTAGGGTGCCTTCAAATTCCAGCTTAGAGGCACAAAACTCAGAAGAAGGAGCTTCAAATGTTGGAGAAAATTGTGGTGGTGAAAGTAATTAATAATTTCTTGATGCTGATAACCACTACACTGAAGACAACATCAATGATGTCACACACTCATTGGATCAAGTCAATCTTGATAAGTGTGCTGATGTGGAGGGTGAATTTTTTTTGCCAGGTCAAAATTTTTCAAATCTAGATCTGTCTAAGCAACTTGCTGTGATCCCTCAGCTAAGGATCCACAAGTCTCATCCTACCACAAACATCATTGGAGATGTTGATTCAGGGGTGAGAACAAGAGGACAAACCTATGAAGCAAATGTTTGTCTTCACTCTTGTTTCTTGTCCCAGATAGAGCCAAAGAAAATTGATGAGACTCTAAAGGATGGAAGTTGGGTTGAAGCTATGCAAGAGGAGCTGCTTCAATTCAAAAGGCAAAAGGTTTGGAACCTATGTCCTCTTCCTCAAGGGAAGACTACCATAGGAACCAAATGGGTTTTTAGGAACAAGAAGGATGATAGAGGACTTGTCATCAAGAACAAGGCAAGACTAGTTGTTCAAGGATATACTCAAGAAGAAGGAATTAACTACACTGATATTTTTGCTCCTGTGGCAAGACTTGAAGCTGTTAGAATATTCCTAGCTTTTGCTGCATCCAAGAATTACAAGGTCTACCAACTTGATGTCAAGTGTGCTTTTCTTTATAGGGTGATTGATGAAGAGGTGTATGTCAGACAACCACCTGGGTTTGTAGATCCTGATCATCCTGATTATGTCTGCAGGCTTGATAAAGCTCTTTATGGGCTGCACCAAGCACCAAGGAAGTTGTATGAGACTCTATCTCAGTATCTCTGTCAACATGGCTACAAAAGAGATACTGATAGATGGAACTCTCTTCATCAAAGGAACAGGAAATGACATAATGCTAGTTCAAGTATATATAGATGACATTATCTTTGGGTCAACTAATCCAAAGCTCTGCAAAGACTTTGAGAAGCTTATGAAGGACAGGTTTGAAATGAGTGCCATGGGGGAACTCAATTTCTTTCTAAGAATTCAAGTGAAACAAGTTGACAATGGCATCTTCATAAGCCAGTCAAAGTATGTACAGGACATACTTAAAAGGTTTAACATGACTGGTTGCAAGGTTGCTAAGACATCCATAGCTAGAAATCACTCCCTTGGACCTGATTGTGAGGGGGAGTGTGTTGATGAACATCTCTATAGGGCAATAATTGGGTCTCTTATGTACCTCACAGCTAGCAGGCCACATATCATGTTTGCTACATGCATTTGTGCAAGATATCAAGCCAACCCCAAGACGTCACACCTGGTCACTCTCAAAAGAATTTTAAGATATCTCAAGATGCTCCATCACTTGGCCTTTGGTATCCAAAGAATTCTGACTTTAATCTGTATGCATATACAAATAGTGATTATGGTGGTTGCAACATGACTGCAAAGTCTACATCAGGGGGATTTCAATTTCTTGGTGGAAGAGTAGTCTCTTGGCAATGCAAGAAAGAATCCTGTGTGTCTGCATCAACTGCTGAGGCTGAATACATTACTGCTGCAAGTTGTTGTGCTCAAGTGCTTTGGATTCAAAATCAGATGATGGACTATGGATTTAACTTTAAAGAGACTCCCATCCACATAGACAACAATAGTGCTATCTCCATCACAGAGAATCCTGTGCAACACTCAAGGACAAAGCATATTAATATCAGGTATCATTTGATTAGAGATAACTTTGAAAAGGGATTAATTAAACTAGTCAAAGTTAACACAAATGAACAATATGCTGATTTGTTCACCAAAGCTTTTGATGAGCAGAGATTTAAATATCTTGTATCAGCTATTGGGATGATTAACTTTGAATAGCGTTTCTTAAAACTTAATCATATTTATTTCTAAAACATGTGTGTCCTAAGTTGTCTATTTTATCACCTTCATAAGCCCATGTTTTCTTTGGAAGAAAATCTTTTCAAAAGACTTTTCTTAGATTTTTGAAAATCTTGATCTCTTCGGAAGATTCAAAATTACCTTCGGAAGAAGTTTATGTCTTAGTAAACAAATAATTGCTTCAGTGATTTTACCTTCGGAAGAAATTTCTGAAATATCTTCCGAAGCTTAAAATCAACTTAAGTACTTTGTATGTTTTCAAAGAACAAGTTTCTTCCGAAAGCAATTTACCTTCGGAAGTATTTATTCTTCTTAGAATAAAAATCTCTTAGTGTAAATTCTCTTCCGAATCAAATTTCTCAAAAACCTTTGAAATATCTTCCGAAACCAATTCGCCTTCAGAAGCTTTTTCTTCAGAACTTCCGAAGCAAATAACCTTCGGAAGATTTCTCGACTTCCAAGAAAACTACTTTTTGGGCAAAAGTAAACTACTTTTCAGAGGTGGGACCGACATCCGGATTTCAAAGTTTATCTTCTTTCATTAACTTTGTCTCAAATCCTTTTCACATAAATGCCCAATGGTTCCCCCCTTTTTCACTATCTTCCTCAATTACACTATTCCTTAAACTTAAATTCTCCCAAACCGCCTTTTGTTCTTCATCTTTCTTTATCCTTAACCTTCTAAAATGGCCAACCTAAACCTCAGAAACAACCCAGATTTCTCCATGCAACTTCATTGGCAACATAACCAAGTTGCTCTGTTAAGCTCTGAGAAAGATGAAAGTTTCTCAGAGATTTGTCGTTTCTTAGCTCTATCAAACTACTTCACCTCCCTAACCATTGATCCTACTCTCTATGAGGATCATCTGCTTGAATTTTGGAAGACCTGCCAAGAGGTCATTATGGATGGGGAGAACAATCTTCATCACTCCAGCCATCATCAACACTCACTTGTAGTTGTATGATGAAGAAGGTGAGTTGTCCTTCCCAAAGGAAGATGTAAATCATTCCTTTGAGCAAATGAGCTATGAGAGAGATTTCTCTGTAAAGACCTTCAGGAAAGAAAAGGTCTCATCCCAGTGGAAATACCTGCTTCATGTGGTTATCCACAGCTTGTCAAACAAGCATGGAGGGTGGGACCAGATTTCTAAGGATCTCTCCTTCATAGTACATGGAATGGTTCAAGGGGTCAAGTTCAGGTACTCTCAGTTTGTTTATACAAATTTGCTTGCTAACTTGGACTCCTTAGAGTATTATATGTTTCCTAGATATGTTCAACACATTCTCAACTGTGAACTGGGCTCACAGTTGAGGGAAACAGATAATATTCTTAAATTAGGACAGATGAAGCCTGGCATCTTTAAAATTATGAAGAAGCCAACTGTAGGCTTCTCAGGGGTAGAAACAGCCCTTGTCCCAAAAATGTTAGAGCTCATTGCTCAAGGTGACAACCTAGCAACACAAGCTAGTGTTTAACCCACACCTTCTACCTCTCAACCACCAAAAAGGCCCCAAGTCACCCTCACCTAACAACGAAAATCCAAAAGAACCCCTGCTCAAGCTATGGAGTCTATGCGGGCCCCCATATACTCACCTATACAGGAGGAAGTGGACACTAGAGCTCCCAACTGCCTTAAGCCTTCACTCTGAGTCTCAACACTCAAGTGAACAACATTCATGGGACAGTCACCATCCCCAGCCTTTAGACTTAAATCAACCCATTCCCAACCTCTTATTCTATAATAATAAAGACTAAGGTTTCAGTGGGTACCATGAGTCTCTCTACTCTTCCCTTACTCAAAGAGAGATGAGTACTCCTGAGTCTCCTTTGTCTAGCCCACATCAGTCACACATCACTGAGGTGGATACTTCTGAACCTGTTTAGGATATCCATATGGAAGAGGCTCTCACTTTTGCAAGTGATTACATCATTAAGACCTCAACCATGGCAACTCAGCCCATTGACACCTCAACTGAGAATGTCAATGTGCAGAGGAAATCCAGCAGCCAAGAACCTGAGGCTGGTGGTGAGAGAGAGGACTTTGGTCCAATCATCTCATCCCCCAATGATTCTTCTGATGAAGATGAGGGAAATCTGAGACTAAAGGTGCAAAAACTGTCAAAAACATGCTCCTATTTAGTCTCTAAGGTTAGTCACCTTGAATCTCAAGTGACTACCCTGCATAATAAGGTCAATGATCAGCAACTTGAGATATCTTATCTCAACGAAAAACTAGCTGGGAGACCTTTAAGAGGAGCTCAACCAGGAACACAAGAACCTGTGAATGTGATTAACCTAACCTCTAGCTCACCTATGCAAGAGGGTGATGCTACCAAAAAGGGGGAGAAATTCATTACAGTCACAAAACCTGGGAGTTCTTCAGGGAGTATGGACATTATGGATTCACCATCCTCTCTTGCAACTGTGCATACTCAGCAACTTCCTCAAGTTCACATTAATGTGGACATTATAGACTCTGTCATTAGGAGTCTCTTTGAGGAAGGCATTCCAAGGGTTGTGTCATCTCCACCTCAAGGAACTTCAAACTACATTATTGGGTGGAGGTATGATGCTGATAGAAGAGCCCTCATTCTTCACAGAGTTCAAGGGCAGCAAGAAGTGTTCAATTTTCAGACCATGGACTACTATGAAGGTCTTGACCTGATCAACATGCCACTTGTCAACCCAAGCCAATCAAGACAAGTTGACAGGTTAGCACTCAGGATTCAAGACTGAATTACTGAAGAGTTCAGCCTTAGAAGGAGACAAAGGCAATCAGGTAATGTCATTGGTCAACTGGATGCTGAGGCAGACCCTAAGATTAGCTTCAAAGGAAAAACCTTGGCTGAAGGCCCAGTGATAGAGCCTGAGAGCCCTGTCACACCAACAACTGCTTCAGAAATTCATTCCCTCAGTGAAACACCTGCTGGTGAAGGTGTCTCACAACCTCTCTCTTGCCAGAGCTTAGATGCTACACCAAGCAATAAAGGCCAAAGCTCTCTCCACCCTGAGTCACAAAGGTTTGTGGGTGACAAAGGGAAAAGGATTCTGAGTCCTGAGGAGATTGAGGAGGAGGAGAGATAGAGGAAGAGGAAGCTAAGGGGAGAAAGTTCCTCTGGGTCTTCAGGCTTTATGCAAGCTGCAATCAGGGCTGCCCCCAGACCAAACACTCAAGAAGATGAGTTGAGGGCAGTCAAGATTACTTACCTGCAGACCAGGAACTATGACATAGATGAGATTATATCTCTCCCCTTAGAGCAATTAAATGAACCGGCTGACATGGAAGTGTCAAGAGAGGTGAAGGAAGCAGAGGATGCAAGGTTACTTCTCCAATTCAAAGAGCAGAAGAGACAGAAAAGGTTATACAAGCATGCTCCAACTCTCTCTCCAGTTCAGGAAAGTCTTATGCAAGAGGATGTGGCTGCTACACAAGAACCTCGGGTAGACAAAGAAACAAATAGTCAAAACATGATCAACTACCTGAGTGCCACAGGTCTCTACCAGGCATCTGCACTTCTTCCCTTGTCCTTTGAGTACATTGAGTTTGAGTATCTCAAACAGCTTGAACTTCAAGTGCTCAAAGAACAAAAGGCAACAAAGAAAAAGATGAGGGAAGATGCTGCAAATTCAAGAGTCATCATCCAAAAGAGTACTATGACTGAGCTTCTTGAAGCTGTATGGATTCTCCGAAAGGAGACTTGGCCCTATGTCTCTATCCACAATGGATGAGCATATCAGGGTAATCAAGCAGAAGATCAAGAGTGGAAAGCTGATTGACTTATACTCTCCTCCAAGTCAAATCCCACCTGAAGTGGAGGTTAAGGTTGAACAACCTGAGACAACACAACCTGGACCTCCTGCTGAGCCTCAGCAAGCTTCATCTTCTGATCCACAGCAGGGTCAAACTCCCTCTTCTTCTGAACCTGTGAGGGAGGATCACCCAACTGAGAAAGACAAGGATGATCAACAAGGTGTTGCAGACCAGTCTTCTCAGTTAAAGTCTTCTAAGAGGAAGAAGAGGATGGCTTCCAAACCAAAGTCAAAGAAGAAGAAGCCTGAATCATCCACCTCTACACCTCAGGCTGAGTCAGATCAACCTGAGGAAGTGCATGAAGAGGCATCCCAATCAACTCCAATTCAAGTGGCTCCTCTTGCAGCTGAGACACCCATCTTATCCTGGACCGTCATTACTAATCCAGAGAGATGGCATGTGATCAGAGATCAAGGTGTTGAGAATGTCTATACATGGCAAGACTTAATCAACTTACCTCTACATGATCTTTTTGAGATGAGAAGATATTATGAGAGTCTGAATGATCCTGACCATCTGATGAAGAAGGGTATGGTCATTATTGTGCTGAAGACTACAAACATCTGAAGATCTTCTAAATGTTTTGGTAGCATCAACCTAGGTGAGTTTGTAAGGATTCCTATAAGTCTGATGCAGCCAAAACATCCAAAGTCTCTCTGCATGCATGCACTAAAGAACAGAAGTAGAAATGCTTCGGAAGTTTTACACCATGCACTAGAAATATTCCAAGTGTAAAAATCTTCCGAGGCCAAGACCAACATCTTCCGAAGCCAAAAGTGAAGTCTTCCGAAGCTTCAAAGACAAAGTCTTCCGAAGCTTCAAAGACAAAGTCTTCCGAAGCCAAAGAGTGAAGACAGATTTCTTCCGAAGACTTTTAGAGATATGCCTTTATCTGATGTACTTTACCATAAAGCTGGACCACCTTTCCGCTGCTACTCTGTAAAGTCACCAACTTACATGAGTTGGTGAATGGTCCATGCTTTTGGTAACTGTACATTGAGGTCTTGAGTCCATGCTTTCTACTTTATGTACTTTTATCCTTTTGTAATATATTAGGATGTGAGCTATGGCATGTCATAGTCACAAGTCAAAAGGCAGATATGCCTTTTGACTCTACATTTGATTTTGTAGTTGTCTAGTCAACTGTATCTAACTGGCCTTCAAAGTATGGCCGGTTGTAGGATGTAGTATAAAGTATCTCAAGTACTTGTAACTTTCTATCGATGCTTTGTAACTTGTAATAGAACTTGAGAAGCAATATACAGCATTCTTGAAAACCAAATACTTGTGTTGTTTGCAATCTTGTTCTGTCTCATATTTACTTGTGTTCTTTGCATCTTTCATTAGCAAGTTAACCAGTTCCCTATTTGATCTGTTAAGTGTTCTAAGCAACTCTCCTCATTGTGTTGTTGTGTTGTAAGTGCATACCCTTCACCGGTCCTGCAGCTTCCTTGAGTGTAGCTTTCTCTTGATGTCTCCGGGAAGGTGATGAAAGGACCTTTTTATGAGTTGTCAGGGTAGCAGATGAGATGATGTTGTGGTTCTCTATTATCCCTTTCAAACACATGGAGGGATGAACTCAGTTGATTGCTGGAGTTACCAGATGAACTTTGCATGTTCATCTCCATTTAGTATCCACTGAGAATACCATACAACTCTGTTAAAGTAAGAATCTTAAGGTTCTCAGTTCTCTTGATAACAACACAATAGTGTGTCCATTGTATAGGAAGAGAGGAGATGAACTTCCTTACAATGTCCCTGTTCTCAAGAGTCACTCCAACATCCATTAGAGAATCCACAATCTCAACATACCTGAAGTATTGTTGAGTCATGGTCTCACCTGTTTTGAATGTGAAGTTTTCAAACTACTGCTTCAGGAGATCCTTCTTGTTCTCCTTGGCTTCAGTTCACCCCTCATACATCAGCTTCAGTGCATCCCATTGCTGCTTAGCTGTTTTGCACTTCTTGAAGCCTTCGTATATGGAGTTGGGAAGAGCAGTTTGAAGGGCTCTCATGGCTTTCTGATCAATCTCTATTCTCTTCCTGTCTTCTTCAGAATAGTCAGCCACATCTTTTGGAATCATACCATCCCTAGCAGCAGCTGAAGAGGTGCTTGGTATGTGAGGCCCTGAGACAACAGATTCCCACATCCTGTAGTCTTGTGACTTGATGAACCCTTCCATTCGTTGGCACCAAGTGTCAAAGTCTTGAGGAGTGATCAGTGGGGACTTTGTCATGGTTCCAGTTTCCATATCAGCTTTAGTGAGAGCTACCATTTGATATGTTAAGTATTTTGTGTGTGTGAGGGATCTTAAGATGGTGAGATCTTACAATCAAGAGCCTGGAAAGGTCTGATACCAATTGCAGGACCGTTTAAGGGATGGTCACTTACAACACAACACACAATGAGGATAGGGAGCTGGAAACAAATATGATATGATACTTAGAACACAAGTAAATATGAGACAGAACAAGAACAAACAACACATGGATATTGGTTTTCAAGAATGTTGTATATTGCTCTCAAGTTCTTTTACAAGTGTTAAAGCATATATGAAAAGATACAAGGACCTGAGATACTTTATACTACATCCTACAGCCGACCATGCTTAGAAAGCCAGGTTGAAACATTTGATCTAGAAAACAACAAAATCAAATGTAGAGTCAAAAGGCAGTGCCTTTTGACTAGTGACTATGACATGCCATAGCTCACATCCTAATATATTACAATAAGGATAAAAGTACATAAAGTAGAAAGCAACAGACTCAAGACCTCAATGTACAGTTACCAAAAGCATGGACCTTTTCACCAACTTGTGTAAGTTGGTGAGTCTTCAGAGTTGCAGCGGAAAATGGTCCAGTTTTATGGAAAAGTACATCAGATAAAGCATGTATCATAAGTCTTCGGAAGAAATCAGTCTTCACTTCTTGGCTTCGGAAGACTTTGTCTTTGAAGCTTTCGAATACTACACTTTTGGCTTCGGAAGATGTTGGTCTTGGCTTCGGAAGATTTTACATTTAGAATACTTCTGATGCAGGGTGTAAAACTTCCGAAGCATTTCTACTCTGCACTTAAGTGCATGCATGCAGGAAAGACTTAAAATGTTTTAGGTGCATCAGCCTTACATGAAACCTTACAAGCTTGTTTAGGCTCCAATCATCTATGAACAAAACACGACCAAAGTAAACTCATTCCATAGTAACAACGATGTAAAATCACGTAATTAGATCGATTAAACATAGAATTAATACTGCGCGATCAGAAGCCAAAAGTGCCTTCTCACCATGCATAACTACTTCCTTGAAAGTCCTCCATAACTCAAGAAGTTCATCTTCGTATAGTGGAGGGTCAATGGTAATTGCGTTAAAGTAGGAGGAGCGTGAAAGAAAGTTATGGTGAAGGCAGCTTGCTGGTTTTGGGGTTTAGGGTTGGCCATTTTTGAAGCTTTTAGGAGAGAGATTTGAAGCCGAACAAGGGTTTATGGATGAATTTAGGGCTTGAAAGATTCAGATGAAGAAGAAGATGAGAGCGCAAGACCCGTCAGAAAAGATATCTATAGGCTTGGATTTGAGAAAAAAATTTATTTAAGAAGATAAACTTTGAAATCTTGATTTAGCTCCCACATATAAAAAAGTGCTCAAAAGTGTAGTTATTTAAAATCTTCCAAAGGTAATTTGTCTACGGAAGTTTAAAGAAAGCTTCTGAAGCTAAATTGACTTCGGAAGATATTCCTTAGTTTGAGAAGAATTGCTTCGGAAGAAAATGTACTTAGAGTAAATTTTGCTTTCACGACAGATTTGGTTTCGAAAGATATTCAGCTTCAGAACTTATACTTAAGGAGTAAATAAAGCTTCCGAGACTTAATTGCTTTTGTAAGAAAATTGTCCTTCGAAACATATAAGTACTTAGAAGCAGTCTTAAGCTTCGTAAGATATATTAGAATTTCTTCCGAAGTTAGATTCCTTAGTAAATAGTTATTAGTTTTGAACATATAATTTTTATTCCAAAGTCAAATCAATTTCTTCCGAGAGAAAATCTGTTCATACTTCTTAAAATTCTAAGGAATATTTACTTAGAAAAATTTATTCCAAGATTAACAGGGCTTATATGAGTGATGAATTAGACAACGGTAAATACACACACCTTTTGCAAAACAATTTTGAAATTAATCCAAGAAAATCTACTCAAAGTTAATCATCCTTATAGATTATACAAGATACATAAATCTCTATTCATCATATGCTTTTATGAACAGATAAGCATATTTTTCATTTGTGTTAACTTTGACCAGTTTAATCAATCCTTTTTCAAAATTCTCTGGATCAAATGATACCTGATGTTAATATGATTTGTCTTTGAGTGCTACACTGGATTCTCTATGATTGAGATAACACTATTGTTGTCTATGTAGATAGACGTATTCTTGAAGTTGAATCCATAATCTAGCATCTGATTCTAAATCCAAAGCACTTGAGCCAACAACTTGTAGCAGTAATGTATTCAGCTTTAGTAGTTGATACTGATACATAAGATTGCTTCTTGCATTGCCATGAGACTATCCTTCCACCAAGGAACTAACATCCCCAGATGTAGACTTGTCATTCGTGTTGCAGCCACTATAGTCACTATCTGAATATGCATACAGATTGAAGTCAGAATTCTTTGAATACCAAAGTCCTAGTTTGGGAGCTCCTTTGAGGTATCTAAGAATCCTCTGATAGCAAATAGGTTTAAAATCATGGGCTTGGCTTGATATCTTGCACATATGTATGTAGCAAACATGATATCAGACCTGCTGGTTGTTAGGTACATAAGAGACCCAAATATAGCACTGTATTGATGTTCATCAACACACTCCCCCTAAGATCAGGTCCTAAGGAGTGGTTTCTAGCTATGGGAGTCTTAGAAATCTTACAATCAGTCAAATGAAATATGGTTAGTATGTCTGATGTGCTCCAAATTTTACATAAAAATCCTATCAAAAGCACATCAATTATTCCTTAATATCTTCCTTAAAATGATGAAAATGTACTTAAAAGTGTTAAATTGTGTTTTCAGGTGTTTAAAAGGGCAAGATGGACAAAAAAACATATTTAACAAGAAATTGAAGTGACCGAGCTTTGGAGTCCAAGCATGGGGCCGTGCCTCATTAAGCACGCCCCCATGCCTTGCCAGAAACACACCCCCGTGCTAAATTAACACACCCCCGTGCTTGGACATCTGACAAGGACAAAAGTATTGTCCCCTAAAAGTAGACACGGGGTCGTGCCCCATAAGGCACGGGGTCGTGCCCCACCTCCAAAACGGGGTCGTGCCCCATTTAGCACGGGGCCGTGCCCGGCACAACTTGCATGTACGAGCCGACCAACTTTCGTAAGCATTGTACTAGCACGGGGCCGTGCTTAAACACTCCGGAAAGCCTATAAATAGAAGCCTAAGTTCACCATTTTTGGCAAGCTTTGGTGGGAGAGTTACTCTGCAGAATTCTCTCGGGAATCAAGACTTCAAGATCATTTGGAGGCTCGGGAGGTGCATACAACACTTAGAAGAAGCTTGGGATCGTCTAAACTTTGTCCATTGTGGATTATCGGTTTGATTGTTCCATTTCACCGATGATCACATATCTATCTTCTTTGTTATATGTTGTTATGTTCAAGCTCATTATGAGCTAAACTGTATTTATCATCCTAATCGGATGAAACTTATGTAATTTGTGATGAACTAATGGTGTGATAAATATTATGTTAATGTTATGGTGGTCTTGGGAAAACTATTAATGGGTAGCATCTACATTTGAACGGAAAGTTATAAATTTATGGTTTGTGATTGTGATTGTCATACAAGGTTGAAAACCGTATGATTAACTTTCATTCGCGAAACCGGTCTTCATAATAAATCCATGGCTAATGAACTAGAAATGGTTATTAGAAATCATATCACTTTAACTTTCTGATCATTTGCGGGTTCCCTTTTATTAGTTTGAGAAATCTTCAGTAATTGTTACGGTTTTCTAAAATTAATGGTATGTTAGGAAGGAACTTGATCAACTCTCTTTTTAACATTAAGTTATGTTTTCGAAATCGTATGTCAAATAGGTCACAAAAGATTTACCTACATTACTAGGGCTTTGATCTGAGCAGTAAACTCAGCCTGACAGGATCAAGTCACTACGGCAACAGGATAGACAAGAAATCACGCCAGATCATCTTTATAAACATTAACATAATTACATTAATCCATATCTTTAAATCACATCACCAATTCATCACGATTACATAAGTGGAGTCTAATTAGGATGATAACTTTTATTCCCTGGTTTTAAATCCAAACGCTTCAAATCTTAGTTTATTTTCTTCTATTATTGTTTATTTTAAACCCTAAAAATCTTTCCAAATGCAAATTATCACTATCTTTAACAAAAACCAATTCTGATAGTCAAACATCAAGTTTGTTGAGTAGGCTAGGTGTGTCCACGGATTGATACTCGGTTCTTACCAACACTATATTACCACATGACAGGTACACTGCCTTTTGTGTGTATGGTTTAGTATTAGTAATAACCAATTAAAACTGAATCTGTGCAATAAATCTTTATCAAAATATATATACTATCTGCACCCATCAAGTTTTTGGCGCCGTTGCCGGGGATACACGGCAGTTTGAAAGACAAACTAAATTTTTGACTATCTTGCATATAACTTGTTAATATATTTTTGTTTAAACTTCATTTTTATTTTTAAGTAGTTTGCCTTAGTTAGTTTAGTTATTTTCGCCTGATTCATTTTAAGCCTTAGTTAGTTTATGCTTCTTTAAGTTAGTGTATGTCCGACTCGTCTAGTTCTTAACTTGTTCCGCCTCTTCTGGAACCCGAACGACTTTTCCCTCAAAGATTGCGCAAAAGATCACAACAAGCAGCACCAACCATTGAAGAAGAAATTTTGGAAGATACACCATCCGAAGAAGACATGGCTAACCAAGACGAGAAAATGAAGATGACACACTATGCCACACCGTCAATAGATGGTTAAGAGTCTAGTGTTGTCCAACCAGCAATAGCTGCCAACAATTTCGAGATTAAGTTTAGTATTATCCAACTCGTAGAAAACTCTGTTCGATTCCATGGGTTACAAGACGAAGATCCTAATGCTCACATCTTACGATTCCTTCGTATCTGTGCGACCTTCAAAATCAATAACTGTTCAGACGACGCCATTCGACTAAGACTTTTTCCATTTTCACTTCGAGGCCGAGCCATCGATTGGCTTGATTCACTTCCGCCTGGTTCCATCACCACATGGGCGGAAATGGCTGAACAATTCCTTTTGAAATACTTTCCACCCGATCGCACTGCCGAACTAAGAAGCAGCATCACAAGTTTCCGCCAAGACGACGATGAATCATTACACGCAGCATGGGAGAGATATAAAAGTCTCCTTTGAAGATGCCCACATCACGGACTGGATTTGTGGCTGCAGTGTCAAACCTTTTACGATGCGATCAGCGGAGCCCACAAGCAAGCGGTTGACCAAAGTGCGGGATGAGATTTCAGAAGTGTCATGCCAACAGAAGCATATCAAGCCTTAGAAAGAGCAGCTAAGAAGAGCTTTGCTTACAATCCTTTAAGAACCAAACCCAGTTCTAAGGGTATTTATCAAGTAGACTCTGAAACCCTAATTGCAGCCCAATTACAAAAAATTTCACATGTGGAAATTTACACAAGACCAACGAGTGCCCACAAGGCATTATGATGGTTGAAGATGTTGACTACGTAGGAGGCCCAAACTACTCATACAATTCAAATTGGAGAAGCAACTCGAATTACAGAGATGCTGGCAATAACCAACAATCATCTGGATTCAACCGAAGGCCACCTTACCAACAACAGAAACCACCATACCAAGGTCCAAGCAGTAGTAACCAAGACCGTGGAGCATCATCAATGGAAGACTTATTGCAGCAATTGTTGTTAACCGTACATCCGGAAATCTGATCGAAGAAATGAGGAGAGGTTCCAAAGAAATGAAGCTCACATCAAAAGAAACAAAGCATCATTACAAACCATAGAGCACCAAGTAGGTCAAATAGCACAACAACTATCTGAAAGACCTCAAGGAGCTTTTCCCAGCAACACTGTGACAAACCCTAATGCTCAAGTCAAAGCCATCACCACCAGGAGTGGCAAAACCACTCAAGGTGATGCACCCGCATTACAACCCATCCTTGAAGAAGTAGAAACTGAAACTCCAAGTAATGCGAGTGATAAGCAAAAGCAACCTGTTGTTATTGAAGAACCAGCAAAGAAATACGTTCCACCACCACCTTATGTTCCACCACCTCCATATTCAGGTCGTTTGAGACAACAAAGAATGGAGGCACAATATGGCAAATTCCTTGGGTTGTTCAAGCAACTCCACATCAATCTGCCCTTGGTGGAGGCCTTAGCACAAATGCCAAACTACGCTAAGTTTCTAAAAGGTGTCTTGTCAAACAAAAAGAAGCTGGAAGAGTTATCACACGTAGTTTTGAATGAGGAATGCTCTGCAGTTCTTCAAAACAAACTACCTCAAAAGATGACTGATCCAGGAAGTTTCACCATACCTTGCCTAATAGGAAATCTTTCTGTCTGTAATGCGTTAGCTGATTTAGGTGCAAGCATTAACCTTATGCCTTATGCGGTTTTTGAAAAATCAAACCTAGGTGAACCTAGACCTACCCGTATGAGCATCCAGTTGCTGACCGTTCTGTCAAATATCCGAGGGGCATCGTTGAAAATCTCTTAGTTAAAATTTACAAATTCGTATTTCCCGTTGATTTTGTGATCCTAGACATGGATGAGGACAAAAATGTTCCCTTATCCTAGGTCGACCTTTCTTAGCGACTACTCGAGCCCTCATTGATGTTTGTACAAGCAAACTCACGCTTAAAGTAGACGAGGAGGAAGTAACTTTCGATATAGGCCAATCCATGAAACACCCTCAACATCATGATGACTCACTCTATGACGTTGATGCTTGCAATTCGATCATAAGCCGTCATTTGAAGGAAACCCTTCAAAATGAAGCTTGCAACACTCAATTAATAGAAGTCCAAATCACCGAACCCATCTGTGAGAACCCAATCATTCCAGAACTTGACGTCGATGAAACATCATTTCATCAAGAAGCATTTGAAATCATTGAGCAAGACTTAGAACCAAAAGCCAAACCTTCTATCGAAGACCCTCCAGCCTTAGAGCTCAAAGAACTTCCATCTTATCTCGAATACGCTTTTCTTGAAAACACATCTCAACTTCCTGTCATAATCTCATCTGCCTTATCAATTGATGAGAAGAACAAGTTGCTCAATGTGCTTAAGGCACACAAACGAGCAATTACATGGAAAATCATGGACATCAAGGGAATCAATCTATCCTTTTGCACTCATAAAATATTGATGGAGGAGAATTTCAAATCCGTCATTCAACCTCAAAGACGTTTAAACCCGAGCATGCAAGAGGTGGTGAAGAAAGAAGTAATCAAACTGCTAGATGCCAGTTTGATTTACCCTATTTCTGATTCGCCTTGGGTCAGTCCCGTCCAAGTTGTTCCAAAGAAAGGAGCAATGACTGTTGTAACTAACGAGAAGAATAAGCTTATTCCCACTCGTACAGTTACAGGATGGAGAGTTTGCATGGACTATCGCAAACTCAATGACGTCACAAGGAAAGATCACTTCCCTCTCCCTTTCATCGACCAAATGCTTGAGAGATTGTCTGGAAAAATGTTCTATTGTTTCCTGGATGGTTTCCCAGGTTATTTTCAAATCCCTATTGCTCCCGAAGATCAAGAGAAGACGACATTCACCTGTCCATATGGAACATTTGCTTATCGGCGAATGCCCTTTGGATTGTGTAATGCTCCTGCTACATTTTAAAGATGCATGGTAGCAATTTTTCATGACATGATTGAACACTTAATGGAAGTTTTCATGGATGATTTCTCCATCTTTGGAAACTCATTCGAGCAATGCCTTGAAAATCTAGAAAAGATGTTGGTTAGATGTGAAGACTCCAACCTTGTTTTAAATTGGGAAAAGTGCCACTTCATGGTTACGGAAGGAATAGTGTTAGGACACAAAATCTCTGGAGCAGGGCTTGAAGTCGATCAAGCCAAAGTCGATACTATTTCTAAACTTCCGCATCCCACAACCGTGAAAGACATCAGAAGTTTCCTAGGACATGCAGGATTCTACCGTCGTTTCATCAAAGATTTTTCAAAAATCTCTCGACCAATGACTCAACTTCTGGAGAAAGACGCGCAATTCGTATTTTCTGATGAATGCATTAGTGCATTCAAATTGCTTAAGGAGAGACTGGTAACTGCTCCAATCATGGTTTCCCCAGATTGGATGCTACCATTTGAACTCATGTGCGATGCAAGCGATTTCACGGTAGGAGCTGTATTACGACAGAGGAAAGACAAGCAATTTCACCCAATTCATTATGTGAGCAAAACCCTAAACGACGCACAAGAAAACTACACTACCACCGAAAAAGAACTTCTTGCGGTAGTTTTCGCATTCGAAAAATTCCACTTGTATCTCATCCTTTCAAAGACAATTGTTTACACCGATCATTCAGCCTTTCGTTATTTGTTCAACAAACAAGATGCAAAGCCGAGATTGATTCGTTGGATTCTTCTGCTTCAAGAATTTGATATCGAAATTCGTGATAAGAAAGGAGCAGAAAATCTAGCGGTTGATCATCTCTCGCGTCTTGAAGATTCAAGTCCTTCACAAACTGAGGAAGCCAAAATGAACGACAATTTTCCTCACGAATTCCTTATGCACATTCAATCCTCAATCGATGAACATCCTTGGTTTGTCGATTTTGCAAATTACTTAGCAAGCGGAATCTTTCTCAAAGGAATGACTTATCAGTAAAAGAAGAAGTTCTTTACTGATATCAAACATTACTATTGGGAGGACCCGTATCTGTTCAGAATCGGTGCAGACCAACTCATTCGAAGATGCGTATACGGAAGTGAAGCAAAAAAAATTCTAAGGCACTGTCATGAAGGACCCACAGGAGGACACCATGGAGCAACCTTAACAACCAAGAAAGTATTCGACTCTGGATTTTACTGGCCCACGATCTTCAAAGATGCTCACAACATGGTACGCACCTGTGATGCATGTCAAAGAGCAACCAATATCTCAACACGGGATGAGATGCCTCAGAAACTAGTTCAAGTATGCGAGGTATTTGATATATGGGGTATTGATTTTATGGGGCCATTCATGGTGTCATTTGGCAATCGTTACATCTTGGTAGCAGTTGATTACGTTTCAAAATGGGCTGAAGCTCAAGCCCTGCCTACTAATGATGCCAGGAATGTTGTCAAATTCCTTAAGAAACTATTTTCTCGTTTTGGTGCCCCCAAAGCTCTAATTAGTGACCGAGGAACTCATTTCTGTAACAATCAGCTTGAAAGAGCAATGTGTTGATACATATGTACCTAGATCCTGATATGAATGTAATATGTCTTGTTTGTCTTACACTTATGTAATGGTTGAGATATTAATGAAATGAGAATGTTTGATTGTGATTTATAATGTTTAATATTTTATTAATGAGTTGATATTGAATTGGTTATATAGGTTTGTGATTATTTGAATTGATACACATAATGTTATATTAATGAATACATTAAAACTTAGCAAAATGAAGTTCTCATGCGAATGGCCCATGAGAATGAACCATACGCATGAACAACTTCAGGCGAATGACTCAATCGCACGACTGAACAAGGAGACTGGATCAGTCGTATGATTGTAACATGAGATTGACTCAGTTGCACGACTGAACACTCAGTCGTGCGAATGGATCAACCGCATGGCTCAATCGCACGACTGAACAATGCTAATGGTTCAGTCGCCCAAATGAGCAACCCTAACCTATAAATACCACCTAATTCGTGGAAAAACGCATGCATTCATTCCAATTCGACTCCAGACGTACACTAGCCATCCAAAAGCCTCCAAGTTCATACTCCAAGTTCATAGAACGTTGTAGATCGATTTCTAATCGATTCTTAACGTTAGATTCAATACCTTATTGTTTCTACGTGCGTTCTCACTGATTGGATCGCCAATCAAATAGGATTCCGCACTATTTGGTTTGGTTAACACGTTAATCAGTTGGTGTTTCGTTCAAATACCAGATCCTAACAAGTGGTATCAGAGCTTTGGCTCTTGATTACGTGTGATTCAGTCAATTTTGAATCAGAGGTTGTGTTTTTTCACTAAAAACGCAATCTTTTTGTGTCAAAAATTGTCTTGGACGTCCCCTGTTCATCAAGTTTTGGTTTAGGCGATTAGGGTTGGTGAAAATTCGGATTTTTACGGCCAAAACACGTTAAACCTAGAAATTTTCGAAATACAGCAGCTTCAGTCGCACGATTGACCCAATCGCACGACTGGACTTCATTCGCATCCCCAGACGTACGATTGGACTCAGTCGCATCTTCAGTCGTACGACTGAACAAACCGTTCGCATTGTTCATCCGCATCAGTTTCATTCGCATGACTGGACCAATCGCTTAGTTCAGCCGCACGATTGAACCAGTCGCATAGTTCATTCGCACGGGTAGCCCATTCGCACCACTCCATTCGCACCAGTTAACAGATTGTTTAAGAGACTTAAAGTTAATCGAGATGGAGGATCAGTTTTCAGCGTTTACAGCCGGGAAGGACTCACGGATTCAAAACTTACTGCTACTGGAGAGTGAGGTGGAGAATCATAATAAACCCCCAAACCTTATAACGTTAGATGAGTTTCCCCACTGGAAACAACGTTTTGAGATCTGCCTCAATGGAGTGGATCCAAATATGTGGGAAGCTATTGAGACGGGGTGCAGTATGCCGGTGGGAGCTGATGGGGTGAAGCTTACTTTAGGAGGAATGACTGATGCACAGAAAGTTAAATATAATGCTGAAAAAAGAGTATATGCATTGCTAACACAGTCTATCCCTAAGGATATTTTTCACCAATTCTCAGAGAATAAGCAAGCCAAGAAGTTATGGGATGAGCTGGAGAAAAGATATGACGGGAATGCTTCGTTGAAGGCGATTAAAGCTAAGGAGTTGAAGAAAGAATTTGATAACTTCTCATCGATGGGAAATGAGAGTTTAGACGATGTCATTGATAGATTCTACCATTTGATGAGCGAGCTGCACACACATGGTGTCACTATTACCATGGAAGATAAAGTGTCAAATTTTGCAGACGGATTGCCAGAAAGTTGGGCTTATTTTGTTTTAAATCTGAGACAGAATGGATTGCTAGCAAGTTCGGACATCAATGATTTCATTCTAAAGCTGCGAGAAGAAGCACTTAGGATGAAGTACCGAGCTCAGAAGTCTTCATACACTCAGAATCCAGCTTTGTACAATGCCACTCCTCAAGTTAAAACGTCTGGAGCACCTCTTTAGACTGCATTTGTGTCAAGCTCATCTGGTCCTTCACAAGCCTCTCCTTCAGGATCAGAAACATCAGGGTCTTCTAGTACCCAATACATTGGATCTGAAGCAAATGCTACAAGACTGAAGACCGAAAATCTCGGAAACGTGACAGTAGAAGTAGCACGAGAGCACATGGATCTCTTGGCAGCAGTGGTCCATTCCTATGATGGACTTGTTGCTGGGAAAATTGGAAACTGCCATCTGGCAGATGAGGACTACGAGCAGGTAGATGAGACTGAACTGGAGAGGATGGATACTATGTGGGCCTTAGCAAGTGCTGTTCGGAGAGCGAAGAAGTTTGTGAAGAAGACCGGACAAAACTTGGTTGCTACTAAGGACACTACTTTCGGCATTGACAAGAGCAAGGTGACCTGCTTCAACTGTGGAGAAAAGGGGCACTTCAAATGAGAGTGTGTGAAGCCAAAGAAGACTGGAAACGGGAATCCATTCTCGTCCTTCACTCGTCAAGACAAGCAAGCTAGTAGTTCTACTTCATCAAGCAAGGATCCAAAAGCCTTGACTGCCCATGATGATGAAGGAGAGGACTGGAGCTTTCGGTTTGTCTCTCCGGGAGAATCCAATATTGCGAGCGTGGAAGACTTAGACGATGATTCCGCGAGTGAAGGAGATATTGCAGTTGAGCTAGAGATGTCAAACATTGAAGAGACTGCAACTGAGGTCAGCTACAAGCCTAAAGAAGGGACGTCTACAACAAAGACAGAATCACCAGAACCAGAGACATCAGATGCTGCGTTGATGGCTGATTCATCAGAACCTCCTCAGGTAAGTACTACTGACCAACTTTTCAAAAATCATGCTTGTTCTGATTGTAATAAATTTAGAGAAAGCATAGATCAGAAATTTGCTAGGTTATTAGATCATAATGATAGCTTAGTAAAGGATTAACAACTGTGCACTGAGGCAAATAGAGTTTTAAAACAAAATGAGCATAGTTACAAAGAAAAGATAGACCTTCTGAATAAACAGCTTAGGGAAACTGAAGTAGTAGCCTTTAACCAAGCTAATGACATTAGGTACTATCTTAACTCCCTAGAAGACACTAAGAAACAAAAAGCAGTTTTAGAAGTAGAAGTCAACTCATTAAAGCAAAAACTGCACAGCTGGACAAGTTCATCTCATATTGTCCAACACTTAGTGAGAGAGCGTAACAATGGGGAGGGTTTGGGTTATAAAGTGGTTCCACCACCACCTGAGACCTTGATGAACACTAAAAGTAGACCAATAAATAACAATCCCATCAAGGATCATGTGGTGTCTACTCCTCTTGTAAGTGATCCAGATTCCTCATGTTCTTCAATTGAATCTGGAACAAAACAAAAGGAGGCCACTTCAAAGGCAAAGGGTAAAATGCCTTGTGTTAATCTAGAAAAAGAATTTGAAAAGGTTAATATAAAGTCAGGGTCAAACAAAGTCAAATCTGAACCTAAAAAGACTGTTAATGTTAACCTTTCACGAGTCTCATGTCAAAGTCCAGTTAACCAAAATGGAAAAGATGTTAAAAATGTTAAGACAATTAAGTTTGTTAAACAAGAGAAAACATCAAAAGAAGCAGAGTCAAAACCCAAACAAAATGATGTCACTAGGGTGTCACACACATCTCCATATAGACAGTTTAATCATAAAGTTGATAGCAGGTCATGCTATAACTGTGGAGAGTATGGACACATTGCTTCTTTTTGTCCTTACTATCAGACACCTAGGAAGAAAATTGAACTTCTGGATTCAAAACCTAGGTCTTCTAAGAGGAGTTCTTTAACTCCACCTAGAAGAACTAGTGAACCCAAAGTTCAACCCATTAGCCAGTCGTCTGTTTATCACAAACAGACCTTACACAAATCTGGCTTATGGAAAGAAAAGTCATCCTCTATGTCTGATAATGATGACAAGAAGGCACCTGAGCTACCCTCACCTTCTAAGGATCAATGGGTTGAATTCATGATGTGTGATGCCTCTGGGAAACCCAAGCCAGTAAAGGCTTGGGTTCCTAACCTAAACTAATGTTTTAAATTGTATGTGCAGGGTGTTCGCTACAGTGCTGAAACCAACACGTGGTCTGTAGATAGCGGAGCATCTAGGCACATGACAGGAAACAGGGCTCTTTTATCAAACGTCAAACAAATAAAAGAGGGCATGTTTCTTTTGCTGGGAACAAAGGAGGTTATATCACAGCTCAGGGAGAGGTTGGAAATCAGAAAGTTAAGTTTGATAAAGTGAACTACGTTCAACAACTTCAAAACAACTTACTTTCTGTTTCCTAAATATGTGACAAAGGATTTAAAGTCATATTCGACAACAAGAAGTGTTACGTCCTAAAGAAAGACTATGTGATTCCGGAGGATCAAGTTTTGATGACAGCTTCAAGATATAAAGACCTTTATGTTTTGGATCTCTCAACGACTTCTACAACGGATCATGAAGTTCAGTGCTTCCTATCGAAAGCTACTGAGAAGGACTCCATTTCCTGGCATAGGAGAATGAGACACATTAATCAACGGAAGATGAATCACTTGATCCAGAAGGATCTCGTGAGAGGAGTCAACGTCAAAAATTTCCAACTTCCGGATTTCTGTGTAGCATGCAAGAAAGGCAAACAGACGAAGAAGTCTCATAAGAAAAAGAAAGTTCATTCTATCGAGCTTCCTCTTGAACTTCTTCACATGGATCTGTTTGCTCCAGTCAGTACAAAAATCATTGCAGGTGACTTGTACTGTTATGTGGTTACTGATGACTACTCAAGATTCTCTTGGGTAATGTTTCTGAAGTCCAAATCAGAAACACTTGAGTCATTCAAGGAATTAGTAACCACACTAGAATCTCTCTACAAGCTGAAGGTAAGACGACCAAGTTCAAGAATCAGTGGATGGAGGCATACTGCAAGGAAAAGGGAATTGTGCACCAGTTCACTTCTGCCTACACGCCTCAGATGAATGGCGTTGCTGAGAGAAAGAATCGAAGCTTGATAGAGACAGCACGGACAATGCTAGCAGACTCGAAACTGCCTATCCAATTCTGGAATGAGGCAGTGGCAAATGCATGTTACACATTAAATCGAGTTCTGGTAGTCAAGCGCCATGGCAAGACATGTTACGAGTTACTACAATGACGTAAACCTAATCTGGACTATCTCGAACCATTTGGCGCACCGTGCACACTTCTGAAGAAGACTCGAGAAGGAAAATTCAGCGAGAAGGCTAATGAACGGATCTTCCTAGGATACAACATACCGAACAAGAGAGTTTACAACAACGGGTTTAGTAGAAGTGTGGTGTAATGTTGATGTTCAGAGATATACCACACCACCTACTGGAAAAGGACCCGCTTACTTTTTCGACTATGATGGATTCTTCAAGTCCTTCAACATACCTATCTCCCCTTCTGATGACGAGTTAGCTACACGGATGATGTATGATATCTTGAATACACCATCTCTTGATTCAACATCATCGAGCTCACAGGGAGAATCATCTCACCACTCAGGGGGAGCACTCGAAGACAGTGACTCCTCTTCAGAAGATGAAGCTGAAGAAGATGACCAGAACAATCAGGAGGGACAGGTTCCAATTCCTGCAAGTCCACAAGCATCTAACAGTGATGCCTCTTCGACTTCGGAACCTCAAACTCTATCTACCTCAGATGCAGAACCAAATGTTCATAAACTTGGCTCTGAGGTAGTTGTTCCTACCACTCCAGGATCACGTCTAAATGTCTATCATCCCCTAGACAATGTCATTGAGGATGTCAGATCAGGAGTGTAGACCAGAAATCAGCTGTACTCAGCTGATTCTCGGTAATGGAAAAAGGATACATTCACGATGGTGCTTATCGGTGTTTTGTCTCACAGTTTGAGCCAAAATACGTCAGTGAAGCACTGAATGATGAGGCATGGGTGAGTGCCATGCAAGAAGAACTTCTTCAATTCAAGAAGTTAGGTGTATGGACTCTGGTAAATAGATCTAAAGGTGCCAAGGTCATTGGCACCAAATGGGCCTTGAAATGCAAGAAGGATGACCAAGGCGTCATTATCAGGAACAAGGCTCGACTGGTAGTTCAGGGATTTCGACAAGTCGAGGGGATTGATTACAATGAAGTGTTTGCACCCGTTGCAAGGATGGAAGCCATCCGCATCTTCCTTGCCTATGCATCGTATATGAAGATCAAAGTCTATCAATTAGATGTGAAGAGTGCATTCCTTCATGGTGAAATCCGAGAGACAGTTTATGTCAGTCAACCCGAGGGATTTGAAGATCCTTATCATCGGGATAGAGTTTACAAACTCGACAAAGCCTTATACGGGCTTCATCAAGATCCAAGGGCCTGGTATGAGAAACTCTCGACTCATCTTGTGAAACACGGCTTTCGCAGGGGAGTCATTGATTGCATACTGTTTATCAAAGAAAAAGATGGAGACTTACTGCTAGTACAGATCTATGTCGATGACATAATCTTTGGTTCAAAGAACGAAGAATTATGCAAAGAGTTTGAAGCAGTAATGAAGGCGGAGTTTGAGATGAGTGCCATGGGGGAGATGAAATTCTTTCTCGGGTTACAGGTGGATCAGACACCCAAAGGAATTTTTCTACATCAGACCAAGTATGTGGGAGACATTCTCAGTCGGTTTGATATGGAGAATGCTTCTGCAGCTGGGACTCCACTTGCTACAAACCATGATATAGCACCCGATGAAAATGGAGATCTGGTAGATGCAACAATGTACCGAGGAATGATTGGATCTCTCATGTAGCTCACTGCCTCAAGACCTGACATCATGTATACTACATGTCTATGTTCTAGATATCAGGCTAAGCCAAAAGTTAACCATCTGATCGGGGTCAAAAGGATATTTCGTTCTCTGAAGGGCACACCCACACTTGGGTTGTGGTATCCTCATGATGATGACTTTGAGCTCACGGCGTATAGTGACTCGGATTACGGGGGCTGCAAGATGAATTACAAGTCTACATCAGCAGGGTATCAATTCTTTGGGAGGAAATTAGTGACCTGGCAGTGTAAGAAGCAGACCTCGGTTGCACTGTCAACCTGTGAAGCCGAATACGTTGTTGCTGTAAGTTGCTGTTCATAAATCATTTGGATTCAACAGCAAATGCGGGACTACGTTTTAAAAATCTCTTCTACTCCTATATTTGTTGATAACTCTGCTGCAATTGCAGTAACGAGATATCCAGTACAACATCCTAAGACCAAACACATCGGTATAAAATATCATTTTATAAGAGACTGTTTTGAAAAGAATTTAATCGATGTGGTAAAAATAAATACTGATTTTCAACGCGCTGACCTCTATACAAAAGCTTTTGACAAACCACGTTTTCTATATCTGTTAGAGGTCAACGGCGTTAAAAAGAAAAGTGATGTCATTCCAGATGATGACCATGTGTAGTTCGATGCAGTTTAGTCTATTTTCTAATTTTTCCTTTTATTTTCTTTATTTATTCTATTTTCTGTTTAAATTAAATTCACGTTATTTAGCTGTCTATTAAAATCCTAAAATACGTAAATCGGTTATGATTTTAGAATTTTAGGGGGAGAATAGGTCAGCTAGTAACATTAAAAAAAACGAGGGAGAAGGATAGGCTAGCTGATAGAAGGTAGATCGTATCTGTGATACCGATTCAAATACGTTGGAAAATGATAGTACACAGGAACAAATCAAGAGGGACTTTAAAATTTAATTTAAACTAGACGCAAAATTCAAAGTATAAGTCTGTGTAGTCTGAGCAATATAAAAGGAAATATGATAGAAAAACTTGTAACTACTAAGGTAACACAACGAAAGTAGACCTAGAGGTTGCTAGACCACAGATGATATGTCGGTAGATTCAACACAATAGATGATTAGACCTGATTGGTGATCTCAAGATCAAATTAAGTTGTTCAACTGACTGTGGGCTCCCATCTTATCATTGGTTAACACAATCAACAATATTCCAATAAGGAGTAATGAGCATGTAAACGCCACAAATGTATGCGGATGACCATAAATAGAGCAAAGCACGAAAACATGAAAAGCAAATGCTATCAAGCTAATAACTTATGTTGTGGTGCATTATGTGCAAAAGAAAATTAAATATGCTCTAACAAGAAGATAGGTTGTGTGCCTCTCTACTGTGCGATGGCACTGACCTGAGGATAAGCATAACCTAGATATTCTAGAATTCATTGGTGCTTGCTGCCTCTCTGCTGTGCGATGGCACTGACCTGAGGATTGGCTTCTCTTTGAAAGCTCTAAGAATAGTCTCTTCTTTTCAAAATACCCGTAGACCGCTCAAAATCTTCTGAGGAAGGTTGATTACCATATAAGTGTGGGATCCACAAATGTTGGTTGAAATAATTAAACCTTAAACTATCACCAATCTGTGTCAAAAGTCTGTGTACGGATTTAAGAGGACAAATATACTAACAATCATCGTGGCTACAATTCTTGAAAGTCCAAATCAATGTGGGAATCTAATAGTACAAGTATGATTTCCTAAATATGCTAACGACTCTGGATGAAAACCAAGAAGTGAGCATCAAAAGGTTTTGATAACAAGTCCCAAATGATTTGACTTGCCTGTATGATTCCAAAATTGAATTGGTCCTGTTATGGTCAAACTAAATAGAAGCTGCCTATTCCGGAACCGAATCCAATAGATTACTAAATTAGGATTTACCTCTCACAAAAAGTCAAAAACAAGTTTAATTTTTGTACTTCAGTTTAATTTTCTATTTATTTAGTCATTTCAGTTTGTTTGTTGTCGGACTACATCATGGAATTCAGTAAGGGATTAAATCACCTAAAAGGGTCATGTCTGAGATGACCACATGTGTTTTCAAAAGATAAATGGGTCACGTCTGAGGTGACAAAGTGTTTAAAAGGATCACGTCTGAGGTGATCAAAAGTTTTTCAAGTTAAAATGATCATGTCTGAGATGATCAAATGAGTATAATGTTGATTCTACATTTTAAAATAGGTTTAAATGTCAAATGGTAAGAAATGCAGAAAATTTTATAAGTATGACCCATTCGCACGAATGGACCATGAGGGTGTCATAATTTTCCTTACCCGAATGTTGATTCTACATTTTCAAGTTAATTGAGGGTGTCATATGATATGTGTGATTAGAACTTGCTTTGGGTATACATTTCAAGACCTAAATTAGTATTTGTTACATAAAAATGAGTTAGGCACTAGGAAACCTTAACCACTCGAGCCCCAACCATTGTCTTTAATTTTCCTTACCCGAACGTCAACCCTAGTTAGCCCCGTTGAGCTTAAACGTTTTTATCTTTCAATCACCCGAGTCACCAAGTCACTTAACCAAAAAGCCTTCAACAAAACCCGTTTTCGTTAAAGACACGTTTTTAGCTTATATAAAAAAAATTGGTCTTTTACCGGCAGACCTTAAAGAACTGGAATGCATTCTTTTGATTTCAATTTGCTTTGTTGCCTTCATCACGCAAAACCGGGACTTCCCCCGGAAATCCGCGAACAAATTTTCAATCTCACGTTTGACGCAAGAAAGAAATGGCGAAAAAAGAACAAGTTCCGCCATTTTGTTGGATTTCAAAAAGTGTTATAAAGAGACGGGCAAAAAGATATGAAAGATGCCCGAACTGTGGAAATTGGTCCCATAATGGAAAATGCAAAAAGAATCAAACTGAATCTCAATACGAATACACAGAACTAATCCGATTGGGTGCTATTAGGCTTGAAGCCGAACGATCCTTGAGAAAGGAAAATTTGTGTATCTTCGGGTAAAAGATGAAGTACGGTTCTTGAAAGCAAAATACGGTCTTGACAATCTGACCTTAAACGAGTCCTCAAGCTAGCATATCCCTTCTAGCTTAAAGTATTGTATAGGGAACCTTTATTGCTTTCCTAGTAGTTTATGTTAGAGAAATAAGCCAAGACCGTCGTCTTTAGCAATTAGCCACTTTTTTTTCCAAATATTCCATACCCGAGCCCGAGCCAAATTACAACCCATCAAAGACCTAATGATTTATGCAAGTAAATATCTAAGTAGGTGGAGATTTGATCCCTTAACCAGCATATGATTTCACATGTATTCATACTAGGCAATTGAGTGTATTAGTCATACTTAATCTTGATTATGACTCCATATATTTAGCCAAGTGTGAGTGTATCTTGTGAGAAGTGTGGATTTTTACATGATAATAATTTTACTAACCAACCTATTGCTTGCTAGGATATCATTTTACATGTGCTTAGAATATTTATATTTGGATGAAAATAATGTTTACTTGCGTATTTCTCGAAAGACATGTTTATAATTTGATTTATTTGGTTTTTGGTGGAATTGTCATTTTAAGTGATTTTTGCTTGAGGACAAGCAAAGTTCAAGTGTGGAGATGTTTGATGTGCTCCAAATTATACATAAAAATCCTATCAAAAGCACATCAATTATTCCTTAATATCTTCCTTAAAATGATGAAAATGTACTTAAAAGTGTTAAATTGTGTTTTCAGGTGTTTAAAAGGGCAAGATGGACAAAAGAAGCATATTTAACAAGAAATTGAAGTGATCCGAGCTTTGGAGTCCAAGCATGGGGCCGTGCCTCATTAAGCACGCCCCCATGCCTTGCCAGAAACACACCCCCATGCTAAATTAACACACCCCCGTGCTTGGACATCTGACAAGAACAAAAGTACTGTCCCCTAAAAGTAGACACGGGGCCGTGCCCCATTTAGCACGGGGCCGTGCCCGACACAACCTGCATGTACGAGCCGACCAACTTTCGTAAGCATTGTACTAGCACGGGGCCGTGCCTTTTAGGCATGGGGCCGTGCTTAAACACTCCGGAAAGCCTATAAATAGAAGCCTAAGTTCACCATTTTTGGCAAGCTTTGGTGGGAGAGTTACTCTGCAGAATTCTCTCGGGAATCAAGACTTCAAGATCATTTGGAGGCTCGAGAGGTGCATACAACACTTGGAAGAAGCTTAGGATCGTCAAAACATCATCCATTGTGGATTATCGGTTTGATTGTTCCATTTCACCGATGATCACATATCTATCTTCTTTGTTATCTGTTGTTATGTTCAAGCTCATTATGAGCTAAACTCTATTTATCATCCTAATCGGATGAAACTTATGTAATTTGTGATGAACTAATGGTGTGATAAATATTACGTTAATGTTATGGTGGTCTTGGGAAAACTATTGATGGGTAACATTTACATTTGAACGAGAAGTTATAAATTTATGGTTTGTGATTGTAATTGTCATACAAGGTTGAAAACCGTATGATTAACTTTCATTCGCGAAACCGGTCTTCATAATAAATCCATGGCTAATGAACTAGAAATGATTATTAGAAATCATATCACTTTAACTTTCTGATCATTTGCGGGTTCCCTTTTATTAGTTTGAGAAATCTTCAGTAATTGTTATGGTTTTCTAAAATTAATGGTATGTTAGGAAGGAACCTGATCAACTCTCTTTTTAACATTAAGTTATGTTTTCAGAAATCGTATGTCAAATAGGTCACAAAAGATTTACCTACATTACTAGGGCTTTGATCTGAGCAGTAAACTCAGCCTGACAGGATCAAGTCACTACGGCAGCAGGATAGACGAGAAATCGCGCCAGCTCATCTTTATAAACATTAACATAATTACATTAATCCATATCTTTAAATTACATCACCAATTCATCACGATTACATAAGTGGAGTCTAATTAGGATGATAACTTTTATTCCCTGGTTTTAAATCCAAACGCTTCAAATCTTAGTTTACTTTCTTCTATTATTGTTTATTTTTAAACCCTAAAAATCTTTCCAAATGCAAATTATCACTTTCTTTAACAAAAACCAATTCTGATAGTCAAACATCAAGTTTGTTGAGTAGGCTAGGTGTGTCCACGGATTGATACTCGGTTCTTACCAACACTATATTACCACACGACAGGTACACTGCCTTTTGTGTGTGTGGTTTAGTATTAGTAATAACCAATTAAAACTGAATCTGTGCAATAAATCTTAATCAAAATATATATACTATCTGCACCCATCAATGTCCAATACATACTTTGACTGGTTTATGAAGATGCCATTAACTTGCTTCACTTGAATTCCTAGAAAGATATTGAGTTTCCCTATGGCACTCATTTCAAATCTATCTTCACTATCTTATCAAACTCATTATAAAGATTTTCATTAGTTGATCCAAAGATAATGTCATCATGATAAGCTTGAACCAGCATTAAGTCATTCCCTGTTCTTTTGATGAAGAGCGTGCTTTCAATAGTACCTCTTTTGTAACCATGTTGAACTAGATAATGTAACAATGTCTCATACCCCTTTTTTGGTGCTTGATGCAGCCCATAAAGAGCTTTGTCAAGCTTGCAGACATAATCAGGATAATCTGGATCTACAAAGCCAGGTGGTTGACAGACATACACTTCTTCATCTATCACCCTATATAGAAAAGAACACTTGACATCAAGTTGGTAGACCTTGAAATCCTTTGATGCAGTAAAAGCAAGGAATATTCTTACAACTTCAAGTCTTACTACAGGAGCAAAAACATCTTTGTAGTCAATCTCTTCCTTTTAAGTGTACCCTTGTACTACCAGTCTTGCATTGTTCTTCATGACAAGTCCTCTATCATCCTTGTTGTTCCTTAATACCCATTTGTTTCCTATATTTCAACATGCCGTAATTCATGTGTTAAAGTGAATGTTTTTCTTTTTTTACGTAAATAGTTTCGTTGTATAAAACTCACTCTAAGAAAATTGATAATTATAATATTTAAAATTGGTTTGATGTACACTTGCATGTCTAAAGTTTAGTAAAATTCATCAATTTTGCTTATAATTCCCTGAAACATATAAAATATGAATATGAGCTAATAATGAGTAATTTTAATATAAACCAACCAAAAGTTATTTAAAATTGTAAGAAATCTTTGTGTAATATATATATATATATATATATATATATATATATATATATATATATATATTTATCTAGATCATATCAGTGTCTTACCATGAGTTTTGACTACTAAAACTCTGTTTTGCACATAGAATGCAGTGTTAACTGCCTTTACCCAAAAGGTGATGGGCAGTTTAGAGTCGAAAAGTATGGTTCTTGTAGCCTCAATAACTACCATATTTCTCCTTTCAGCAATACCATTTTGTTGAGGAGTTCTAGGAGCAATATATTGACTTGAAATACCTTTTTCATCACAAAATAAATCAAGGATTTGGTTCTTGAATTCACTTCCTTGATCACATCTTATGATCTTAACCTTGTGATCACTTTGATTCTCAACTTTTAGAATGAAGGATTTCAAGATTTTAGAGGTCTCATCCTTACTTCTAAGAAAGAAGATCGAAGTATATCTTGTGAAATCATCTGTGATCATAAGACATTATGAAGTTCTCCCTAAACTCATTACACTTGTGTGGCCAAAGAGATTCATGTGTAATAAGTAAAGGTGAATAGTGATGAAGTTCATTTCCTTTGGCTTGTTTGACACTTTGTGTTCCTTTCCTTTCAGGCATGCAATATAATGATTATTACTTGTAAACACTTTCTTTGGCATTCTAGTTACCAAATCATTCTTAATTAGTTTATTCATGTTCTTAAAGTTTACATGGTACATTCTTTTATGTCAAAGGAAAGACTCATCATTATTTGCTTAAGATAGAAAACAAGAGACTTCTTCAGAATGGGAGGTTTTTTTGTAAATTCATCTTGTAGATGTTCTCTTTCCTGGGGCTCTAAGCAAAATATGCTCTTGAGGAATGATCACTCCGGGTTTAAGAACAATGCACTCATGCTTAGTAAAGAGCATGAGACACACTTAAAAGGTTGTACTCAAGTTCCATGACAAAATTTAAATTTTCAATGCTAAGCTTACCATTTCTGACCCTGCCCCTTCCAGTAATGTAACCTCCTGATTCACCTCTAAAAGCAACTGGCCATCCATCAAGTTTTTCAAAGTTTTGAAGCAAAGAGCCATTACAAGTCATGTGCCTAGAACAACCACTATCAATGATCCATACATTTCTGGTCTTGGGCTTACCAAGATGAACTAAATATAGTTCTACAGTCATTGACCCTATATGCAAGCTTAAGTCACATGACCTTCCTTCATCTTTCAAACCATCTTTGGAATATTAGACTTAACTGTCAAAACTTTGGAAATTTTTATGACTTTGAAAGTTTTGGAGACTGAACCTTCGGAAGCTTTTGCATCCACTGCAGCAGACTTCAGTACTTCGAAAGCATTCCTTTCTTCCACCTGAAAGCTCCAATCAAAGCCTCATTCTTCAACAACAATTGTAGCTGGCTATTTTGGTTGGTTGGGCTTCTCAGCTCTTGGAGCTGGCTCAGTGTAGTTTGGCATGGACTGTGTATGGCCACCATTTGCTCTTGGTGCCTTACACTCCCGAGCAAAGTGACCCATTTGGTTACGGTTGTAACAACTTACTTTGCTCTTGTCCAGGCTAAACTTTCCACTAGACATATTGCTTAGAAACTTCATTCCTGTCCTCTTGTAGAACTTCATTGCTCTGTGAGTGAGAAGAGCCATCTGCAGTGGTTGCTGGAGCAGGTTTTGGGATGTGAGGTCCATAAACTACAGCAGTTGCTAGAGTAGTTTTTAGGGTGTGAGGTCCATAGACTACAAATCTCCACATCCTGCTATCTTGAGACTTAATGAAGCCTTACATTCTCATGCACCAAGTGTCAAAGTCATCAAGAGTAATCAGTGGAGACTTAGTCATTGTGCCAGTTTCCACATCAAATTTAAAAAGAGCTGCCATTTTAACAAGTAATTGAATGTGAAACTGAAAAATGATTCAAGATGGTGAGATCTTGTAATTAAGAGCCTGAGAAGCTCTAATACCAATTGTAGGATCGGTTGTGGTTCAAATAACAGTTTCACAGTTGGAGATTATCAACTAAACACTTACTAGATCAAATAGGGAACCATATAGTGAAATAATAAAATAACACATAAGAAACTCAAGAACACAAAGATGGGTTTTCAAGGATAATGTATATTGATCTCAAGTGTTTACAAGTATTACAAAGCTTCTTTGTCCTTTGATTGATACAAGAGATACTTTATATTACAAGCTACAGCCGGTCTGTAAGGCCCCATTCACGGGGAGCCTCACAGTTGGTAAATCATAGCATAAAATCATTTTAATAACAAAACAAATCAGCGAAAATATATAAACATTCACTTAAAACTTGCAGTTGATATTGTAATCATAACATTTGTCCTTCGTTTGTAAATAAAACATAGTACTTTTTCTTAAATTACAAAGCTTTCTAGGCTAGGATCACACTACACAGCCTGCAGATAAGTTAACACTATAAAGGGTTAATTTCTGCCTAAATTCGCTGCTAATTTCGCTGCCAGGAAAGCAGTTTCGCTGACAGCTTCGCTGGCAGTTTCGCTGACAGTTTCGCTGCCAGTTTCGCTGCCAGTTTCGCTGACAGTTTCACTGCCCGTTTCGCATGGCAGTTTCGCCCAACTTTCATTGGAATTCCATGGCTGCGAAACTACCTGCGAAACTACCTGCGAAACTATAGTTTCGCTGAAAACCCACAGTTTCGCAGCTTGAATATGCAATTTCGCTGGATGCACATACAGTTTCGCAGATCGCATAAAAATTACGAACCAGCCCGTTTTTAACCCAAAATCACAACTTTTTACGTCCAATATCTTAGTTTATCAACCATGAGGCTATATTTAAGCTTTCTACATGTTTTCATACGTAAAAATATGACCTTTAAGCGATTCTTTGCAACTTTTTAAAACCCAAAACCCTAGAATCCGGGTTTGATCTACATAAGGGTTTAGAGGCCGATTCTTACCTGGATTTGTTGCTCATTTCTTATAGTTTGATGCTCAATCGTTTAGATCTTCAATCCTTAACCTTTGAAGCTCCAAATCTTGAGTTTTCTTCACTTTCTCTCTCTACTTTCTCTCTCTACGAATTTTGGTGGCTAGGGTTCAAATGAGAAAGATGGTGGCTGATTAGGTGGGTTAAAGGGCTAATTATGGGCCCTTAATCACTTAGGCTCTTGCCTATAAGCCTAATTTAGCTCATAACTCATTTTCTTCCTTTATTAAATACCCAATTTTAAAAAAGAGCTGCCATTTTAACAAGTAATTGAATGTGAAATTGAAAAGTGATTCAAGATGGTGAGATCTTGCAATTAAGAGCCTGAGAATATCTAATACCAATTGTAGGATCGGTTGTTGTTCAAATAACAGTTTCATGGTTGGAGATTATCAACTAAACACTTACTAGATCAAATAGGGAACCATATAGTGAAATAATAAAATAACACATAAGAAACTCAAGAACACAAAGATGGGTTTTCAAGGATAATGTATATTGATCTCAAGTGTTTACAAGTATTACAAAGCTTCTTTGTCCTTTGACTGATACATGAGATACTTTATATTACAAGCTACAGCCGGCCATACTTTGAATGTCAGCTGGTCACTAATATAGACAACAAGATCAATGAAGAGTCAAAGTTAGATTGTCTTTTGACTTGTGACTATGACAGGGCATAACTCACATCCTATTGTATTACAATAAGTATAAAAGTACTAAAGTAGGAAATTACAGATAAGACACCTTATTCTACAGTTGACAAAAGTAAAAAGCTAATCACCAACTTATATTAGTTGGTGAGTCTTCAGAGTTGACAGCGGACACGTCTTCTGCTTTTGTCAAAAGTATGTTAGAGTGTTTCTTCTGAGATTCAGACTTCGGAAGAAACACAAGTCTTCTTAATCTTCGAAAGAGTTCAGTCTTCAAGCTTCGGAGATTTTTGTTTAAGCTTTAGAAGACTTCACTTTGGCTTTGGAAGATTTCCGTATTTGGCTTCAGAAGATCTGACACTTAGTTATTTTCTTTGTACATAGTCAAATCTTCCAAAGTGCTTACTTTCTTGCACTTTAGTTCCATGTTGAGAGATTATTGGTTAGCATAAGCCTTTAAAATTATCATCTTGATCTTACGATCACTATCGTCTCTATGATTATAATTGGTGCCTTAACTTCCATTACTAGTGGAACCTCCATTCATATGAATTAATTGCAAGTTTTTGATGATTTTACTCATTTGATATTTCAGAGAAATCATCTTTCTTCACGGTAACCATCTTCGATGTTCGTTTCTCCAATGCCAATTTGATACCATCCAATTTAAAACTATTCCTTTCAACAACTCATTCCAATCACAAAAAGGGACAATTCGTGTTCCTTGATTGCCTTCTCGATCTTCTAGTTGCATGTTGTAGCCATTGAATCAAGTAGTTGTTGGTTCCCGGTCTTGTTAATCGCCAATTGTCCTGAATTGCCATGGTCAATATACAATTGAGATGTTTAGAATTGAACTAACAAACTACAAATCTAGTAATTAGTTCAACTAGTTACAAGATTACACATCAAGTCCCTCAACTATCGGCATATGACAATAACAGTCCTTTGAACTATACAATTCACCTAATCCCAAGAGTCTAATGTTTGCCTCTAGTCTAGTGCACACACACACAGAGGAATGGGGTGGTGGTGGAGAGGTGAGCGAATATGGGCTTTCACAGTGTTCTTCTCCCTTTTGGTTGCTCATTGCATCGCAATACTACTCTTCACCAGTGGTTTTCTTCTCACACGAACAGAACTTCCTCACTACAGTCATTGCTCAGATGTATCCCAATCTCCTTGCGGATTTACAGATCATCGAAATGATACTTGTTGGACCAAACCTGCTGTTGATCGCATCGTTATCATCGTTCTCGATGCTCTCAGGCATACTTCCAGTTCCTCTCTCAAATCTCTCTTACTATTACCCTCATTTGACGTGATTTTGTTTTTCAGGTTTGATTTTGTCGCCCCAAGTACTTTCTTCCAAGGTAACTTACTAAATCAACTGTGTTAAGTTCGTTTTATGAAAAATGCTAATACCAAAATTTGGGGTTTTTATGGTAGACTTGTACCTCAATGAGGACATGACCTAAGAGCTCTTGAGATGTCGGATAAATGCTAGGGATTTATAGAAGGATGTATAGGAAAAGTATGAGATTGTCTTTTGGCTTGTGATTTTTCACTTAGGTTGCTTTAGATATATGTGCATATGTTAGCCTTTTAGCTTGATTTGCCTTTATAGGTATGCCCTTAGTTAGGTTATATGTGTGACTTTATGATCAGGTCAGATGCTGGCTATGAGGTTATTTCTAGCTTCTACTTCATGGGTGTCTTTGAATGCCTCCTTATCTTGTTATCTTTCATTTTTCCGGAGTCTTCGCACATATGTGAGAATACCTTCACTACATGCGAGTATATGTATGTATTCCTGTCTTTTTATGTGCTGTTATGTGGCGTGTGTCATATACTATTTTTAAGTGCTATTTGCTGGTTTTTTCTTTCCACCCTACGTGTTTTGGCTTATGTGCTATGTGGTATACGCATGTTATGTGTTACATGTCATAAGTATCTTAATATATAGTTAGTTCATATGTGTTGGTGTATGCCTTGTTGCCCTTTTTGTGTTGTCACATACTATGTGCTACATCCTATTTTTATGTGCTATTTGCATTTGTTTATATTTCAGTCCTCCTTTTTCTCTTTGTTCTTTGAGCCGGGGGTCTCGCTAGGAGGAACCTCTCTATCCCATGGGTTAAGGGTAAGGTTTGCGTCCATTCCAACCCTCCTCAGACCCTACTCTATGAGCGCGATTTTTAGTGGGTATGTAGTTGTTGTTGTAATGATTACAGAGGAAACAGATCACCACTTGAAATTATCATAAAAGAAGAAAATGCTGCAATGGATAATATCATTGGTTTTATGTTTGTTACAGAGAAAAAACCATGGATGGACAAGCTGCAAGTGCTACACAAACTTGCATCTGAATCAGAGTCACAATCAGCAGCTAAAATTTTCAAAGCTATTGCAGATCCACCTACAACTAGTCTGCAGCGTCTGAAGGTTAGCCTAGTTGACAAAAGTTCATACTCATATTGTGATAATTTTTTTGGTGGGGGGTATTGAGGAGTGACAGAATTTATGTTATGCTTGTATCATTATGCAGGGTTTGACAACAGGTGGACTTCCAACTTTTATTGATATAGGGAATAGCTTTGGTGCCCCAGCTATTCTCGAAGACAACCTCATACATCAGGTGTGATTCCGTTATGAATTTGAGATATACCTGAAAGACAATGTGTGGTTATTATGTTATTCTGTCTAGATATACTGCTTTATCTTTATATGGGCTTAATTATCTTTTACTTGCAGCTTGTTCAAAATGGAAAACGAGTAGTGATGATGGGAGATGATACCTGGACACAGTTGTTTCCTCATCACTTTAATAAGTCATATCCCTACCCCTCTTTCAATGTTAAAGATCTAGACACGGTAATCATTTATAAGAATGGTTGAATATGTTTTTGCATTTGAGATTTGTTTTCTTATATGATCACTAAATGAGGTTCTTGTAACATGATTTATTTGTCAGGTAGATAATGGTTGCATCAGTCACCTAATTCCATCCTTGTATGATGATGATTGGGATGTTCTTATAGCACATTTTCTTGGTGTGGTATGTCTCTCAATTGGGAAATAGGTTTGATTTTGTTTATTTAGTCTGTGAAAGTATTTTGTGACCATACCAAGTAGCATTATCTATAGAAAGACTAAATTTTTTTTGTAAGGAATAACGATATTCTTGGTCCTTGATTTATTTTTGGTTCACTCAGGATCATGCTGGTCATATATTCGGCGTTGATTCAGTTCAAATGGTTGATAAACTGCATCAGTATAATGATCAATTAGAGGTATTTCTGTACATATTACTTCTGGTCAAATCAAGTTGCGTTAAATTATTATTTGATTGTTTTTTTGGATGACAAAATTGATATTTGATGCCAACATTCTACTTCAGAAAGTTGTTGAAGTGCTTCAGAGCCAGTCTGGTAAAGGTGGCCTGCATGAAAATACTTTACTTCTTGTCATGGGTGATCATGGACAAACAATAAATGGTGATCATGGTGGTGGGTCCCCTGAAGAGGTATATAATCAGTTTGCTCCCAAGCTCAGTGTGCATGAATTTTTTTTTTTATATCAATCTAAATAGTGGCACAATGCAGGTTGAAACGTCAATCTTTGCAATGAGTTTGAAAAAGCCTTCATTTCCTATTCCATCAGAGTTTGACACCTCATCTTGTAAACTAGATCTGGTATGCAGAACATGTCATTTCTTAAGTATCTAGTATTTTTCTGTAACTTGATCAACAAGAATATAAGTAAACGAGGCAACACTTAAAAGGCAATTGAGTAGTTGAGTCAAAAGGAAGTTAACACCCTTAACAATTTGAATCAACAAAAAAACACTCAACCCCTTGTTCATTTTAATATTTACCCTGACCCTGGACTATGTGGTTGTTTGTATCTTGACTCCCGCCCAAAAATACTTGTTCCTTAGTTTGGCGATGTTGATTCTGATTATTTTGATCCCAAAATGTTAGTACTAATTTTTATTTTTTTCACAGGATGGAAGAAAGGTGTGCATTAGTTCCATTGAACAGGTTCGGGGGTCTATTCTTAGTCCATGTAATATGTTGTTTTTTTCTTGATAGTGATTGTGAGTTTTCGTTGTGGAGCAACCACACTTAAGTTCATCTGCAGCTTGATTTTGCAGCAACAGTATCAGCATTGCTTGGAATCCCATTTCCTTTTGGAAGGTGTGTTACACACATCCCTTTAAATTGTATTTAACTGGACCATTATTTTGTATTTGAAAATGTTTTTATTGTACCTTGATTTATTATATTAAAATATATGACAAACAACAGCTGTTTTTTTAACAGCATCGGCCGAGTTAATCCAATGTTGTATGCTTTGGTTGCTGGTACATGGAACCTTGAAAGCTTTGATATGAGCAGTAGCAACAGTAATCTAAAAATGGAAGAGTGGATGCACAATTATGCCAAAGTACTGTGTGTCAATTCTTGGCAGGTAACTATATTTTTTAATGATTCATGGTCATGTAGTCATGTCTTCTCCCACTATAGGCACCCTATATTTAGGTTTCAAAATCCTGTTTAACATTCTTGTAGTTATTAGTATTGACAATTGTTCTCGAATTTTCGATCTAATTATTGGATATAAAACCCGCCTCAGGCATATTTCTTCATGAATCATTGAGATTTGTCTGAAATTGTTTTAATAGAACTCTTCTCATGCTTTTAAGCTAACTAAATTTCATGCTAGTCATCTTTTTTATTCATTGCTCTGCAGCTATAAAATATGATCATTCTCCTTTCTGATATCCAGCTTCACATGTAGGTGAAGAAATACGTAGATGTCTATGCAGATTCATCAGTTATAGGATTCTCCATTGATGACTTAAGGCATATTCAAGAGAGATATTCTCAGTCTGTGAACTGGTCAACAGTTTCCTTGAATGATGATATTTCATCATTTGATTCTCTGAAAAAGCAAATAGATTTATATTCTAATTTTCTGGCTAGTGTTGCTGAGCTGACACGAACTAAGTTCACAGAATTTGATTTGAAGATGATGGGTATTGGTTTTGGCATTTTAGTCACATCCATATTCATCCATTTACTTGCCATCAAGCGGGTGGATGACTTGTATATATCCGATTTCCCCTCCCATGAATTTAATACTGTTTCATTCGGACTGGTTGTTAGTTGTATGGTAGTTGCTGCACGTGCATGTAGCTTCTTATCAAATAGTTACATATGTAAGTGTTGACTGATTATTTTTTGCCTTTTATGCTCTATCTTTTACCAACAGTTGAGTCATTTTCTTTTAATTCATTTTTCTCTGAGACAGTGGAAGAAGGAAAAATGACAAGTTTTTTCTTGGCCGTCATTGCCATGCTGGGCTTACGACATTCAATTACGAAGAAAAAGATGATATATGAAGTAAGTATTGGAAATGGCGTATTACTTATGAGTGGGTCATTACGGTTTAAGCTTTAAAGCGAACAGCCGAACAGGCCTACTTTGTTGACAGTGTGGAAAGCCAACCAAAGTGTAAATTCATAAAATATCTTAAATCATGTTATTCAGATAATATGTTTTTTGTAATTATAATTGACATTATATATTAAAAACTTTTGGAGAGAGTATTTTTGATCAACCCAACTCAACCCATACAAAGAGTTACCCGTCTTGACCTATCACTCAACCCGCCCATTTCTCCACCTCTATTTTTTGTTGTCAAATATTTTGTGTGGAATAGTTTCTTGTGGGCTTGACTTTTTATTGTTTACAGGCTGCTGCACTTGTTTTCTTGATCTTCATCTTAAGATTCACGACTGAACTTAGGCTGTCAAAGCAAGGTTCCCCTGCAGTATCAGAGTTTCATAGTTGGGTGTATGTAGTTGACCTGTTGTCAATACTGCCTTTGGTCATATTGGCATACCTGCTGTATAAAAGCATTTCAAGCAGCTCTTGTAACTGGCTTTTGAAATTTATTATTATAGGAAGCATATTTAGCTATATTCTAGTTGCATTGCATTCGACCTTAGGAAGTAGTAGCCTATCATATATGAGACCACCCATATTTGATGGAATTGAAGGCAATTTTATTCCTCGTACAATATACATTATGGGTTGTGCACAACTATTGTCTCTTGCAGTTCTTCAGTTCTTTGAAGAAGACAAAACTTCAAAGTGGGAAGAAACAACATTGATGAGAGTAGTTGCTATGTTATCTGTCTGGAGCTCCACTCTCATCATCTTGTCTGGGAAACAAGGACCTTGGGTTGCTTTGGCATTAGTCCTCGGAGGTACCCTAGGGGTCAATTTTAGCCCAATTACTTTTAAATGAGAGTTCATTTTGGTTTTATGGTATCTCAAATGAGTCAATTGGCACAATAGATTTTTGCTTTTGAAAAGTTGGGAATGAGGCAAGCGCTTGAAAGTGCTAACATTATACATTCACTCTGGTGAATCTTTTTAACTAAAATATTTAAACTTTTATAGTAATAATATGGTGTTTTAATTAAAGCTAACACATTAAATAATTATAAAAATACAAAAAAGTGACATGTTTTAACTGAACCCCCTTTGAACTATTTCCCAACCCGCCCATCTTGCCACCACAGTATGATACTGATATTTCAGTTTATATTTATTTTCTTTCTTTCAAGAAGTTCCTTTGTTGTTCGCTCTTGATTTTATCTTTATTGAACTGTATTTTAGGCATATGAAAAACAGTTTGTTGTCATTTTGTATTGTTTTATGTAGGCTGGCTGATATCGAGGTTGAAAGGTCTGGACCAGGATTATGAGAATGGTTCAACTGGTCTGTTAGCTTGTTATTCTTCCCCTGTTACACAGTGGAGCCTTTTAGCATCATGTCTCTTCTTTTCTACTGGTCATTGGTAAGCAACTATAAAAATTTCTTAAGTTTTTTAGAAGCTCTTTTGTTGTGTGCTGATTTGGGTTATGTTTTATCCAACGGGTCAACTTTAGTTAAGAGGGAAACAGGTCAAGTGTATCAATAATGTTTACAGCCTCGTAAACTGTTTTATTTATGAGATTAAGATTATTATTGCAGTAAATAGTCTGTAGCCAGTTTTAACTATCTATAAGAACGGGCAAAAAATGTTTGCGGATCAACAATGCCCAGCCTGACCCATATTGACTTGTAACTTTTGAACGTGTTTCAAATAGAACCCGTTACACAAACCACTCATTTTGCCACCTCTGGCTATTAAGTAACAAAACTGACTGAAGCTTGTTACTCTATGCAGGTGTGCTTTTGATGGCCTTCGGTATGCTGCTGCATTCATTGGGTTAGTCCATTTCTTCTCATTTTGTTAACCGTTACTTTGTTCCTAAATTCTTGTCTCGGAAACCTTATGGGCTTGTAATTTCTCTTTCTATCAAGTCTCCTTGAAACGGCATTTCTTTAAAATGTTTTCAGGTTTGATGAGTTTACTATAATACCCCAAGCCATCCTTTTAACAGTCGAGACATATGGCTTTTCGCACATTCTTCCAACTCTTGGACTTCCATTTCTTGTTGTGTATCGACACTCATCTAACAAAGCTAAGCAGACAAGGGAATCCTTGATCCAGTTATTTCAGGTTATTTTTTATTTTATCTTTTTTAATTAACCACTATTTAACCCACATTTAATTATTGTTGTATAATCCTTTTGGTACAGGTTTATCTGATATATGGGTTTATCATGGCTGTTACAACCACGCTCACTGTTCTATGTGTCATGATCCAAAGACGGCATTTGATGGTATGTTAATAAAACCTTAGCAAAAGTCATGTACAAAAAGCTATATGTTTTGACTTTTGAGGTTTTCACAGATAACTACAGGTATAAGTTATCTAAAATTTGTGTAAAATAACAATTTGAAAGGCTGGTGCCAAATTTGTGGCAAAAGCTAAATCTATTTTTGAATAACTTCGACCTCAAAAGTAAAAATGCTCATGTAGTTATGTTTACATAGTTATTTGGCTGCTTCATATCTAACTATGTATCTATGTATTTATCTATACGTTTGTCTGTCTGTCTATCTGCAGGTATGGGGATTGTTTGCTCCAAAATTTGTTTTTGATGTAGTAGGACTTGTATTGACGGATGTTTTAATTTGTGTTTCTTCTCTCATTTACTTTGTCTAAATTATACGTTGTTGTCAGGACAGTTAATTTTTTTAAAGATATTGTTAGTTAATTTGAACAATCTATCATGGGGCCCTGTCCCAAGAACAGATCACTCCCTCTTCCTTCACCCTTGGGCGAACCATGGGCCTTGTCCCGAGCCTTGTTTCTTTCTTTCGAATAATTTCTCCGCCACCAGTAGGAAGTGTGTTGAGACATGCTTTAGCACAATTAGTGATAAGGGAAACATGTGGAGCCTAACAACATCATTGGATGCTCAATTGATCTTAAAAGTGTCGCAATCTTCTAGGAAGTTAGAAGTATGCATATGCGAAACGAAATCCGTAAAACCATAGCAACAAGCCAAATTTTGAAGCATTTGGATTTTGGATTAGATGTCTAATCTCAAAGTTGTTTGCTTCAACATTGATTCATGTGATAGTGATCCTGAAATGGTCTAGGGTGGGACTGAAGAAGGTTGTCTGCAACAAGTTGGTTGGTGAGAGTTGTTTGAGCAATGGCTCGGGTTTAGGACATGCACTACCTACTAGTTAAATGAAAGCATACGGCTTTAGAAATTGAGCAGAAAAGTGAAACAGAACTGCCTGTTTAAAGACACACGGCCCATGCTATGAGAGACGTGTGCTGGATTAACAAAATGCAATAGAAATAGGCAACTGATTATCAGAGAATAATGGGAGCATGACCGGTGTTTGTGTGGGGCGTATGTTGTGTTTATGGTAAAAGGACAGTGAAGATTACCGATTCATACCATCGAAAGTTGCCACAATTGTTATCACACGACAACCACCTAAACTCGTTCTAAGAAACATAACGATAATGTGTTAGTCTAATAAGATTAGATCACCCTGACTAAGGTTACCAATGCCCCCAATCATATTGGATAGTTGCCTTGACTGTTATCACATGAAAAACACTAGTATTTAAGAATTAAAGTATCAAATGCATGTCTTTGAACAATGAACTTTTCCACTAATCACTATGAAAACCTAGGTATGATGTTTTATTTTCACAAGTAGTGATAATGAGAAGAAACCAAGTCCTTCTACCAAGAGTCAATAGAAGGCAAAGGAAACACAATCAGCTTGTGAGAATGCCTGGTCAACTAGAGGAGCTTGATTACATGATAGGATAGATCTAGAATTAAGACTTTAGGATCTACATTTATTTAGTATTAATGAACTTGTTTGATTTAATTTTGGATTTGTTACTTATTTGCTACTTTTAACCATTTTGAAATTTGAATTAAAATTTGATTTTATGTTGTTTGATGTTTCACTAGGTATTCTGATGAGTTTGTTAGGATGCGGTTGCTAGATTATCTTTAAGGGTGCAAACGAGCCGAGCCCGAGCTCGTATGGGCTCGAGCTCGGCTCATGATGACTTAGGAGAGCTCGAGCTTGAGCTCAGCTCGTTTCAAGCTTTATTTTTAAATCTCAAGCTCGGTTCGGGCTCGGCTCGTTTATTTATTTAAATATTATTTTTAATATTTTTATATTTAATTTTGATAGATATTTATAATTATATATTTTATATATAACATTATACATATTATATAATTTTTTTATCATAACTTTATATATAATAAATAATATTTATATAATATATTTAATAAACTAAATAAAAATTTATAAATAAAAAGCTCGTTTAGGCTCGCGAGCCGGCTCGAGCTCGATACATGAAGCTCGGGCTCGGGCTCGATAAAGCTTGGCTTGTTTCAAGCTTTTTATCGATCCGATCTCGAGTAGCTCGCGAGCAGCTCGGCTCGTTTGCACCCCTAATTATCTTGAATACAACTAAACTTTAGTAGCTCAGGGAGTTTTCTAAACTATATTTTATTCCCGTAACATTACAATTTCTAAATTAACCTTGTGTACACTAAGGGCGACATACAAGTTTAAGTGTGGGACGAGATATATGTTTAAGGAAATATTCTTCTGAATATTAGTTTTATATCTTGTACTTTTGTAAGGTTTTAATTAAGTTGAGATACTTAAAATCCCTCGATAAACATTGACATTAGATCACTTGTCTTAAGCATATTTAGATCATTTGCCGTAGTGTTTTCTAGAGTCATAATAATAAAAAAGAACCATCAAGACCACATTTTTCAAAAGTTTTAGGCGTATGCCGAGAGTAGAAATTTAATATTGAATGAGCATTTAAACCCTTATTTTTCTCTGCTTTCATAGGAGCTTTGAGCCTGATCAACTTCATACTCCTATGGAGATATCGGTTTTCATAGGCCTGTAAATGAACCGAACGAACACGAACATCAGTATGTTCGTGTTTGTTCATTTAACTTTTACCGAACACGAACACGAACACATAATCGAACATGTTTTTTTGTTCATGTTCGTTTATTAAGAAAACAAAAATGTTCGTGTTCGTTCGTTAAAAAGCTAAATGAACGCTTCACGAACATAAACAAACACAAATGAACAATAATAAACAAACATAACTAAACACACAAAAAAAAAACAATGTCAAATGACTATTTTGGAACTTTTAGGTGTATTAGTGGAAATTGAAATCTCACTAAACTTATAAGTTTCTAGTATAACATAATACACTTATGTTTCAAATATTAAAACATAATACCCTTTATTAATATATTAATATATATAAATAAACGAACATAAATGAACGTAAATGAACAAACATAAACTAAACATATATGAACGAACATCTAAACAAACGAACAAAACATGTGTTCATGTTTGTTCATTTAACTAAACGAACACAAAATTTTTGTTCATGTTCGTTCATTTACTAAATAAACGAACATAAACGAACTTCCCACCGAACAGTTCATGAACTTTCGGTTCGTTTACAGGCCTAGGTTTTCATTTCGATTTAATTATGAGATATTAATTAAATTTTCATAGTTAGAAGTTGTCTAGGGTATACATTTTGAGACCATGAAATGATCAACTACATTAAAACATAAAAAACGTTAAGATCCAACATTCCAACCCTTATTTAGCCTTTTTTGTTTTCCTTACCTTAATATTATCCCTTAGTTTCGATATGACCCTTACCATTATCACTTTTCATTTAGATTACCATCATTTTAGCCCCCTTAGTTATTTTTAGCATTTTATTTTAAACCTTTACGTATTGAAGATCCTGTTTAGATGGTTTCTAAACGGGATCTAAAGTTAGATTTCCTATAGTTTGTATTGGGGAAAAAAAGAAAAAAAAGGGAAAAAAAGAGATAAAGTTAAATTAAGAAAGTTATGATGTATGAATAAGAATTAAAGTAATTCAAATTTAGTTATGTGCTCTTTAGAGTTTTGTTAACTTTTGGTTTATTTCGGCTTAGTTGTTGGGTTTTTACTACACTTTAACCGGTTTGTCTTTTGTCTTTACTACCCTACACCCAAGTCTCATTACAACCCAATTTAAAGACCTATTGATTAATTTTATTATCATGTTAATTGGTGTAAATTTGATTCTTTTATAATCCTACAATGAAGAATTTTCAATTTAATACAAGTGAGTTTTCATATACATACTACTACATCGTTACTAGTCTATCTACATAGAGTGAATATTGTGAGACCTGTGAATTTGTGATTATGTTAAATCATATAGATTGTTATAACGAGCATGTACTAGTCTTGTTTTCTATAAAAATAGTATAGGTTGTTTAGTTGCTAATATAAGGTTGTTAAGTCTTTGAAAATCATTTATGCCATAGGACCTATAATTGGCTACGACGTACTAGTTAACATTTAATTGAGGGGGTTGTAGATATTAACAGAGAGATTGCTTGAGTACAAGTAAAGTATAAGTGTGAAGATATTTGATATATCTGAAATTCTAGGTATTAAATATTCAAATAGATCTATATTTTATTCATCTTTTAATTCAAATACGTTGAAAAGTATTGATTCATATCATAATTATTTTAAAGATCTTGATGAAGGTTTAATGAAATTCTAGCTAAAAACAAGTTAGATTAAGCAGATGAAGGACTAACTTATAATTAAGAAGAAGACAGAAGTGATCTACGAGTCATATGGATACCGATGATCTACAGAGATGCATAAGTGTAAAAACGTACAACAATATGCATATCGATGGGTCCTACGTGACCATCTTTGAAAACTATACATATAGAGGCAAGGGCTAACAAAATAAGGCATCCCCAAACATTTCAAAACACCCAAAATATCTCTTCAGCCTAATTAACAGGTCATTGTATGAATATACGTATGAAAACGTGAATAGAATGGTTAAGAATGCAAATTTCCTAATGAATTGAGAATATGAAACCATAGCGGACTGAATGCTATGGGTCAGCCATAATGGTCTGCCATGGAGCAAGGCTCATGAGCTAAGAAAAGGATCTCATAGTGGACTGCCAAGTGAAGGCGATAATGGTCCGCAAGGGTGCCCGCGGACCGCCAGGGTCGTGCATAACGACCCGTAAGGAATATTTCATCCTAATATGTATATTTAATTTGAAAGATGTGAATATTTCTCTATAAGGCGATAGTAGACCGCCAAGGTAAGGGTAGAGGTCCGCTAAGATGCCCGTCAAACAAATGGGTATAAAAGCCCCAAAACCAGCTTTTCATCCATTTTACACTCTCACTCTCGGTATTCTTTCTCTATAAACCCACACAGTTCATCAAATCCATGAACACAGTTGCTGCACATGTCAAACCAAAAGGCATAACCATGAATTCATAATGGCCATATCTTGTACAAAAAGCTGTTTTAGGAATGTCAAAATCATGCACTCGAAGCTGATGATAAATCGAACAAGATCGATCTGAAGAAATAAGAAACTCCTTGAAGCTGATCAAACAGATAGTCGATTCACGGTAAGGGATTTCGGGTCTTGATCGTAAGCTTATTGAGTTCTCGATAGCCAATTCATATCCGAAAAGCCACTCTTGGACGGATGAAACAATTGTTAGAAAGTTCTTGGAGTTGGCTAGCAAGCCACTCTTGCATTAATGATGGTGTAAGACGATAGGGAGATTTTTCCACAGCCTTTGAACCAGTCATAAGATCTATTCTAAACTCGACCTAACGAACGAGAGGAAGACTGGTTAAGTCCTCATGAAAAAAATCAGGAAAATCCTGAATAATTAGAATATCTTGAATCTTCTTTGATTTTCTATCCGTTTTCACCTCATGGGCTAAGAAAGCCACAAAATGCTTGCGGAGGTACTTTTGGGCTTCAATATACGACAATTAATATAAGCCCTTTGGAAGGCTTCTCCCCATAGATGTTTAAGAAACTTCCAGATGAAAGAAGAATACTGATTAACTTTTTGAAGTAGACAACTTCAGCATGCTTCTTAGATAGCCAATCGATGCTTACTATGACATCGAAGCTTCCAAGTTGCAGTGGTGTAAGGTCGATAGGAAAATCATGCTCACTAAGATTAATAGTATGATTTGAAATAAAAGAGTTAATTATGATCGCTTTTCCTTTGGCTACTTCCACTGTAAATGTTTCCCTAACTTAGTTTGGGCACTAGTAAGCAAAAGTTCAAACTATAAAGATACAAAACTCTTATCAGCACCCGATAGCAAATTAAAATATGGCATACTGGTTGTTTTGGGATTGATGGGTATTGATGTTAAAGGCATGCCCTTGAGCTGCAGGAAAGGTGTTGGCAAGTTGCGGGCATCACTAACAAAAATGGTTTGGATCGCCGCATTGGTAACATATATGACCTTGAGTAATTATTGAAGGAAGTTGAATGACACTTGCAAATATTGCCCTTCGGGAAGGTCCCATTCTAAGGTTTCTTTGTTGGGGCTTGGTTAACAAAAGTTGGTTGGTAAGTCGATGTGACTTGGTTAACCAGAACAACATGGGTAACCACAAAAAAGTTTTGGGACCTATCCTTCATATTCTTGTTTTTAGAAGATTCAGGCTTATCCTCCTTGGTTGATTCAGTGTTTTTCTTCTTAGTTTTATTCTTGCTATGCTTCTTGGTTTAAGAACCAACCTTCATATAATTATCAGATAGTTGGGTAGCCAGACAGATAGTATCCTTTAGATTTGTAGTGTTCCTACCCCACATGGTATCTTGAATTTGCATAAGAAGTCCACCAAAGTATTTCTAGATAGCTCGTGATAATGGAGTGACCAAATGGAGAACATGCAGCCTCAGTTAATGGAATTTGTTGGTGTAAGCTAAGTTTTCTCCACTTTCTTAAGAAATATCCCAGAATTCGGCTTCCAGCTTCTTGATTCATTTCTCGAGTTAAACCCCCAAGTCATAAGTTCTTTAACTTCATCCCAACACAAAGCCAAAGTAGAAACAGTCCCATAAGTTTGTTTCTTCATGTTCCTCTAAGTGAGTGCTCTCTTTTGAAGAACACTGATCACATAGCGAACCTTCAGATTCTTGAGATAATCACTATAAAGAATAGTGTTCTCGATACTCTTGAACCACTATAGAAGACTGATGGCTTCTTTAGTTTCGCTAAATTTAGTGGGGTTGCAAGAACTAAACTTCTTGAAAGTACAAGCAGATGAAGGATTAGGTGCATCATGATTTTGAATGGTATTGGTGCCTTAGTCAACATAGTCATAATAATTTCAATAACTATCACCACCATGATGGCAGCAATCTTGCGGGTGGAGTTTCCAAATCATGAACGGTTTTAATGAGAAGACATTTTGAAAGATTATTATGAAACTTAATAAGAATTAGATAATGAATTTATAATTTAAGGAAAACAAAAATCAAGGTTAAGATGATTCAAAATAACAATAAGATGTTCCGAGTGTAAACATTTGGTTTGCAAACCAAAGTGAATATGTTGACTTATCAAAGTATTAGGTCTATAATAATCTTAATAAATACATATGTACCTAGCATTGCATGTGTTCAGTTATGGGACTTGGACTTTGACGGAATTTTAAAACCATAAATAACAATTTAAAATTTAAAAATCTATTTGATGTAGGCACAATGCCTTCAAATATAATTTGAGAATATTGTGTGCATTGACTGTAATCAAGGTATAAGGATAACCATGAAAGGCATCTCAAATAAAATCCTATCTAAGAATATAAGGTACATAAAAGGACTTATGTGTAAGGTATTTAATTATAGTTTAGGCCAGTCCAATTCTAATAACCTATTTTTTCTTGGCTCTAAGACTTCGTGTGGTAGTTAAGTCCGTCTGGTCACTATCTCGATAGTGTGTGTAAACCCAAACTCTTTGACACATGTACATCAAGAGTTACGATGGAATTATCGATCTGAGTTAAGGGGACTCTAGCTCGAGGTCACAAACATGACTAGGGAAGGTCCAATGGTTATATCGGGTGGGATGACCCAAGGGATTTCATGGTTAATGGGATTATGTCTTGACATGAACGTTTGCGTATTCAGTGTTGTAAGACATTCATGACGCTCGCCGAATAGTGCACGGACACTTACGGAAGCTCATCGCTATGAGTATAACTTTCTTCTTTTCTTTATTGCTTTTGGGGCTATATCCGAGCTGGTTAAATATTTTATTGAAATATTTTGATGTGTGTCTAGTTATAAGTTCAAATTGTCTCATGTGGATTAGCATGCCACGACTATGTGTGTCTAGCATGGGTCATTGTTAGTCATATAACATCTGCCCATTTTGGAAAATAGAAACCCAAACCCGAATCCGTTTGAGTCAATTTTGGAAAATCAAATACATTAGTTAGAAATTTAATTTTATTTTAATCCTTAAAAAACAATAATAATACTATTTATTCAACTTCCATTTACTAAATCAATTCATGGTAATTTCATGATTTATAGAATAAAATTTTATAAATTCATGAAGTTTATTTGTCATTTATGAGTTTTAATTATAAAACTAAAATAAAGGATTAAAATACAAAGATCATTATTTTTACAAATATGTAAGGTCTATAAAAGGTTATTAATATTTATAAGATTTTAAATATTCAATTAAAATAAATAATCAAATTACAAGTTCTTATTAGATTTATAAAGTCTACAAAGATTAAATATAAAAGAAGTTGTTAAATTAAAATTAAAGTTTTAATAAATTTAAAGTTTAAATTGTAATTATTCTTTTATTTATTTAAATTATTTAATTTTATATTTATTTCAAATTTCAATCATAACCCCCTTTTAAAAGACTTATAACTCACCATTAATACCATTCATAACCTACTCCTAACCTCAACTATAAAAACAAGCTTTAGGCCTCACTTTTTATTTGCTCATTCTCTAAAAATCTCACTCTCATATCTTTCTTTCATCCATTGGTTATGATCAATTTTAAGAATTTTATTTTACAAGAAATTTCAAGAATTCTTAATACTAAAGTAATCTTTAATTGCTTTTATATTATACATTTCAATCATCCTAACATCCAATTGTTCTCATGACTTTATGTTCTTACTTTTATTCTTTCTTCTACTAAATCTATTTTAATTTTAATCATTATCATTTGATCATTATTCTTCTAATGTTCACTAACCTTATAATAATCATTAACATTCTTAAATCAAGCTAACAACACACTAATGTAAACAAAGAATCCCGTTTGCATATGGACGGCTATGCCGCCGCATTCGGTTATTCCATAAGATTATTTCCCTAAGTGATGGCTATTCCGAAGTCTTGGAATATTTTTATATAACTCAAATGAATTCTAATATATCATATATCAATATAATAAATTTACACTAACCCGTTTCATGCTTTAACGATTTTAAAAGTGCACATAAGTGCCTTACTACAATTCTGGCAGAATATAATCTGATTTCAACCGACCATAACTTGATCATAACAAACTAAATTTAAGTAAAATCAGACTTCAATATTAAGTTCATTGAATTACCTTTTCAACGAAAGTTTATACGTCTTCAAACTCAATCAGACGACTCAACAATAGCCTTCACAAGATAAGTGCGCATTTTAGACCCTTCTATCTTGTGCTGATTGTTTGAATGAAAGTTGTCCGGGAGACTTTGAACTAGTCAAATGTAAATTTTTATAATTTTATGAAACCGTTTGCTATTTTAAAAACCTGTTCAAACACGTACCAAACATTCTGTCCAGAATCTAAAATTGGTACAATAATCGTTTATCAATCTACCTTTCACTTATTGGTATTCCTAAGCGTCCTAACTTCTTGTAATGAATTCCAAACTCAAGTTATTGTTTCTTTTTATCATTTAGGACATCACCTTTGACTCTTGGACATCTAAGCTTTCTTATGTACACTACTACCATCATTATACCATGTGAGTTTCCCATGCCCCTTTTTACTTTATTTCACACTTTTTGGGGTGAAACATGTTAACCTTATAAACTTACACTTGTAAACATCTTGATACTTGTAAATGCACATGCAATTCATCTTTACTTTTTGTCATGGTTATTGGTATTATTGTGAGTGTTATATGAGATACATTATATGTTGACAATCATTAACTATTGCTAGCCTGGCGACGTCATAGATCTATGGGCCTAACAAGCCTACTTGGTTAATCCAAGTACACTTAGCTAATCGTTTAATCTTGTAATCTTGTAATCTGTCGAGGTTTGATTGTAGCTATATGTGTTCTATAAACTTGCATAATTCATAACCATTGACGTGAATTGCTACTTGTGAATCTTTTATATATATATATATATATATATATATATATATATATATATATATATATATATATATACATATATATACATATATATATATATATATATATATATATATACATATATATATATATACATATATACATATATATATGTATGTATATATATATATATATATATATATCTATATATATATATCTCTATCTCTCTATATCTATCTCTATATATCTCTCTCTCTCTCTGTCTCTCTCCCTCTCTCTCTCTCTCTCTCTCTGTCTCTCTCGCTCTCTCTCTCTCTCTCTCCCTCCCTCTCTCTCTCTCTGTCTCTCTCCCTCTCTCTCTCTCTCTCTCTCTCTCTCTCTCTGTCTCTCTCCCTCTCTCTCTCTCTGTCTCTCTCTCTCTCTCTCTCTCTCTCTCTCTCTCTCTCTCTCTCTCTCTCTCTCTCTCTCTCTCTGTCTCTCTGTCTCTCTCTCTCTCTCTGTGTCTCTCTCTCTCTCTGTCTGTCTCTCTCTCTCTGTCTCTCTCTCTCTCTCTCTCTCTCTCTCTCTCTGTCTCTCTCCCTCTCTCTCTCTCTCTCTCTCTCTCTCTCTCTCTCTCTCTCTCTCTCTCTCTCTCTCTCTCTCTCTCTCTCTCTCTCTCTCTCTCTCTCTCTGTGTGTGTGTGTGTCTGTTTCCTATGGAAACTCACCCCAAAGTTGACCCTTTATTTTTAACATGTTTCATGTTTACTACTTGAGGGATTCTTCTTGCACATATAGGACTTGGACCTAGTTTAACTAAATATTTTATCTCTTTGTTTGAACCTTTTGTATTGTAATGATTTATTGACTTGTATTGTTCAATGAAAAATGATATTTAATATTATTCCAACTTATTTAGTTCCATGTGCTATGAACAATCGTTTCACATTCGTCCGCCTCGATGAATCTGCCGTCAGTCGGGGTGTTACACATCGCTATGAGTATAACTTTCTTCTTTTCTTTATTGCTTTTGGGGCTATATCCGAGCTGGTTAAATATTTTATTGAAATATTTTGATGTGTGTCTAGTTATAAGTTCAAATTGTCTCCTGTGGATTAGCATGCCACGACTATGTGTGTCTAGCATGGGTCATTGTTAGTCATATGTAACATCTCGTATTTTTCAGTTAATTAAAAGTTAACGTCGTTTATTCTTGTAAGGACCATTTTTGTCAATTATTAAACTTATGGGTTATTTATGCTTATTTATTAGTTGTCTTTAAATTTTAATATATGAAAGCTAACAATCAAAATATTAAATTTAACAAAAATAATAATTATGATAATATTAATAACAAGAAAATATAAATATAATAATAATAACACTAATAATAATAATAACAGTAAATTATAATAATAATAATAATAATAATAACTAAAATAATGGTAATAATAATAATAATATTGTTACTAATAATAATAATGTGTAAAAATTTATTAAACTTGAAAATATTAAGACTTAAATTAATTAAGTTAGGGGGTTAGTTTGTCAATTTATAAACTTTAAAAGGAAGTTAATGGCATGGAATAATAACAAATCAAATTACAAGGGTGCAATGTGTAAAATATAAAGTTACAAAATCAACCCCCGGACACCCCCGCTTTTCCGGCCAAGTTCCGGCCAACCACCGGCGACCCTCCGGCCACCTCAAAACCATCAAATTCCATCGTTTCTCGATCCAAAACTGTTCCTAAACCCTTCTAGAACATGATTCGAACATGTATACATCAATTAATCACATTTAAACGCCGGTTACTAAGCTCAATCGATTACATAACCGAAACACCTTAAACTCCATAGCCGTTCGAGCATTAAAACCTAATAATAATCTAATTAAACTATCCTAAACAATCATCTAAGTAATCCTAATCGTTCACAACTTCCAATTTCACCTGAAACAAACACAAACTTCGAATTTGATCATCATCTTCATCGCGAGTCTGCATCTCAATCGAAACCCACTTTCCGAGCAATTTGAACCGAAATTGACAAGGGGCTTTGCATCAAGAACATTGTCTGAAGCTACCCACGAAGTTAATTTGATTATCTTCATCGTTTTCTCATCCATCCACACGACATAAGCCGCGGCCTGTTCTACGTCGTTTTCATCTTCAAACCATCTTCATTCGGGTAATTAAACACATCAACATACTCGATTTAACATGGGGAACAAAAGCCCCATGATCTATAACATTAACAATCACGATTTGATCTTCAATTTTAGTTCGAATCAAACTAGGGTTTATTTGATTTGGGGCTATTCTGTATTAAGGGTTTTTAAGAATTAAGGGCCGAGACTTAGCACGGCCATTGTAACATCCGGCATTTTCAAGTTATAAACCCGAACCCGAACTAAAATCGAATTATCTTACGATATGAATTTCTTTATTTAACTTATTTTATTTATATTAATGAATTATATAGATTAGACGTGTAGTTTAAATTGATTTATTCAATTTATCATTTAAACAACTTATAATAACTTGTTGATTTATAAATAATTCTTTTTCATAAAATTATAAACTTTATTAATCATGCTACAACAAATAACTAAATGGAAAAGACTTATTAAAACTTATAAAGTTATAAAATGAATTTTATTATACTTATAAAGTTTTATAAGTAATTATGAATTTTAAATATTGAAAATAAGTAATCAAATTATAAAGTTACAAGTTTTATAAAAGTTATAAAGATTAACAAATAAATAATTTGATTGATTATTTAAATTGGTTTTATAAAGTCTATAAATATTTTATAAAAAAGTTGTTAAAATTATAGTCTTCAAGAATTTAAATTTTAAATTATAATTATTCTTTTATTTATTTAAATTATTTAATTTTATATTTATTTCAAATTCCAATCATAACCCCCCCTTTTAAAAGACTTATAAATCACCATTAACACCATTCATAACCTCCTCCTAACCTCAAGTATAAAAGCAAGGCTTAGGCCTCACTTTTCATTTGCTCATTCTCTAAAAACCTCACTCTCATATCTTTCTTTCATCCATTGGTTATGATGAATTTGAAGAATTTTATTTTACAAGAAATTTCAAGAATTCTTAATACTAAGGTAATCCTTTATGGTTTTTATATTATACATTTTAATCATCCTAACATTCAATTGTTCTCATGACTTTATGTTCTTACTATTATTCTTTCTTCTACCAAACCTCTTTTTATTTTAATAATTATCATTTGATCATTAACATTTTAATAATCACTAATCTTATAATAATCACTAACATTCCTAAATTAAGCTAACAACACACTAACATAAACAAAGAATCCCGTTTGCATATGGACGGCTATGCCGCCGCATTCGGTTATTCTGCAAGATTATTGTTCTAAATGATGGCTATGCCAAAGTCTTAGAATATTTTTATAACTCAAATGAAGACTAATATACCATATATTAACATAATAAATTGTTCTAACCCGTTTCATGTATTAACAATTTTAAAAGTGCACATAAGTGCCTTACTACAATTCTGGCAGAATATAGTCTTACTTCAACCGACCATAACTTGATCATAAAAAACTAAATTTGGGTAAACTCAGAATCCAATGTTAAGTTCATTGAATTACTTTTTCAACGACAGTTTATGCGTCTTCAAACTCAATTGGACGACTCAACAATATCCTTCACAAAATAAGTGCGCATTTCAGCACCTTCTGTCTTGTGATGCTTGTTTGACCTATTTAAAGATCTTTTCATAAAAATGTTTCTGAATGAAAGTTGTCCGGGAGACTTTGAACTAGTCATGTATAAATTTTTATAATTTTATGAAACCGTTTGCTATTTTTAAAACCTGTTCAAACACATACCAAACATTCTGTCCAGAATCTAAAATTGATGCAATAATCCTTTTTCAATCTACCTTTCGCTTTTTAGCATTCTCTAAACGTTCTAACTTCTTGTAATGAATTTCAACATCAAGTTATTGTTTTTCTATCATTTAGGAGATCACCTTTGACTCTTGACATCCATGCTTTCTTATGTACTCTACAATCATCACTATACTTGTGAGTTTTCTATGTGAGTATTTCCATACCCCTTTTGCTTATTTTCACACTTTGGGGTGAAACATGTTAACTTATTATCATTGCACTTGTAAACTTATTTGAGACTTGTAAACCTATGGCAATTCATCTTGTAAAGTTGTGGTTAGTTGAACTTTTGTGGTTACCATGTTATGGCGTTATATGTACAATCATTAACTATTGCTAGCCCAGCGAAGTCATAGATCTATGGGTAAGACAAGCCTACTTTGGTTGATCCAAGTACACTTAGCTGATCGTATATACTTTTAAACGTTTGAGACTTGTAAAACTTTGTCGAGGTTTGATTGTTGCATTGTTCATAACATCCCTAATCACTTTATTCACTAACTTATGACTTGAATTGCCTTCTTTTATATACTTATGTATTGAAAACTGTGGAATGCTCACCAACATTTTTATGTTGACCTTTTATTTTTAACATGTTTCAGGTATACCCCAAGTTTGTGTTCTACTCTTTGAAGCTTATTACATCTAGGATTGGACCTAGAAATAAAATGGATGTTCATGTTATTTGTAGCATTTGTACATGATGTATTCTTTGTTGAAACTTTTACTTGTAATGTTATTAATGAAACTTATGAATAATATATTTGGAATTAATAAATAGCGTTATGTGGCTGTGAACAATCGTAACCCTCACATCTCGACGTTTCCGGCGTTAAGGTTGGGGTGTGACAGCCATGACCCTTAGTTCACTAATAACACACAACTCTTCTACACCCGAGGTCTCGGGTTCAAACCCGGTAACCTCCACTATTTTTTTAAGGCTTTTCAGCCTTCAAAAAAATATGTAAAAATTCTGAAAATAATTAAAAAGATTTTATAAACTTTATTTATTTGTAAATCACTTTATCAAATTTCTGCAAATTTATTCTTTAAATAACTTTTGTGTTTTACAAAACAAAAATTATATTTAGTTTATTATTATAAAGAAAAGACTTTAAATAATGAATTAAATTATTTAAAATCATTATTGGTTCAAACGTTATTGTTTAAAATTATAAGTTTTACAAATAAAAATATAAAAATGTATCTATACTTATTATTTTTGTTAATTATATCAAATGATTCAAAAACTTATTCCTTTATGATAAATTATTAAATTGATGTACTATTTTTCATTAAAAGGAAAACAAAAGTATTTTCATTATGAAATTTATATATCAAAGCCCCAAATCCCCCCTTGAAACCCTAGATCATATTTAAACGTTAATCTTATCATTAAAACTTAAATCTTGTGAATCTATATATACGTTGAGGTACCTTGTAAAGGAATTCGTTGGAGCACCGTCTATTATTCTTATTAATCATCATATATATACTTATTGGTCATGTGAGTTTTCTTGCCCCTTTTATATTATTTCATACTATTTTAGGGTGAAACATGTTAAACTTATCAACTTACACTTGTAAACGTTTGAAACATGCTACATGATGCTATCTAGTTAGGGATGCCTTTTTATGTGCAATTTGATGCCTTTAGTTAGGTTTGCCTTGTAATTGATTAAACTTTATTGCTTGTCTCCCCTAAACTTATTCTTAAATCTTTATTCTCCCCGACGAGTGAAACTTCTTAAACTTGTTCTCGACGACACGTGGGATCGTACGTTTTATATCGATGGTTTAAATCTTTAGACTTTATGTCTAATCTATAAAAATCTTATCAAGGTTTTGATTCCATAAACCTAAGAAATATTGTATGACACATAGACACCTGTATTCTGAATTTTCTGGCAAAAAGCCTTCGGGCTAAGGTAAGCATTTCGCATAAATCCTACGGGACTAGTTATGCTTACCTGGGGATTTCTGGGATGAGTGATAAACTATGGTCAACATACACAAGTTTCTAAGGCAAATGGGTCAATTTACCTTGACGTGTTAACGTTTCCAAATGGTAATGCGTTACCAAATGGAATCATTCCATGTGCTTTACAAATCTTGAATAATCCTTGTTTGATTTACTGTCCTCTTATTTCCAAATTCCTATGACTAACTTATTTTGTATCCAGCATATCTCGTCACCATAGAAAGCGTGGAAGTTTCGACCGAAAGTTAGCCGCCATGATTGCTCGTCAAATGGCTGCCGTTATTCCAACCATGGTTGCTGAACTCAATAGCATCATGATGACCAACTCTAGCAACAATAGAAATGGTCAAGGGGAAAATAGCGCGAACCAAGGGCGTAACAACCAAACCTGCACGTTCAAACACTTTAGTTCATGCAAGCCCACTAGCTATAGTGGAAAGGAAGGAGCCACTGGACTTCTCAAGTGGTTCGAAAGCATGGAGAACACTTTCATCAACTGTGAGTGTCCTGAGGCACTCAAGGTTCATTATGCCACTAGTATGCTCCAACAAAGGGCACTTACATGGCGGAATAGCGAGAAAAGGAACCGTGGTGCTGATGCTGTGTTAGCACTAACTTGGGATGAGTTCAAGAACATTGCTATCACAAAATTTTTCCCGAGAAGTGAATTACAAAAGCTGGAGGAGGAGTTTTGGAACCTTAAGCAAGATGGTGGTGATCACTTGGCCTACTCAACTAGGCATCATGAGTTGAGCATTCTGTTGCCCCATATGGTCGACACTGTTCCTCGCAACATCGAGAAGTTCATCAAGGGGGTACCACCCCAAATTCAAGATGCTGTGGTGGGTAGTCGACCCACAACTTTGGAGGAAGCCATCACTATCACCGCTCAACTTACCGAGAATCATATACGAGCGGGCACCATGTCTGTCAAGGGTGCTAAAAAGGTTGAGAAGACGGTCACTGAAGCTGCTAAGGAGACCAAAACTGAACCGTCTTACAACAACAACAAGAAGAAACGCAAGTTTACACCGGCTTGCAACTTTGCTGTGGCTGCACCCAAACCACCTCAAAGACAACTTGTACCTGTGGCTGCACCTGTGGCACAAGTGTCTGTGGCTAGGGCCTATGCTGGTCCTCAACCTATGTGCAACGTTTGTTGGTACCATCATCCGGGGAACGCTCCGTGCCGCATCTGTACTTTGTGTGGTAAATATGGACACTTGGTGGCGACTTGTCACCGTGCACCAAATAATGCCGCGATGGTTGCAATCGTGTTTGCTACAATTGTATGGAACCTGGTCATTTCCGCCCACAATGCCCTCGTCTTGCGGGTAATGTTCCACAAGCCCGAGGACGTGCTTTCAATATTAATACAAACCAAGCACAAGCAAACAACGATGTGGTGAACGGTATGTTAAACCCAACCTTAACTTTTATGATCTAAGTCTTTTGGTGCTTTACCTGTATCATTAAATATCTTTGAAACTGAACAGGTATGTTCCTTGTTAATAATTCTTATGCCTACGTTCTATTTGATTCTGGAGCCGATAAAAGTTTTGTCTCGTTAGAGTTTGAATCCATTCTTGCTAAGCCACATACGAAACTAGAAAGACCTCTCACCTTTGAAGTCACCGATGGAGAATCGATCATCGTTGATATCGTTATTCGTGATTGTATTTTGAGCCTCGACACGCATGATTTCTTTATTGACCTTATCCCTATGAAACTTGGAAGCTTTGACGTTATGATTGGCATGGATTGGTTAGCCAAACATCACGCCGAGATTATTTGTTTCGAGAAATGTATCCATATTCCTTTGCCTTCGGGGGATACATTGAAAGTTTTCGGTGAGAAATCCTCTGAAGGGCTCAAACTCATGTCATGCACTCAAGCCCGAAAATGCTTAAGCAAGAACTATATGGCTTCCTTGGCCTACGTTTTCAACACGAAAGTCAAAGGGAAAGATCTTAAGGACGTCCCGATTGTACGAGACTTTCCTGAAGAATTTCCCGATGACCTTAGTGGTTTACCTCCCGTGCGTGAAGTCGAGTTTAAAATCGATTTGATTCCGGGAGCAAACCCCGTAGCTAAGTCACCATATCGACTTGCACCATCGGAAATCCAGGAGCTATCTAGTCAACTTCAGGAACTATCCGATAAGGGATTTATTCGTCCTATCTCTTCGCCTTGGGGTGCACCTGTTCTGTTCGTAAAGAAGAAAGATGGGTCGTTTCGTATGTGCATCGACTATCGTGAACTTAACAAGCTTACCATCGAGAACCTCTACCCTCTTCCTCACATCGATGATCTTTTTGACCAACTTCAAGGAGCTGCCATTTTTCGAAGATTGACTTACGTTCTAGTTATCATCAATTACGAGTCCATGATGATGATATCCCAAAGACTGCGTTCCGTACTCGATATGGGCACTATTAGTTCATGGTTATGCCTTTTGGTTTAACAAATGCTCTGACTATCTTCATGGATCTCATAATCGAGTATGCAAGCCTTATCTAGACATTGTGATCGTCTTCATTGACGACATACTAATCTATTCTAAGTCCAATACCGAACATGAATTTCACTTGCGACAAGTTCTTGAGCTGTTGAAGAAAGAACAATTGTACGCGAAGTTCTCGAAGTGCGAATTTTGGCTTGAGGAAGTTCAATTTCTAGAACACGTGGTGAATAGCCAAGGAATTCACGTTGACCCTGCAAAGGTGGAAGCTGTGAAGAATTGGTGTGTTCCTACAACTCCAACCGAAGTTCGTTCTTTCCTTGGTCTTGCTGGTTATTACCGGCGATTCATTGCCAACTTTTCAAGAATCGCGAAGCCGCTTACTTCTTTGACTCAAAAGAATAAGGCATTCGAGTGGGGGTCCGAGCAAGAGGAAGCCTTTGAAGCATTAAAACACAAGTTGTGTAATGCTCCTATCTTGACCCTACCCGATTGAAATGACGATTTCACCGTGTATTGTGATGCATCTAAACAAAGCCTTGGTTGTGTTCTCATGCAATGAGGAAAGGTCATAGCATATGCATCGAGACAATTGAAGGTCCACGAGGTGAATTACACGACGCACGACCTCGAACTTGGTGCTGTGGTTTTTGCCTTAAAGATTTGGAGGCATTACCTTTATGGTACACAATGTATAGTCTACACCGATCACAAAAGCCTTCAACACGTTTTTAATCAAAAAGATCTCAATATGAGACAACGTCATTGGGTTGAGTTGATTAGTGATTATGATTGTGACATTCGTTACCATCCTGGTAAGGCAAATGTCGTAGCCGATTCACTAAGTCGAAAGGTTCACAACAAGATGGCTTCATTTCAAGAAATTCGCGATCGACGACAATGGTTTGACACTTTGGGAGAATTTGATACTGAGATCCATCTAGATGTCAACGAGCCTATCGTGCTGCTACGAATTTGAGGATTGAAAGCGACATCGAGACTAGTATTTTTAGAGGCTCAACAAGCGGTTCAATAAGAAGGAAGAATAAGATAGGAATTGGAGCATAATCTTCTAGCTAAACTAGAAAAGAAACCCAATGGGTTGATGTACTTCGGAATCGAATTTGGGTTCCAAATCGTGATAACCTTTGTACTTTTATCATGAACGAAGCTCAATTAACTCATTATTCTATTCATCCTGGCTCCGATAAGATGTATATGGACCTGCATGGTTAATATTGGTGGCCTGGCATGATGAAAGACATAGCGACTTATGTAGCTAAGTGCCTTGCGTGTACGAAGGTTAAAGCCGAACATCAACGTCCAAGTGGATTACTTGAACAACCCGAGATTTCTATGTGGAAATGGGAACACATATCTATGGACTTAATAACTAAACTATCCCGTACTTCTCGTGGTCATGATAGCATATGGGTGATCGTTGACCGATTGACAAATTCGGCATATTTTATACCCATACGTGACACTTACAAAACATCAAGGTTTGCTTGTATATATGTTGATGAAATTGTGAGTCGTCATGGGGTACCTTGCATATCATATCCGATCGAGACGCTCGCTTCACTTTGCATTTTTGGTCGTCTATGCAAGAACTCTTGGGTACTCAACTGGATCTAAGCACGACTTACCATCCTCAAACGGACGGTCAAACCAAGCGAACCATCCAAACCTTGGAGGATTTGCTGCGTCTTTGTGTCCTTGAATTTGGTGGTGACTGGGATACGCATTTACCGCTTGCGGAATTTTCGTATAATGATAGTTATCAATCGAGTATCAATATGGTACCTTTCGAAGCACTTTATGATCGTAAATGTCATTCTCCGATATGCTAGACCGACATTGATGAAAACTTCATCACTAGTCCTGAACTCATACAAGAAACGACCGACAAAGTTTCCATAATTCGTAAGAACCTTGAAGTGGCAAGAAGTCGACAAAAGAGTTATGCCGATAAGCAACGTAAGCCATTGGAATTCCAAGTAGGAGATATGGTTCTTCTTAAGGTCTCACCATGGAAGGGCGGTTTTCGCTTTGGGAAGAAGGTAAACTAGCTTCAAGATTTGCAGGACCTTTCAAGATTTTGAAAAGGATCGGAAAAGTGGCTTACAAACTGGAATTACCTTTCGACCTTAGTGGAGTTCATCCTGTTTTCCATGTCTCAAATCTGAGGAAGTGTTTGGCTGACGAAAGTCTGCATGTCCCGTTGGACGACATCCAGATCGACGAGTCATTACACTTTGTTGAGAAACCCGTTGAAATCATGGATCGTATTATGAAGAAGACTAGAACCACAACTACACCAATCGTCAAGGTTCGCTGGGAGAATAAGCGTGAAGCTGAGTTCACTTGGGAGCGTGAGGCGCATATGAAGAAAAAGTACCCATTTTTATTCGTATAGTTTCATTCTTAATTTCGGGACGAAATTCTTATAGGCCAATTATTAATGTATGTGAAAAGGTATGCGCGAGAAGTGCCACCAGACACGATTGCAAGTCATCATATTTAGTAACACTTTTTCTTACCTCAGGACATATATGCACTTATTTGGATCCATCTAGGTGGGAGGGTCATGTTCTTAGGTTTGGTGTGTGGTGACTTCGGACTAAGTCACCAATCACCACCAGGTTGCAGTCCTTCGAGATTGGTCAGAGTGAAAGGTCCTGGTAGGGGATATTTGATACTTGCATGTAATGATGTGATGGGATTCAGTCGGTCAGGGTGCTTCTAACCTATTCACCGTCATGTTTGTAAAACCAGAAATGACATATATGTTGATGGATATTGTCCTAATTGTTAGGGTGTATGTGAGACTGTATTTGACAAACAATATATTTGTACACACATGGTTATATTGTCTAATTGTTTAGTAACTAGTTATGACTCACCAACAACGTTGTTGTTGACGTGTTTTAGCTTGTAATTCAGGAGCAAAATTAACGGCTGTGAATGAATAATATCTTTAAATAAAAGATAATGATTAAGGTAAAACTGTCTAGGGCAGTGTGTGTAGTTTTATATGTATTATTAACACAAGGGTTGAGTGAATTATGTATGTACTTTAAAGTTTTAATTTAGTCTAGTTTTGTGGTCTTGAATATAAGTCTTCCGTTGTTAATTATTGTATGAGTGATATAACTGGTCACGCACGTGGATTTGTGGTGTGACATTAGAAGTCTCAAAAAACTTTAGGAGTTAGAAGACTGAAGAAGTGGAGTTGATCTTTCGATTCTAGCTGCCTATGTTTTGTGTAATTAGTTTGTTCTTTGTCATTAAATTTATGGTAGGCTAGATGATTAATATAATCAAGGTGAATATGAATTGAGACATGGTTTGATTCTTGTTGATTGGTTAAGTTATATATGATTTTCATTTTATTTTAGTAAAACATTTATTTATGGATTTGTTTTTTTGGCGACGACTCACACACTCATCTTACCCCTAAACTACACCAATGTGTAACACCTAAATAATCTAGGATAAATTGTCATCTTTAAGACTTGAACCAATAATCTTTGGTTGAGGTGAGAACACAAGTTAACATTACACCCAACCCCCTACCTTAATACGTTTGTTATTAGTCTTTTGGCATGTCTTATTTAGGTTTAGCTAGTCTACCGTATTAGGCCAATATTCTAGAGCCTCATGCTTAAATAGAATAAAAGGTCTTACTAACTTCTTAACTTTTTCTTGATTCTGGTGATAAGGGAAATTAGGGGAATTTCTCTACCAAGCAACTTGTCCCCAGGTGTTTAGAAGTTCTCAATATGGTTAGAAGTACTTTCAAGTATTTGCCTTTGAATCGAATCAAGTCATAGGTTGTCTAAAGCTTTGGTTTCTCTTATCTTTTGGTACTTCAAATGAGGTTATTTTAGGCTTAATAGAAGTATTCATACGACCTATGGATGGACTCTAATGAGGTTTCTTGATAGTTCATTAATTACTAGTATAGGTATATGCTCTAGCGAGGCTCCAAGCTATTTGAACAACCATTTTATATCAATCATGAAAATCATTCCTAATACTTAACTCCATGTCCTTGGACGATACTAGTACTTAACTATATGTCCTAAGACGATACCTAGTACTTAGTATAGCCTTATTATAATATATACCAGTTGCACTTGCTCATATGTGTGCAAGTTAGTTATATTTATATATAAATTTACACTCTTTTGTGTAAATCATCATTCCACATACATCAGCACCCATAAACAAAAATGCAGAAATATCGTCATTAGTTTTGTACCTTATGCAGGAGGAATAATCTGTCTTCTTGGTCTTTGTTTTGTGAAGCAATAGCTACTAGAACCAACCCTAGAAGACTGACCCCACTACCTAATATAATTTCATGGCAACAGGCTCAACCTCAATTTGAGTACCATGATCATTAAAAGAATCATCCTTATTGCTCCTAGTTACGCCCTTATACACTATATCCTTTTTAACCACTACACTCCTACTAATAATGACCTTAGAAGTTGTATTGTCTACTCTCCACAACCTATAGTCCTTAAAATTTTTAGGATAACCAAAAAGTACATATTTTTACCCTTTTTAATATGAGCACATGGCAAAGAACCTGACACTCTAAAAATGCCATAATCAACTTTTACCCCTGATAATTTATCAATTAGTATATAATGCTAGTAGTTGGCCACAAAGATATATTTACCAAACAGGTTGCTATTGTTACTACTTCAGCCTAAAATTTCTTAGTTAATCCAACTAAATTTTCTAGGTGGCAGGTTTAAGTAATTTTTGATAATCCTTATACAACTAGAAAATTTAGTACACGAATTTTTAGTGAAAGAGTTGTATTCAAATAGTTTGTAATCTGATTTGTTTTTTCTAATAGTTTGTAATATTTAAGTTTTTATAAAGTGTTAAATACACAGTTTGTTTATTTTTTTATGTCTACATTCCAATATGAATTTTAATAAAAAGCAGGTGTATTTAAAATAAGTTATTTTCTATAAAAAATATATTTGCAAGCACCATGATCATTGAATGGAAAGCAGAAAAAGTCAACAAGTCAAAGTGGTTGATTAATCTAGTAACTCAATGCACATCAAATACTTCGATCCTTAATCTAATAGAAAAATACGTAGGAGACTTTCTCTTAATGGAGCAAGTATGTGTGAACGAGAATAGTATATTCTTTTGCTCATTGTGATTGAACTGTACTCATAATTGCTTATGCATACGACTTATACACATCGATCATTTTATTACTAATAACCATTTATCATATATTGCTCACAGGTATATTTTAAATGATATAACATCTTAGTATTGATATCTTATCTAAAAATTAATTGCTTAATTCATCTCAAAGACTTCAACAAAAGACCAATTACCATTTACCAATAACACGATCCCTCGTGAAAATCATTAATTTTTGGTATAGTACGTGCGTGCTTACCCATCCAAGAGTTAGTATTATTGGACGGTAAATCCATCAAAACTTTCATAAAAGTTTAAAATATATGAATTTGTGGTTTCCGTCTGCCGTCATAGAATAATTGGATTAACTAGTTCATCAATGTCATCATAATATTCACCAAACAAGTTAAGAGATGCGGAGTATATGTTTATTTGAGTTTATTGTGAACATTCGGTATTAGAACCTCATAAATTTTTAGGGGTAAAACCCTAAGGAATAGGGTTCCAAGAGGCAACTTCTCTTGTAACGGGATCCAAGGGGCAGCAGCCCCTGGCGGTGTTGAGCTCCAATTCGGACTAGAATCAACCAAAAATCAGGCTCCAATTTGAGTAAATTTTAAATTTGAACCTTAGGGAGTTTCTCAAAGCAGTTTTGCCCTAATCCCCAAAAAGACGAATTCTGGATTTTTGGTCAATCTTCTTCTTCATCATCATCTGGTTCACAAAATCAAACACAAAAAACAAGACCAGCTTGTTCTTGTTATCGTGTTAGTTGTATTCGATTAATTTATTTAGGTGAACCATATATAGAATTATTCAATTTAAAAGTGTCCTATATGACTCTGAGATTATCCAGTTATTGAATTAAATCCTCTACAAGATTCGGATATGATTCTCAACATAAGGATTGCAAAGTTGTCAAAAACTATTAGTGTGCGATGATTATTCCGTCACAAAACAACATCTATAATAGTGTTGGAAAGATATCTGCTTTTCACGTTCTTCATTCTCGATCCTCTTTCAGTGTAAGTTTGTTGATATCACCTAATGTTTGTTGCAATCGGTGATCTTGTAACTAAAATCTACCACATATGAGCCTAAATACCTCATCTATGGTAGTGACGCCGTCAAATTTGTAGGAAAACTAACATGTTAAACTACAGCTAATGATTTAAAGTAAAATGCAAATTTGTAGCCAGATTGAAGTAAAGTTCTGCGTTCAGTTCTCCTTCATGTTCTTTTTATTATTAGATTTTGACTTGTTCAACAAATTCATATACTTTAATAAATGTTTCATATTAATGGAATGCAGAATAATTCAATAATCATGGTGGTCATGAAAAGCAAGTCAAAGCCTCAAAGGAATGATTGTTAAATAAGTCTATGCAGCCATAAGCATGTGAGCCTCTCTAGATGTTATAAACAAAACATTGCAGTAAAATCTCATTCAAAACGTAGGCTATAAGCTAGGCTATCAAAAAAGTAAAATGAAAACGAACCTTATCTTTAGTCATGTGATACGCGAGTCTACATCCAAGAGACGCCAACTCCAGAATGCAGATTGCTGTCGTTTATTGTATAGACTATAATTATATATACTCTTATTAGTTATTTAAAGCTAAAAAAGAATGTCTTAATACATTAACTCGATACGATTGGTAATCAATGCCAGAATAATGTAGATTGAACGAAAGAAAGACTGAAATACACTATTATTGATTCTTGATTAAACAGTATTCAATCTGTACAAATGATCAATGTATGGGTTTATGTGTACTATGAACGGGTGTTGCCAATTAGTACATCGATTAAGAAAATACAGATTAAACATAATGACCTTTAGATGACTTTAACCCCTAAGTATTTACGATATAATTCTTACCAAAAAACATAGTTTACAGTAGTGACATTAAGACCCTTAACTAATATTAAACAAGTTTAGTTTAACCTACTAATAATCCTTCTTAAACCAAACTTAATATAAGTGAGAACTTCATCGTTTGGAGATGGTTCGCCATTACAGTAGTGTTGATTTGTCATCCTTTTGCCGGATTAAGTTTACCTCATTTTTCTCCCAATTCATGTTTGAAATGTCAAAAGTTTAATATTCTCGAAACATCTTACATCTTATGTGATATTTGTTCTTATGGACTTGATTTCCTCTTTTATTCCTTCATAGCTTCTAGTTTTCGCATTGACCACGGATTTTATTTTCTTGATTTGAAATTGCATGACTGTACGTGACATTCACATATATTATCTTTGACTCCATATTTACCATCTTCTTTTGTAAATAAAAATTTATCACGGATGTCTTCATCCTTCATTTGCTTTTTCGTGTGTTCCTCGATCAAAAGCCTTCAATTTTCTAACATTTTCTTGGAATTGCATTATGCTCTATCACTGCAATAATCTCTTGGCCTAGTTGTTTAGGGGGGAGGTTTTGCCTCTCTTGGAGGTCCAAGGTTCAAACATTGGCAGTGACGAATTATTACTAACTAGGTGTTACTAACTTCTAACAACTAACCAACCGTTAAAAAAAACAAATTGTATTACCATGTTTTTTGGAATTGTTTGGTATAGTATTGCAATTGTTGTATTGTTCTTTCTTATCGGCTTAACTTCTTGCTTTTAATTAAATGGTTTCAGAATTTCATGACCGTTAATTAAAGATCAATCTAATCTTTACGACCCATGTGGTGTAATTTGTAGAGTTAAACACTGGGCTTGAAAACTCATTGAAGTCCTTTAAAATTCCTCATCTTTTGACTCAATGATTTTACACAGTTTCCTTTTCTCAATCTTACAAATTGACTTTCGTCGGTTTGAGATAAAATTTGATTTTAATCAGATCCAATTGATATCAACCTTTAACTATAATTAATGTGTATCAACTTTATGAATTCTAACAAATTAATCAACCTTTATTGCAAAAATATTGCTCCGGTTTTTTAGTTGCCTATGAACCTATGATGAATTTATATATTACTAATTAACAATCTTTTGTGGATAAATATGTTGTACATATACTTTTGTTTAATATACTTACCATCTTTTGAATTTGCATGTTAAATATTCTGATTTTTATATTATATAATATACATACCATTTTTTAATTTGCATGTTAGTTTTATGTTCATCTTTGTCTTACAACGGAGTGATAGTCACTTTTATCACTTAGTATGCTTTATAGTTTTACAACGTAATGACAGCTATGCAACGTGTTTTTTATTTGCATTTTTATATTCAAGATTATGTCACCGTCGACGGCCCGTGATTGATGCTACGCCCAACACAAAATTTCATGTTTCCTTATTCCTTTTCTTTTGGGCTTGCTTGAGTGTGCAAGCGTTGTTGTGAACTGAGTTTTGTAATCGGGTTTCTTGATATCTTAAGGTTTACATCGGAATGACCGTTCGTTGCAATATATTTTTTTATTTACGTTTCGATATTTGGGATCGAGGCGAAATGCCCGACACAACGAGCGGGAGGAAAACCTAGTTAAAACTAATTGTTAATTCCGGAAACGATACACTTGTTTTTCGAAACTAGTTGTTTCTAATAACTACTAGTGTTTTTCTCCCCTCCCCCCCCCCCCCCCTACATGGCGGAAGTCAAGTCAAATTCGCACACACAACGATGCGTTACTTTTGCCGTTATTTGTGTGGCTCATTAGAAACCATAAAAACAAAGTTTGGTGGCAAAAACTCAAAATAATAAACATAAGTGGTCAAACTTGAATAAATAAAACTTCGCTATAAATAATTTAGTGGCCAGACTCTATGATCCTAAACTTTAGTGGCCAAAGTTATAAAATAAATTGCTAGGCAAAATAAAGTTTTACTATTAGTTTGGAGTAGGCCCGTCGATTTTATCCGTACCCGATTAACCCGCCCAACCCAGTCAACCCGCCCGACCCGATCTCACTCGTACCCAAAGAAACCCGACCCGAACAACCCGTTACCCGAACAACCCGAAAACCGATTAAACCGATTCTTATTCGGGTCCGGTTTCGGATAAACTTTCAAACCTCAAAAACCCGAATAACCCGAACCGATTAACCCGAAATCCGAATAACCCGATCAACCCATATTATAATTAAGTAAAGTATATGTATACACTTGTTTAGATTGTCCAAATTGATCAAATTGTTTGTATATAAATATATATTCAAGCACATTTTATAAATTATAGAAGTAAACTAATTTAAGTCCACTAGTATTATAAGATTTCAAATGAAACTCACTAAAATCTACTAAATTGAGTCTATTGTCTAATACCCGAAACCCGACCCGAACAACCCGTTACCCGAACAACCCGAAACCGATTAAACCGATTGTTATTCGGGTCGGGTTTCGGGTAGACTTTCAACGTTGAAAAACCCGAATAACCCGAACCGATTAACGCGAAACCCGATTAACTTACCCGATCAACACTCCTAGTTTGGAGGCCGAACTCTAAAATCTTAATATTAGTGGACAAAGTCAAATAATCAAAACTTCAATACCTTAAATTGATTTTAGACTTTTATGTGATCATGATGGTTTCAAATTTCAAACAAATCATCTGTTTAATTATTTGATAAACACACTCGGTTATTTTTAATTTTCAAACAAAACGTAAAAAGGCAAAACTCATGTTAAACTCAAAGACAGATTCAATTTGGTCCAGCCCTCCACTAGTCTTGTTGTGTTTTGACTCAGTTGATCAACAATATCAATGTTGTTCACTCAAATGAATGATTATTACTGCTCTTGATTGCTACATCTAATCCCGTCTATTCTGATAATTGATTTCGAATCTAAGTTCCCGATTGATTGATTATGATGCGAAACACCTCTCTTTTGGTAATGCTTTTGTGTTCTCGATTTCCCTGATGAATAATGGCTTTGATGATGATATCATGCCTTGATAAATGATTACAAAAAAACCAGTCAGTTTTTCATTCTTATCTTTCTGTAATATATCAAACCTTTCTCATACTGATTGTTGGTAATCAGGGCTTAGATTGATGAAGTAGATGAACGATATAATGACTGAAATACACTAATATTAATGACATGGTATTCAACCCTTACAAATGATCAATGTATGTGTTTGTGTATACAATCAATCAGTGTTGCCAATCAATACGTCGATTAAGAAAATACCGATTAAACCTAATGACCCTTTACTATGACCCCTAACTATTTACCATAAAATTCTGACCTAAAAATTGTATAAACATAGTTTCACTAATAACATTAAGACCCTTGAACTAAGAATACACAAGTTTAGTTTGAACTTCTAATAGATAACTAATTACTTATATTACATCAAAATACAAGGCAAACGAACAACCTAATGTGCCACTGCCCTTTTTGGATAGTAATTTGTTTTTTTTAAAATGCATGCGCAGATTCTTCTGTTTGCACAACACAAACCACGCGCAGACATTGATATTGCAGACTGTTTATTTTTTCGAATACGTTTCATAGAAAAACGTCTGTGTGTGATATTCTTGGTGCAAATTTGGCACATCCACTTCTAAGATCTTCTAAGATCTATAGAGGGTTGAATAACACCACCGCACACTATCCACCACCATCCACCACCACCACTAGCCACCGTCCACCTCCACCACCACCACCACCACCCCCATCCACCGTCCACCACCCATTGTCTACCATCACCACCACCACCCACCGTCCACCACCACCCACTGTCTACCATCACCACCACCACCGTCCACCTCCACCACCACCCATCACCCCCCGTCCACCACCACCTACTGTCTACCATCACTACCACCACCACCACCCACCATACACACCACCCACCGTTAACTTCCACCACCACCTACAATCTACCACCACCACCACCACCATCACCACTACCACCCCGCACCGTAGTCCACCACCACCACCACCGTCCGTACACCACCATCAGTTCATTTTAACAATCTACAGACGTTAAAAACCAAACAGTCTTTTTCTGACAGACTGCATAGGTTTGGTTTATTTCTTCTTCTATAAATAGATCCACAGACTGTAGATATTCTATCTCTGAAAAAATAAACTGAATCTAAGTCTTTTAAAAACAACTCCTCGATAAGAAAAAAAAGTATTTTCTGGATTTTTAATTATCCCTATATATTCACCATTTTAAAAGAAAATAGTTACTCTTAACTTTAATTAACTTATCATGGGTACCAATTCCATTTAGTGTGTAGAAAGAGAATAACTAGTACCGGTGATCCACTAAGAAATTCGAGAAACTCATGTGAATGCACTATAATTAATTTGTTGGTCAGTTTGATTGATATGTACCCATAATTGCTTATGCATCCACTTATACGCGTTATTTTAGTTTATTTCTATATAAATATTAATATATTCTTAAAATTAATATAGTACGTACATTCCTGGAAAAGATGTTGATGGACTAAGCCATGTGAGACTCCACAAGTTGCTAAGCAATCTATAAATATAAGCCTCAAACCCTCTCAAAGTAATGCAAGTCTTCTTCCTATCTCATCTTTAAGATATCTACTTCAAAACAATATTCTTTCACGAGCTTAAACGTAACACACTTCTTTTTTCTCACTTACGAATGGGTCTTTTGAGGAAGTTTTCTTCTTTGATATCTATTATGAAAGGTTTTAGCAGATTGAACTCGTATCATAGAAGAAATTATCAACGAGATGTGCCAAAAGGTCATCTAGCAGTGTATGTTGGTGAAAAGGAGAAGAGACGGGTTGTTATCCCGATATCATACTTGGAACAACCATTGTTCCAAAACTTATTACATCAATCTGAGAAAGAATTTGGGTTTGATCATCCGATGGGAGGCCTAACCCTTTCTTGCCAAGAAGATGTGTTTTTTCAACTCACATCGTTATTACGTTCTTTATGATATGAAGTAGACCAAGCGTGAATCGACTGAGGACATACAAAACCTTTTTTATGTCATATAGTATCTAACACTTCTTTTTATGTGTTATATATGTATTTGACAGTTCACCTAATATTTTTAAGGGTAATTTTTTACTTCCAGGCCCGTTAATGACGAGCTTTCATTAATGACAAATGTTTATCTTTGTTCTTTCATCTGTTTGAGGATATACGTAAAAGTATTTCAGATTTTCAGGAAAGTGTGTACAAATGTTCTTTTACGTTTGACTAAAAGAGCTAAAAAGTTTTATTTCAAGTTTTTGTAAAACACCGTTATGAGTGACTTTTTTTATTGTCAACTTGTTGCTATAATATATTAGGATACATGACGATCTTTGGCTTGAAATTGTGTGAATATTTCTTGACTGTAAATCTCAAAGTGTAACTTCTCTAGGCATAAACACACATTGTTTCGTTTGTTAAGAAAACTTAAAGATCTTTAATTTTATTTCACGTCATAGATATGGAATTAAAGATATTATCATATCGGCCAATGAGTATCTTTCTTCTCATATTACAACTTTGTATTAATGAAAATCTAATAATTGTTTAGTCAATCTAGAAATTAGGTAAGTATTATTAGCAACAATCTAAAGCAACAAATTAGGGGGTTGGGTGTGCGGTCCCGACTGAAAAATGGATTGATGCACCCGATTAAAATAACACCTATCATTCGAAGCAGGGTCGTACATTTATCGTTAAAATAATCTAGAAGTTTCCATTAAAATTTAAGAATTATTTTATCTTGTTTTATATTCTACTAGATTTAGTAAACCTATTTATTACGTGGCCTGAATAAATAAAATATTAAATAGAATAAAATTTATTAATTAAAATACTATTCTAAAATAATATATAATTGAAATTTTCCTTATTATAAATAGCATGAAAATTTTGTTTCAAAACAAATGTTTAAAAAATGTCAAACACTTTCTTATAGTTACTCTTAATTTAAATTATTTTTTGTTTATAGAAATTTTACTTTTTAAAAATATAAATTTTAAATGTTTTTTATTTTTAGAGAAGTTTAATGTTTTAGAATACTTTCTTATTTTATAGAAATTCATTTATTTAGAAATAACATTAATAAAAAGATTTCTTATTTTAATATATAAAATAATTAAATAATATTATTAGTAATTAATGTGATAATTTAATAGAAGATATAATCGGGAAAAATTTGGTGAGGATGAATATGACGTTGAAATGTGTCCTACATAGTTACCCTTTTATTAGAAAAGATAGATTCTATCTTTTAGTCATTTGTTCTTGTTACCAAGTCTTTAGGAGCAAGTTTGTATTGAATTGATTATAGGGTTGAGGACGGGATGGGTGGATGGAGAGAGGTAGCCATGTGTTGGGACTAGCAGGTATTGTGGGAGATTTGATAAGTGATTTATGTGCAAAGATATGTTCAACAAAGAGAACATGTCAAGAAGTGTAAACAAGATTGGTAAAGGATCAAGTGAAGTGCATTTTGAGAAGAAGAGTATGATTTCACATGGTTAAGATTGTGGTTGAAGTTTGTGGTTCGAGTTAAGACATAACCACACGTAAGAAAGACAGTCAAAAAAGTGAAGTTTGTCATAGTTTAAAGTCTTGTGAAATAGGTGATCGATTGAATAATAACTATTAAGTGTGATTGTAGGTAAGTGATTAGTGAGATAGGAAGTCCTTGTAATAGCAAAGGGCCAAAATTTTTTGACATGAGCTAGAAGCATTAAGCATATTTCAACTATATGATGATGGTGTTCAACATAGCCATTATGCTTAAATGTGTAATGAAGTGAGGAAAGATGAGAAATTCCATAAAAGGTGAGGTGGAATGATAGTTTGAGATAATCCTTTTGTTAGAATATAGGTGTTGAATTTTTGTTTTAAAATAGCTTTAACAAGATTTTGAAATAAATATGTGATTGGAATCAGATCTACGATTCATGGGATATATCAAATATATTTTATGAAATGGTCCACAATATTATATAATACTTGAAGCCATCAATAGATGTTAAAGGTGACAACCATCCATCCGGCTACAATAACCGTAGTGGTGCATTTGAAGTAATTGAAGAACTATAAAATGAAAATTTGTGACTTTTTTAATGCAATAAGAGTTACAAGAGTCTAGTTATTTGAAACAAAAAATCATTGAAAAAAAGCTAAGTGTTGCAAGAGTTTCAAGTGTGGGTGTCATAGGTGGTTATGCCAAAAGGATTCCCTATCTGTCTGCAAGTGAAAAGAATTATATGACTTGGTAGAGCGAAACTCATAAAGCCTGTGATTAATAAGAAGGGGTAGACATGTTTAAAGGTCCTTGATAACAAAGCAAAAATAGAAGAATTGGATTAGTATATTGTTATCAATGCATTAACATGATATAATTATGATGTTACAAGAAAATAGATGGAACACTAAGAACATTGTTTTAAACAAAAGGGGTGTTAGAAAAATAAAGAGTGTTCATGCCAACATGAGTTAAGTTAAGAGAAGAACCATCTCCAATGATGAGATACATAGTACCGTTATATGGATTGTGCAAGAAGAGAACGTAGAAGTCGTTGTTATGTGATGATCTACCTCGTTGTTGTATACCCAAGATAGCTAAGGAGCACTAGCGTTATTAAAAGCCATCATATGTGCCTGTGGATTGGCATAAGAAGTAGGTCGTGTGTAAGAAGAAGGAGTCATCTAGGATATGCTTTCTTGAAGATACGGAAAGAAGTCAAGGAATATCCTTTATTCAAACACCACAGACATTTACCTAAGAAAGATAAAGAAGGTGCAACAACCATGGTTTAGTCGAGTGTTTGTATGTGTTATAAAACCATTAAGCGGTTGATGAGAGAGGCTAGAGGAAGTGGCTATTGGGATAGTTGAATAACTTTTCATGAACTAGAGATGGGTTTTCAACCATGTACATCTTTAATTTATGGTTTGTATTCTTTCGATCTAATCAAGATAGAATGAGGTCGGTAACGTCTTTAGGGTCCATTGTTTTGCCAAAATGGCAAGTCCATCAACAAGACTTTTCTTAGTTTGTATATAAGAGGTAAATCTAATCAATGGGCTTGGAGGATTGCTTTAGCCTGTGTTATAGTTATTTGATGTTTCCACAAGAAGGAGAAACATATGTGTTGGCCAAGTTCTTCCAAGAATCGAGTGAAGAAGAGGCATTTTTGATGAGTGGTATGATAGGGGTAGAGAGATTGTAGACAATTGCACCAAATTAAAGCTTATCTTAACAAAACCAGTTATTATAAAATTGTAAGGATTGAAGGTGTCATATATGTTTATGTTAACTATCTATGAATTTATAAAGATCTAAACCTTAAACAAATATTTAAATCTAAGTTTTCTGGCTTAAATAATTGGTTGATGTGAGTTTGAAATAGGAGGGGGAAGTCTAACATGGTGAGTGATGGAAAGGATGGAGATGACTTTACTTCGGCTATAAGTCGACATGTTGGAAGTGAGGAGAACATGGAGAATAGCTTCACCCGGCTCATACCATATAAACGGATTAACTAGTATGTTATTATTGATATGTAGTAATCAGTCAAATACAAAGTTTCTCCTAAAGACTAAGTAATAAGTACAACATTTTTAGAGATACAATAAGAAATACAACAAGGTAAAATAATTCTAAATAATTTGAAACTATCGGTGGGAAGCTTTGAGGAATACTCACCAAGTCTATTTATATGACTCAACCTCTTTATTTTTTTATCCTTCATTACCTTACCATGTATGTAAGCTTAACAAAGCCATTTATGGTCTTTGTCAAGCTTAATGTACATGGTACGACGAGCTTAAGTCATATCTTCTCTTCGTTTACTTTAAACCGACCGTTTTTATCCTTTTTTAATCAATAAAACTTCTTAATCTCCCATCTACATCTTCGTCTACGTTGATGATATGATCATCATGGGACTAGATTCCTCTACCATGAACTCATTCATAACCTCCCTTGCTACTCATTATTCTCTCAAGATTTTGCTGAAGTATTCTACTTTGTTGGGTTTAAGTTGTCCCTGATATTAAGAGTTAATATGTGTGACAAAGCAAATACATTTTAAATCTCCTCATAAAAGCTAACATGAGCGAATGTAAACCGACTACCAGTCTGATACCGTGTTTGGTCACTCTTACTACATCAGACGGTTCACCTCTCCCTTCCCCCACCGATTATCGTGCTTTAGTAGGAGCTTGATAATATTTGTCTCTAACACTCACTAGTTTTGCATTTACTATAAAAATAACTATCTCAATTTATGCACAAACTAACCAACATTGATTGCTCTGACTTTAAAAAGTTGTTACGTTACTTACATGAAACTTTGCATTACGGTCTCCTTTTCAACTAGAACGCATGTTTACAGCTTCATGTTTTTATTACTGATGTGGCTTTGGGGGGTGAAAAATCTACTTATCAAAGCTCAACCAACTACATTGCTTATTTAGACTCCAACCTAGTTTCTTGAAGCTCCAAGCAACAACTTGTTTTACCTTGTTCATCAACTGAGGCTGAGCTTAGAGTTGTGGTGTGTACAACAACTTAAGTACAATAATTGATCTCATTGATGTCTGAACTTGGTTCCAACAATATACTATGATAACTTAAGTGCTAATCACTATTCCAAAAACTCAACCTTTTATTCAAGAATGAAACATCTAGCTTTAGACTTTCATTTTATGCGTATAAATAGTTCAAGATGGGACAATACAAGTAACTCATATATTTGGGGATGACCAACTTGTAGATGTTCTTTCAATATATATACTCAAACTACAGCATCAGCTTCTTTTATCCATGAGTTGACTTTTCTCACACTCGTTCATGTTGTAGGAGAATATTAACAACATCCTTGTTTCATGAGAAGCTTCCCACCAATAGTTTCAAATTATTTTTTATTATTTTATCTTGTTGTATTTCCTATTCTATCTCTTGGTATGTAGTACTTGTTACCAAGTCTTTAGGAGCAGCTTTGTAGTATTTAACGTACTACCACAAAATAATGAAAACACATTGGTTAATACATTTATAAGTATGTCAATCAAATTGATCATTTGTTCAATTCCTGACATTGACAAATAATTACTTAGTATTACTAAGTTACTAACCATTAACCTTCGTTCAATAAATAAAAATAAAAATAATGTTTTATTATTATGATATGTTGCAGGATCGAGTTTGCTTACTCAACACAATTGTTATCTCTCAAACTCACTAAATCACACTCGGTTTGATGATGTAGAATCCCTTAAGAGTTGATAATAATATAATAAGTAAACAAACACAAGAGATAGGTTTTCAAGATACTTGTATATATTACTTCTCAACTCAAAGTGTTACAAGACTCTTTTAAGCATACATAATGAGTTACAATGAGAAACTATATATACTACTATCTACAGCCGGTTATACTTTGATACCAGCTGGAAACTTACGACTAAACAAATACTACATTGCTAGAAGTAAGGTATCTAAGATAAAATACTATCCTAGATTTGGTAGTCACGACATGTCCATGACTTACCTTTTGTCACCAACTAAAGTTGGTAACTGTACTAACTGATAAAGGATGAATAGTGGAATAAAGTATGGTCAACTACATAGGCGTGGGAAAGCACCGTGCAGTATCTCAGAGGTTGCAGCAGTTTGTCAGAGGAACCATACTTATGTCCACTGGTTCATAGTAGGTTCTTCGAAGGTTAACTAGCTTTGGAAGAACAAGTTCTTCCGAAGCCACTTATACTTCGGAAGAGTCTACTTCTTCCGAGACTTGTGTTGATCTTCATGAATTCATACTTTGGAAGTAATTGTCTTGAAATCTTCTAAGTGTTGAACTTCGGAAGGAGGATGACTTTGTCTTTGCAAGTCAGGATTCCTCTTCGGAAGTTCTTTTAGGTTTAATCTTCGGAAGTGTAGCTTTTCCCTTTCGGAAGTTCTTTCACAGTGAGAGAAGATACTTATCTGTCTCTCTATTCTTTCCAGAGGTGGTGCTGAGAAGTTTGTACAAGTCATTCGTAGACAGAAGATCTAGTTTATTACTTTAAATGACATGCACCCTTTGTTGTGTCTCTCTGAAGAGAGTTAGTTGACGGGAGTTGTATTCATACTCCCATCAAACTATGGGTTCCAATTCAGGGCCTTCATTCATTTACAAGAAAGCTTTTCCTTTGGAGGTTGACCCTTCCTTTTCTTCCCTTTCTCTTAGCTTCAAGTCCTCTTGAATCTTGGCATTTGTAGTCAATTCAACTAGATGAAGGCTGCTTAGATGGTTTCTGATGTGAGCAGCTACTTTAGAGTTGGAGGGATTGGAGAATGGTTTCTCTGCTAACTCAGCAATGTCAAATTTGCTGGAGTGTAGCAGAGAAGATGCATAAAGTCTATTGACTTCACCATTCTCTCTTTCCACAACAAAGTTATGAGAAGAGTCTTCGTACCTCCACATGACTATCTTCTTCCTAGGAACAAGGGGCTGAGATGGTAGCTTGTCTCCCTTCCTAGAATCTAGCAGAGTCACCAGCTTTCTTCTTAGCTTCTTCTCTTCTTCCTCAAGGGAGTCAGAGTTAGTTGCGAAGATTCTGAGAGCCTAGTCCAGTGTTCCTCTTGGCAACTAAAGGAATTGTTCTCTTGTGAAGGAACATGAGGAGCCATCAATGAAGGATAATTTGTTAAACCCCTTCTCACAAGAGATGTCTCTTAGAGTAGTGGAGTTGATGAGCTTCCTCTTGATCTTCTTGAATTCTTCCAAGGTCAGAGGTTTGGATGATTGAGAGGATGACTTGGGGTGGTTATGGGTGGATGATGGTTGGGTTCTGGTAAGTGTTTTGGGTTTAAGGATAGGTAGTGGTGGTGGTTGTTATGATCCAATGGGAAACGATGAGGGTATGGTTGATGATGTGGGTTCAGGGGTGTAAGGCATAGTGGTTGGCTCAGTTTTGATGGGGAAGGGGAGAGGTATTGGTTCAGGTTGAGGTTGAGGTTGTTATGAAGGTTTGGAAGTCATCCTCAATATACTTTTGTATACCTCTTTTCTTCTTCTTGAGCGAATGTCAGCCTTGATGTTAGTGACATGTCGCTGCAGGGTCCTTTCCGACATGGGGCCAACTTATCTGCCAGAGAAGCCATGAGCCCTTAGATAAGCCTTCATTCAAGCTTTGTCTCCCATCTTTTTGGCTGCCACTAGTTGAGCTTCTTCTTCTCCCTAAGCTTTTCCCTGGATGTCCTCTTTCTCTCTTTGTCCATTTGATCTTGCTCTTTGTGGAAAAGCCACAAGATCGTGTCATTTAGCTAGTTCTTCAAGAGAGTATCCTTTATAACTTAAGAGAGTTATCCTTTCATTCCTCAGCTGTTGCTCAGCTTCTTCTTTCTTTCTATGCTTTTCCTGCTCTAAGGCCAACCTTGCTGCTTCCTCTTGTTCTTTCTGCAGCAGGGTTGCCCTATCTAACTCCATCAGCTCCTCAAGTGGTTGGAGGAACACATCTTCACTTGCTGCTCCGAGATTGACAAGTCTGTTAATGATCTCCACCCTTTTTTGGTTATTGATAGCCTCCTGGTTTGCCACAACTGCTTTGCTATTTGCAGCTAGTAGCTTTCAGTGGGGAGTCTACCTTTTCTCTTGAGCTTTTTCAACCTTTCCTCCTCTAACAATTCTTCCACAGTCAACTTCCTTTTGCCTTTGATGTCTTCGGAAGCTTGAGTCTTTGGAGGTTCAGGTGTAGAGGATTCAGGTTGGTGGGTGGTGATCTGAGCTTGTGGTGATGAAGGTGTTTGAGTGAGAGGGGTTTTGAGAAAGTCTTCACTATTTACCTCAGAGTCCAGTTCAAAAATTGTCTGTGTGATAATTAGATCATCAAACAAAGAAGATAACCCTTTCGCAGCTTGTACTTCAGCTTCGGAAGTTAGAGGGATTGCACTACCTGTCCCAACTGATTCAGTTGCTGAGCCATCAGTCCTTATATCCTCTTCGGAAAAAACAAATAGTTTGCCGTGTATAACATGTACAAAAGTTGTATGTGGATAAGAGTACATACCAGTCATAGATATCAACACAAGTCTAAGTCAGTCCAAGTCCAAATACCCGGATTATATTCACCCAAGGGCTCACCTAGGCCAAGTCACTCTCGACTAGTATACTGACAACAAGGGTGGGGGTGTCAACCCGTTAGTACTAACAATGCATCTCCATGATTTCCAAGTCACAATAACAAGTCCAAGTCTAAGTACACACTCATGAATGAACATCTAGACTCAACCCATGACCCAAACCACATACATTGTCCCAAAAAAGTCTAAAAGACACGACATAGTCCAAAACCATGAGCATGATTTTCCCCAAGTAAAACATATTAAAAAGGAGCCGTGAAACTCACCTCAAAATAACAAAGTCCCAAAGTCCACAGTAAGAATGTCAAATCACTATAGAACACAAAAACACCAAACAGATTACTAAAGGGCCAAGTTGACCTAGTTGGGTGTAGTCCTCAAGGTCCAGCCTTTAATGTCCATCATGGTCCTTAATTTTGTCCTTTTAAAAGTCACTTAATCAATTTTAAGTATTAAACTTGTCTTTATTTGATTATTTAGATTCAAATCTTTATTTTTAATTTCAATAAAATATATAACCATGAAGACATGATTGCGCACCAGTTTTGATTAAACTGGTTGGAGGTCAAAAGGTAACGAAAAGTTACGTAACAGGAGTCATTAGAAAGGTAAGACTTTAAATTAAATTTCAGAAAAAGAATCATCTAAATTGGATAAAATATGAGAAAGATATGACTCGACAAACACAGACCAACCTGCTGTCCAGATTCGTCAGTTTTGACCTTCAGTTTTATGTGTCGCGTTTGGGGACCAAACGATGTCGAAACGACGTGAGACCACTTGAGTTAGATAGAGGACTCATTGAACATATTTTTAGATGAAAAATTCGACCCATTTGTAGTTTTTATGACCTCAATACGACCTGTACAAGATGACTCATTTTTCTGACAATAAACTGTCCAAATTCTCAGCTTTGTTTATTGGATTCAAAAACTCGGTTTTCAACCTTTATTGAACCGAACCCCATAAGAATGTTTAATTTAAGACCCAAGAAACGTCCATTAAGTCTAGATTTCATGAGGTTACAATCTCAACTCAAAGATCAATGAACAATCAAGAACAAAGACATTAGGGTTTTACCGATTGATGGCTCCAACACTTGAACGCCAAGATCTTCCAAGAGTTATCATCCCAACAATGAAAAAAAGAAGAACAAGTGATGAATCTTAGTATAGGATTATGAATGTCATCAAATACTATGATAAAATAAAGATAATGTCGATTTATTTCTTACCGGAGAATGATTGGATGAACGATTCGGATCAATACTTGTTCTTGAATGAAACAATACACCAAAATTGATGGTTTGTTGAATCTAGATGATGATTTTTGATGAAGATGATGAAGAACAAGAAGAATATGGATGGTGACGGCTAGGGTTTCACTTTGAGAGAGACTTGGAGAAAAAGTTATGAAACAAATGAAAAGAAAACAAGAGGAAACCCCCTTTTTAGATTAATTCGACCAAGGGGGGCCTTAGATGGGCCTCCCGGGCCCTTGCCATTTCGTCCAATTTCGTCTTGTCTCGATACGCATGTCATTAAATTTTTACGTTTTTAAATTCTACGTGTTAATACGATTCCAACGGACTATTATATGCTATATAAATTATTTAATTTATATTTTTGGAATTAAATTAAGTCTATTTAGTAGACTTTAGGCAAATCCCAATTATGTTGGATTTTTGTTTGCATTCTTAACGTAAAAAGTATATTTTACATTTTTAACTCCGTAGTCCAATCTTAAGCACGCAATCGTCATGCTAAGTCCAAATCGGTGAACATACACTGTCACCATACCAAGGCCCACTAGAACATATTATGCCCATAATACACAGTTCTAGAACTAAGCGTGTCTAAATGTGTCTAATGTACTATTCTCAGATCAAGTCAACATTAGGTCAATACTCAAGTCAAAGTCAAAGAGTCAAAGTCCAAAAGTCAAAGTCAAAGTCAATGGTCAATACACCTATTCTGGTGACGGATGTCACAGGATCCCCCCGTTTAGAGAATTTCGTCCCGAAATTCATTTGGAGTTATCAACTACAACGCCTTCTGTGAATAGGTGAAAGTACTTAGTCCTCAATTGATCTTCCCACGCATAGATAAAATTTAGATTCTCTCTTTGGGTTCCATCTAATCTTTAAGATCAAGATTTTACTACTCTTCAAAGTCCAATTTTTCCTAGTCATGATCTCAGTAAGTTCTTCGACGAATCAAAGTTTACCATCCACTCAAATTCATTCGATCAACACATATAAGGTCTCGTCAGCAAGACACTACTTGAGTTTCGATGTATGAAGCATGTCATGCACCCTACTTAGTTCTTGCGGTAAACACCATCCAAAGCTCCACATGACCGAACCATTCGGTAGTCTTAACTGTACTTAGCAATCTAGGTGCCAATTTGCTCTTTTGTCAAAGCATACAATGCCTATCTAATGCAACAAATCGTACATCGCCTATAGAACAAGGTTTTTTGAAATAACTTTTTAGGTATACAACCTATTTGTTGATATTTTTAGAGTATGATTGTTGTCCATTACCAAAAGTTACTTCCAAGTCTGCTTCCGATTACACATTCAAAGTATAATAAGTGTTTATATATAGGGTGTACTGCAGCTAACCCACCACACTACTAATACCTTGATAGTGTATCACTCACCAACGTAAGATTTTCAATTTGCTAACGTCTAAGAGCATGTGCCTAAAGCAAAGATTCCATTGATTATCAGTGTAAATTTCCGACGATCTTGTGCTGCCTTTAGTCTGTCCTACGTCTAAAGCGCTAATCATTCGTCTCTTGAATGATTAATGGTCCAGTCATCTAACTTTACCTGATTTCTGTCCATTATATATGTGACCGACACTTGCATATGTAAAATGCCTTGAATGGTGCTAATATAATAATTGTGCTAATATAATGCTCCAATGGTAGCTATTATTATAAGGGAACTCAACTAATAAAAGGTGAATGTCCTAACTACCTCCAAATTCGATAATACAAGACCTTAACATATCCTAGGATGTCGTAATAGTTCCCTGAGTTAGACCATTTAGAGTAATAAGTTTTATTCATGTCCTGACGCATTCCCAACACCTTATATAATCTCTGCTAGAATCGTGGCACGAAGCAACTGTCACGATCGAAGACAATCAGCAAAGGTGCTCCATTTCTATCCATGATTTTACTAACATAAATTGTTGCCAACATTTCTATTGTACTCCTCACGAATAGTCAGGAAATGGGCAGATATGTTCAATGACCCAAATCAAGTCGTTCCCACTACTAGTTTGTGATGAAGTCCACATGAATGTTTTCGACTTCCGTTCTAAAATCTTAGGATATTGCAACATGCTAGGTGGTCTTTGATGCCCCGCTCTGACCTTTGAACAAGTCGAAAACTAGCACACATAGTCTGCTATGTCCCTTTTCATTCCAGAACACCAATACAAGTCCTAACGATCATGGTACCTCTTGTTGGCAGAAGGATGAACAATATACGTAGAATTATGTAACCTGTTTCTTTTGTGCAATCCTCCATATTTCTTTTGTGCAACCTGTTTGTCCAGACCTCTTAAAGCCTCATCATGCACGTTCGGTTTCCTTAGTGACTCAACTTGAGTAAAATTGATGTTGCATTTGATATGTAAATGAACCTTCATTCCTAATACCCTGACACACATGGCTTTGACTCTTTTCTTACGGATCAACATGTCAGAACCCATATTTTCCTTACCTGAGTGACATCAGATTTTACAGTCGTAGTCACAGAACAACCCAATTCAACGTCTCTCTCTCATGTTCAGTTTTTTTGATGAAAAATATGTTGAGAACTTTTGTGGTCAGTATATATGACACACTTGGAGAACTAGCGTATAGTTTCTAATTTTTTAACAATTCCAGGACTGTCCCTACATGTTTTCCATGATCCTCCCTGTCCTCAAATTAATCAGGATATCTTCAATGAACACTATGACATATTCATTCAAACAAGACTTACACATCTGATTAATCAGGTCCGTTAACACTGTAGGTGCCTTAGTTAGCCCAAAATGCATAAGTATGAACTCTTAATCTTTGTAACGAGTTCTAAAAGCTTTCTTTGGTATGTCATCCTTATGTACTCTAAGTTGATGATTTCTAAACCGATATCAATATTCCCAAAGGTACGTTGACACTTGAAGCTAATCGAAAAAGTCATTTACCCTTGGCAAAAGATAACCGTTCTTGACCGTTAGCTTATTCAGCTTTTGATAGTCCATGCGCGTCGAATGATCTATCCTTCTTCTTGACACAAAGCATTAGTTCCCTATTGTGAGTGACCGGGTCATAGAAAACCCTTATCTACAACTATTGAAGTTTACTAGACAAATTTTCCACTTTCAAATGTGCTAAGCGATAAGGTATCCTAACAACATGCATCGCGTTAGGTACCAGGTCAATCTAAAAGTCCATCTGTTGTGAAGGAGGCGATCATCCCAAATCCTTCGGGAACACTTCCTGAAATTCTCACACAACCAATATGTCATCTAGCTCTTATTCCTCAGCCTTCATGCTGATGATCTACATCTTGTCCTCTTCTGATCTCTGTCTATGTACGTCAACTATGTCACCATTTTGAAAAGGCTTGCAAGCAATCTTCTCGAAGAAGATGATCTTAGCCCTTTCCTTAACAATCAGTCCATGCCTATATTCATGTCGAACTTCCAACACAAAATCATATAAAATCTATTGTAAAAGCATGACCCTCTAATAGCACAGTACAGTCCCAAATTATCTCCCCATTATTTACAAGACTACCACTAGCCCATTTCATAACACGTATCCTTATAGTTGGGGTCAAGTGAAACTTAGTTATAAAAGTCAAAGTCACTACGTCTGGGTCCTGTCAGGCATTATTGACATCAATCCTGAATGCCTTTCTATGAATAGGGTTGCAATATTACCTTGTGTTGGGTTAGCACAAGTTGCAGGCCAGATTTTGAATTGTTCCTTTGTTTTTGATCGACCATTTGACCTTGAATCCCATTTAACCTTGCATATGCATTTCATTGATGCCCCTGGCTTCCACACTCATAATGTCAATGTCAAACCCTTGCCAATTGGACTGCATTAATCGGTACAATTGGGTTCACCAACACCTTAAAGCCCTTGACTAAGCGCTCCAATTGTTTGAAATTGAAATACACATGATGTGGCGTCATAGTCGGATGGTGCATATTTCACTTATTACACTCCGGACAAGTGCCCGCATAGTCCCTCATTGCCAGCTTGGCAGCCACATATCCCTTCACGACCTTGTCCTTCTTGTCCACTTTAACTCCCGCTGGCTTACCCGATTCCCTAACATCCTTCTATGTCTCACTAGCTTTCTCTAAGCACCAATATGGACCATCTCGTCGGCCAAAGTACACATCATTAGTATTGCACTCTAAATGGTTGGGGGTGCAGCAGCGGCCATCATTTCACGACTGTGGAACCAACCCCTTGATGTGCTCTCAACCCTTATTTGATTTATGTGTCATAATTATGGCATCAGCTTTGCCAACTTATAGAATTGGTAGGTATGGGCTTCATGACCACATCCTACCATTGCATGATTCCAAAACACAAGGTCTAACTTTTCCATGTAGTCCACAAAGTAGTACTCCTCGTTTACCAATCCTTTAAGCTCATCCAAAGTCAAGGCCATTACAGCCTCCATACCTCGAACTTGCGTTTGGGTATTCTACTGCGTTAGTTCTTCGCCCACCTATTAACAGATAACACAGTTTACCTTTTGATTCTAAGAAAAGATCTCGATGTCCATATTCGTTCCAATTTTCTCAATGCAACGGGTCAGAGGTTTTTCTTCAACTTTCCCGTCGTACTACTCTGGCTTGCACGTCTTGAACTTCGTTTACGTGTAACTAATACTACCTCAAATACCATTTCCTTCCACGTCATCAGTTCCACCATGTCCAACTCTAATCCTTAGTATATCAAAGATTTTTATATATAGGGTTCCCCGCAGCGTTCCCACCACACCAAGGATATACCAAGAATGACGCTTAAATCGGTTAAATCACATCCACTTATTCCATCAAGCATAATGCTAGAACATCAAAATGTCCAATTCCCCAAGTATTAAGATCAGTCCGAACAAAGCAACATAGATACAAGGAGTCTCACGTCTCTACTTCTACTCTTCAAAGACCAAGTATATCTTGAACATGTAGTCAATTTCCACAATCACAGAAACAAAAGCAGGTTTAACGTCCCATAGATACTAAGCTAAAATGTCTAAGTATGATTCCCATGAAGGCTCCAAATCGGTTTGTACTTATGCAAGGATAAAGGAGATAGGTGTTTCCACACCATAGATTATAATAAGAACACGAATTCTAATGTCCCATGTTTAGAATGGAATATTCGTACCAAGTATGACATTATCTCACGAAAGGGTTTGCCAGATTCCGCATGCAATGCAAATTGAAATTACGTGTGCACCCATAATGGTAATTTGCTTTGCATGGTCAACCCTAGCAACTCCTCCCAGAGTCAACGCATCTTGTCAAGTATAGAGTGTTATCTATTATTGGAGAATCAAGGATGTAGTCACTAACCAAAGGTTAAGTAACCAAAGTTGTACCGGGGAATCGATTAAGAAAGCATTCACTTGGGTACGAAACACTCAAAGGAATCCGTTTAGTATAGTCCAAAATCCAATAAAGCAATCAGCTGACCTGAGTACGCCATTGCTCTTGTATGTTGGTGTCATGTCAGCTAGCGTGTTCATCTCCCAAAATTCAACTCACAACATAGGTATACCAGCAGATGCACATAATAATGTTGGCTCAATAACCTAGGCCCTTTAAAAGAATCCTTATGGTGGCACTTATCAATCAAGACCAAATAATAGTCAAGTGAATAACGAGAGGATAACCTTACCTAATGCTTTCTTAAGGTTGACACACAGATGACAAAACACCCAAATATTTTCTAAATAAGAACATAACAACTAACACATAAGACAAGCTAATCAGCACAACCGATAATGCACATAGAACATTCACATGTACAATTATGCACACATAATCCTATTATGCATACTACATATGTCTACTTAGGTTATAGTCTAGGTCGAATAATCCACCTAGTTCTCTATAACCAATGGCTCTGATATCAATCTGTCACACCCTCGTTAGAAGCGGAAACACGAGGATGCGACGGACGGGATCGTCATAACACATTGGGGGTCCAAGAGAATCACTAAAAGGCATTCTCCGTAAATGGTCATGACATCGCCCGACACATAGGAACCCGTGCCAAGTAAAACCAATCCCAAATCGTCATGCCTAAATGCATAAATAGTCCAAAGTTCCATTCAGAAACAAACAAACACAAGTACAAAAACAATCCCAAATATAAACCAACAAGGATTGTTCCAACAATCATACAATCCAAACACAAGTCTAATAGTCTCCTGAGAAGTTTATTGCTCCCAAGAGAGCGGTCTTGTCTAGAGTCCCAACTCAAGCCCCTAAGACTCATTACCTGAAAAGACATGCTCTAAAAAGTCAACAAACGTTGGTGACTTCACAGGTTTAAAGAACAAATAGTTTGTCGTGTATAACATGTACAAAAGTTGTATGTGGATAAGAGTACATAGCAGTCATAGATATCAACACAAGTCTAAGTCAGTCCAAGTACAAATACCCGGATTATATTCACCCAAGGGCTCGCCTAGGCCAAGTCAGTCTCGACTAGTATACTGACAACAAGGGTGGAGGTGTCAACCCGTTAGTACTAATAATACCTCTCCATGACATCCAAGACACAATAACAAGTCCAAGTCCAAGTACACAATCATGAATGAACATCTAGACTTAACCCATGACCCAAACCACATACATTGTCCCAAAATAGTCTAAAAGACACGACATAGTCCAAAACCATGAGCATGCTTTTCCCACAAGTAAAACATATTAAAAAGGGCCCATGAAACTCACCTCAAAATAAAAAAGTCCCAAAGTCCACAGTAAGAATGTCAAATCACTATAGAACACAAAAACACCAAACAGATTACTAAAGATTGCTTCTTGCATTGCCATTAGATGATCCTTCCACCAAGAAATTGACATCCTCCTGATGTTGATTTCTTGTTGATGTTGCAGCCACCATAGTCAGTATCAGTGTATCCATAGAGATTGAAATTTTGATTCCTAGGATACCGAAGACCCAGTTTGGGAGCTCCTTTTAGGTATCTAAGGATTCTCTTGGCAGCAACTAGGTGAGACACCTTTGGAGCAGCCTAATATCAAGCATAGATGCAGGTTGCAAACATAATATCAGGTCTACTTGTTGTGAGATAGATCAGGGATCCAATAATTGCCCTATACTGATGTTGATCAGTATCCTCCCCCTCAGAGTCAGGACATAGATTGTGATTTTTGGGTATAGGTGTATTTGCTTGCTTACAATTCTCCATATTAAATCTTTCTAAAATGTCATTGACATACTTAGATTGATTGATAGAGAACCCTTCCTTCATTTGCTTTACTTAATTCCAAGGAAAAAGTCCATTTTCCCCATGGAACTCATCTCAAACTTCTTCTTTATAATTCTCTCAAAGTCTTTACATATTTGGTCATTTGAGGAACCAAATATGATATCATCAACATAGACTTGTACGAGCAAAATATCTTTCCTGGACTTTCTTATGAATAAAGTCTTGTCAATGGTACCTCTGGTGTAACCATTATTTAGGAGAAACTGAGACAAAGTCACATACCATAGCCTAGGTGCTTGGTGCAGCCCATAGAGAGCTTTATCCAATTTGCATACATAGTTGGGGTGTTGTGGGTCTTCAAATATTGGAGGCTGGCACACATAGACTTCTCTGTCTATATCCCCGAATAGAAAAGCACACTTGACATCAAGCTGGTAGATTGTAAAATTCTTGGATGCGACATAAACAAGAAGATCCTCACTGCCTCAAGTCTTGCAACTGGTGCAAAGACATCAGTGTAATAAATTCCATCCTCTTGTGTGTATCCTTGAACTACCAGTCTTGCCTTGTTCTTGATAATCAAGCCTCTATCATCTCTCTTGTTCCTAAATACCCACTTTATGCCAATGGGTACTTGACTGGATGGTAGTGGACATAGGTTCCAAACCTTTTGTCTTTTGAATTGAAGCAACTCTTCTTGCGTTGATTCAACCCAACTACTATCCTTCAAAGCTTCTTCTACCTTCCTTGGTTCCATCTGAGAAAGGAAGCATGAGTACAAGCAAACATTCCCATTATGAGTTTGTCCTCTTGCTATCACACCTTCAAAAACATCTCCAATGATGTTCTCAGCTTAGTGAGTGTTGTGAATTCTTAGCCTAGGGATCACCTCTAATTTCATGGAGAGATCTAGATTTGAAAAGTTCTACTCAAGATTTTGAACACTTGGACCAGCTCGTTCATTCAATAAGGACTGATTGAATGAAGGAGAGACAACATCATTTGGCTGTGAAGTAGCATTAACAGTTGCATGTTCCTTTAAAATGTTGCTTCCATCAGCTTGGTGTTGTGCATTGTTTGAGTTGTTACTTGATGAGTTTTGAGGCTTACTTTGTTGACAATTTGTTGAAGCTCCATTGGTTCTTAAGATAGTCATACTATCAGATCTTCCTATTATGGGAGCTTGGTTTTCAACAACTCTTGGAGAACTTGAAGAGGTCTGGGTAACTCAAACACTTGGTCATTATTAGAATCACTTTGAGTACCTGTTCCAGCTGAAACATTCTCGCAAGAAGGTTTAGAATAGTTTGGAAACAATTTTAAATAAAAGATATGATCAGGTCCATTCCCCCTAACGCAAGGAGTGTGTTCATTTACAGCAATGTTGGAAGATTCCTCAAATTGTTGATTTTTAATGTTGTAAACTCTGTAGGCAATAGAGTTAGAGGAATATCCAACAAATATTGCATCATCCGACTTTTCAGCAAATTTTGCCAAATTGTCCTTTGTGATAAGTATGGTACACCTGCTGCCGAAGGACCTAAGAAAGCCAATGAATGGTGGCCTCTTGTTCCATAGCTCATAAGGGGTTTTTCCATGGGGCTTGACTATAAGAACTCTGTTCTACACATAGCATGCAGTGCTGAGTGCCTCTGCCCAGAATGTTAGAGGCAGCCTTGAATCAGCTAACATAGTCCTAGTAGCTTCAATAAGTGTTGTATTTCTCCTCTCAGCAACATCATTTTGTTGAGGAGTTCTAGGAGCAGTATATTGTCTGGAAATCCCTTTTGAGTTACAGAATGAGTCAAGAACTTGATTCTTAAACTCAGTCCCTTGATCACTTCTAATTATTTAAACCTTGTGATCAATTTGAATTTCTACTTTAAGAATAAAAGACCTTAAAGTTTCAGCAGTTTCATCTTTAGTTCTTAAAAAGAATACCCATGTAAATCTAGTAAAATCATCAACTATCACAAGGTAATATGATTTCCTTCCAATGCTCATTATACTTGTGGGACCAAATAGATCCATGTGCAATAAGTGCAATGGAGTGGTGATAGAGTTAATTTCTTTGGATTTGTGAGGAACCCTGTGTTGCTTTTCTTTTAGACATGCAACACAGTTATCCTTGCAGAAAAATTCCTTTTTAGGCACACCATGTACCAAGTTATTCTTAACCAAATCATTCATGGCTTTAAAATTAAGATGACACATTCTTTTATACCAAAGAGTTGACTCATCACTATTAGCTTTGGAAAGAAAGCATGATACTTCACCAAGTGGGGAAGCATTGTTCATATCAAGCTTGTGCATATCCCCTTTCTTGGGAGATCTAAGAAGCACCAATTCCTAAGGAATTGTCATTCCGGGTTTGAGGATAATGCACTCATGTTCTATGAAAAACATTTGGTGCTTTTGATCATTGAATTAAGAAACACTTAAAAGATTGTGTTCAAGTTGTTTGACAAAGTTTACTTTATCTACCTTCAACTTACCATTCGATACACTACCTCTGCCTGAAATGTATCCTCCGGTTCACCTCCAAATTGAATAGTTCCTCCATCAAAATATTGAAATTGTCAAAGAAGAGATTTGTTCCCTGCCATGTGCCTGGAGCATCCACTGTCCATAATCCATACATTTCTATTTTTGTCATGCGGATGTCCCTGCACATAAGGTAAATAGATTAGTTACTATTGGAAACCCAAGCCTTGTTGGTCTTGGGCTCTTCCAATATGGATGACATAATTGAACCAAAATGTATGCATTAGGGTTCAATTATGGTATGTGAAGAGGAGGTCTGGGCTGTAGCATCTTTTCTGATCTTCCATTCCATCCTTTGGTTGATCAATGTGGATGAGCTTGATGAAGCTTGAGCAGCATAGCATTCTTTCGAGGCTTCTTTCTTCTCGGAAAAGGCTTTCACCACCTTTTCTTCCAAAGAAGTCTTCTTGTCGGAAGGTTTCAAAGAAATTCTTTTGTTCTTTTGAATTTTCTTTGTCTTGTCTTCCAAAGCTCTTTTCCTTTCGGAAGAATGAGTTTCTTTCAAAAGCAACTTGGCTTCGGAAACAAGATTTCCTTTTCTTAACACTTGGACCATATGGTAAGGTCCAAATGTGAAACCCTCCTTGACTCCTTCTTTCTTAACATTGGTTGCATAATGTGTGCTTGCAGGATTGTAATAACAATCTTTTGCCATGTGGTTGTGCAAACCACACATTATGCATTCAATGTTAACTTTTGTGGGATGTGAAGACTGTTGTTTCTTGCATTTCTTATCATCAACAGTCTTTCCCATCAACTTCTGATCTTCATCAGGACAGGAGTGCTGGTACTACACTTCTTTCCTGGATCAGAGTTTCCAACCATCTGAAATCCGGCTGAAATGAACACACCCTTTTGCTTTGGGTCTATCTTCAGCTTGGACTCAACCACTTTCTTGGTAGTTTTTCTGATTGACTTAGCTCTGTTTCTTTTGGCTTTGGTGGTTAGAGGTTGATCATCACCGGTGGGGATGGATTGTTTTACTTGGCCCTTCCCTGTGATAGTCTCCATAGTTGCATCATTCTTCAACTCATGAGGTAGAGAGTCGGTAGATGGAACCTCTTGCTCTTCAATACCACATCTTGGTTTTCTTATAGACTCATAAGAGTGTGGTGGAGCAATTTCATTGGTTCCCAACCCACTTTTGGTTTGATAACAGACCTTTGAGTGGGAGGATGATACAAGAATGGTTTTGAAGTTATGCTCTTCAATGGCATACTTCTGTGCTTTGGCCTTAGCTATGACTACCTGGGCTTGAGCCTCAGCTAACTTGGAAATTAAATCTTTGATTTGAGCCCTATAGTTGAAGTTGTCAGGACCGTGTACGTACGGAATACCAACTGATAATGCGTGAAACCAGATCAAATAGTGCGGAATCCTATTTGATTGGCGATCCAATCAGTGAGAACGCAATCCCGATCAAGAAACGTTAAGAACGAGTAGAAAACGATCAGATGCGAACTATGAACTTGGAATAGGCTTTCTGGACGCTCTGGACGGCTAGGTTATGAGTATGTGTCTAAAGTCTTATTTTTCCACTAATTAAGTGGTATTTATAGGTTTGCAGTCTTCATTCGTGTGACTGACCCATGCGACTGATTCATACGCACGACTGAAAGTTCAGTCGTGCGACTGAGTCAATCTCATATCTCACTCGTACGACTGATCCAGTCGTCTGGCTCAGTCGTGCGACTGGTTCATTAGCATGATGTATTCATGCGTATGGTCCATAAGTATGGTCCATAAGTATGGTCCATTAGCATGAATCATCATATAACAACTTCAAACCTATATAATAAGTTTATATATATGAATCAGATATAAGTAAACATCAAAGCACAAATCATATATTATTACATTGTTTCATTACACATATGTAAGCCATGACAGACTTTTACATTAAGCACATAAAATTGGGACATATGTATCAACAAACTCCCCCTTGGACCTAGTTTACTCTAACGTCTGACATCCTTCATATGCTCTTCAAACCTCTTGTACTTCTCCTCTGTTGTGACTCCTGCGTGTATTTCATACGCAAAGCAGAGTCGTATCACATTCTGGATTTGGAGAGCTTGTACAATATCCTGCGCGTCATAGAATAGTGGCCACTTGTATAAAGTGTAGACATCGTCTGCAGATAAGTTGGTAAGCCACATCGGGTCGAATACCCTGATAGTTTCCATTTTACCCTCTCTATTTAGAACTATGACCGCTTCACCCGTCCTCCAATCATAGTACCACCATTTGAAATGTGGAGTGAAGTCCTAAGGCATTGCCCGTAAGGGAATCTTCGACATTGTGCGCGGGGGACTCCACTTCAACACTACTTTAGGCTTTCCAGATATGGGATCCACTTCAGACCTATGGATGTACCTCTTTGGTTGTTGAGGTCTGAAGTTTACCCATCTGGTGTGGTATTCCTTCTTTAGAGCAGCCTCAAACCAACCTGACATCTTTCTAGGATCAGCATACAGCAGATTTAAGCATACCAGTTGGTTGAGCTCAAAACCTGGGAGAGTCTTCAGATCATGAGGATACCTGAAGTACTCTATTCCCTTCTCCCTTTTCACAGCATAAACATTTAAATCCTCAAAATATGCCAACGCTATGATCTTGCTAGACACCTTCTGATGTTTCTTGACCTTGTAGAGCTTGGTGTAGGCATTTTGCTTTGGAGCTGCTCGTTGGGCTCGTATTTCAGCAAAACAAGCCGCCCATTCAACCTTCCTTATATCAACATCAGCATCCGAGGCTTGGGCTTGGCTTTCAACCTTATCCTTTTCCTTTTCCATTTCATTCAGCTTTTCATATGTAGCACTGTCGAGAGTCTCACCCAAGTTGGGGATCACATTGCCCTCTCGGTCAGTGTACTCTGGATAGTGTTCAGACGTGACATCCTCAATCTCTATTTCATCAACATCGTTCAGCTCATCATCACTAATGACATCTACCTCTGGAGCGTCTTTGACAAGCTCGTCTGGATTCAGTCTGGACATCTCAGCGAGTTGCTCATCGGTCAGATCGTGAATAATTTCTCCTTCTTCGGGAGTGTAGCTCACCGACTGTTTGACTATCCCTTGCAAATCAAGAATCATGGTGAATTGAGACTTGATTTGCTGCAGGGGAGCAACATCATATTCATCTTGCTGAGAGGTTTGATTTTTATCTTGATCTAAACATTTAACACATCAATCATTAGTAGTTAATCAAGACATTTAAAACATAGATAAACATAGATAAACATAGATAATCATAAATTACATTAATGTAATATTTCAATCAAGTACAAAAGTTTTCTAAATACAAAACACCTAATCTTTACTTTTATCTTGATCGGTCAATTCTTCAACTGCAGGAGCTGAAGACGATGCTTTTTGATCTTGTGCTCTCTTAGTACGCCTTTCTTGACCCTGAGCAGAGGCTGATGCAGCAGCATCACCTTCTTCATCATCATCACTTTCTCTGATCTTTAAGGGCTCATCTTTTGATCCTTTCACCCTGAGCATGATCTTCTTGTTCTTTTCCTCCAAATCCTCAATCCTCTTAACCGAATGAGCATTCTGCTCCTGAAGCTGTGCAATCTGCTGAGCTTGAGCAGCATTGAGCTCCATAAGCTGATTTAGCTGTGTAGCTCTTTGCTCATCGGCAGCTAGCAGCTTTAGCATCATTCTGTTTAGGTTGGCTAGCTGTTCCACTACCCCGATGGAGGGTAGAGTGGATCCATGGCTCAGTGGGACGTGAGCAGATGTCCCGGCTCGTTGGGTGGTGGTGGTGGTGGTGGATGTGGTGAATATGGGAGGTGGTATAGGAGTGGATGGTGATGGGGTGGCTGTGGTGGTGGTGGTAGGAGGTATGGTAGTGGTAGTAGGAGGTGTGGTAGTGGAGGTGGTAGCTGTGGTAGAGGTAGTGGTGGTTGTGGTCGTGGTAGTGATCAGTGTAATCCTCCTCCTCTTGCCCTTCATGCCGTGGGGCTGAGCCATCCTCTTCTTCCTTGATCCCTTGGAAGAGGATGCTCCCCCTGGGCTCATAGGATGGTCAGGGATGTATGATGGATCAGTATCAGTAGTAGCAGCATCCCTGGACTCACCCTGGCGTCCGCCAGCCGCCGCTATCCCTCTCTCTGTGGCAACAACCTTACTGCCCACTGTCCTCACTAGAGGCTCCTCATCTGACTCTTCCTCCTCATCAAGCAGGAAGTCTTGGTGGAATCCATCAGTTTCAGTTCCACCTTGGGTGGATGGTGGAGATGGTAGATCAGTGGCAGTGGCCCTAGATGGAGTGGGGCCTGTATCTCCACCATCACCACTGTCATCATCATCGTCGTCGTCAGCTGGTAGAACAATAGGCTCAGAATCTGAGTCACTGTCATCGTGACGCCACTTCTTGCGAGCGGGCGTCACATAGTCCTCTCGGGCCAGATGCCCAAACAATCGTCTCACCGGGGGCTTCACCTGCTTGCCCCGGTATACTTTCATCCGCCCAAGCGTCGTATCATCCATAACCTCAAGAGTGACCGCATCATCTCTCTCCTTCGGCAGCAAAGGAAGCTTCTGGTCAATAATCATCTGCAGGAAACGAGGGTACATGCAGAAGCCTTCCTTGCCCTTGGCCTCTATATTCTCTACCATGTACGTGAAGATCATACGAGAGAAACTGAACGGATGGTTCAGTACCAGAGCTACGTAAGCATTCTGGATTTTATCAGACATCTCATCAAAGCCACCTTTCCGTGAGGCTATGCACTTGAGGAGCACATGCGCCAAGTACTTGAACTGGGGGCACAGGTTGCTCTTGTTGAGCACACCTGCATTAATGTCCCCAGCGTACTTGATCCGAAGAAAACATCCCCGAACCGTCAGGGGATGCAGCCTGGTTGGGCAGTCTCTGTCCTCTCCAAACTCCAAAACTCTCCTCACATCATCCTCGCTGATCTCAATCTCTTCACCAAAAATAGAGCTCCGAATGCGATGAGGCTCAGTGGACCTGTCTACTACAGCGCTTTCCCAGAAAGCCTGCTAAATCGATCTATAAGGCGTGCACGGTGTCGAGATAGCCTTGAAGATCCTCGATCTCCGTAGAAAGGTAATAATACCCGCGAACTCAGAAGCGTTCCGGGACGTGACGTCAAGATGAGCACAGATGTTGTGCTTCGTGCTTATCGTCCACATACTAGCCATGTTGCTGTAGATGAAGAGAGTACACGTTAGTATCACAATCACAGTGCGAAATCAATCAAATCGAATTTTGGCAGAGTAACTTTGCTTCTGTGCGATTTGGGAGCGATTGAAGGGTGATGAAAATGTGCGACTGACTCCCCTCTATTTATACTAGGTTTACCTTCAGTCGTGCAACTGGACCTATTCGCACGTTTGATTCGTGCGACTGGGTCAGTCGGTCACATCCATTTGTGCGACTGAGGTTCAGTCCTGCGACTGACTCAGTCGTTCCCCTCCATTCGTGCGATTGGTTCATTCTGGTGATCCAATCGCATGGATTGACCCATGCTTATGGTCCAATCGTATACGTATGGTTCAATCGTGCGATTGGCTCATACTCATGATCCAATCGTGCGACTGGTCCATAGTTATGGTCCAGTCGTGCGAATGGCTCAGACTTATGAGTTTGACCTCATACACTTTCAAACACTTTACCTGTTAACTATTGATAAGACGTTATGACCGATGATCATCTTAGACATGACCTTTTTAATTTGAAAAACTGTTGATCACCTCAGACGTGATCCTTTTAAATTTAAAACCCGATTGGTCACCTCAGACGTGACCCTTTTAATTTGAAACTGATTGGTCACCTCAGACGTGACCCCTTTTAGTGAGTGATTCACAGAATTCATCCAGTTGTATAGTCCGACTTTTATCTACCAAATGACTAAAAATAAATATATACAAACAACTTAGAAATTTAAAAACATAACAAGACATATTTTTGTATTTTTTTGTTGGAGATGGATTTAAACCTATTAGAGTACTTCTAACCGATTTTACTTCCTGGACAGCACAGCTTCAATTCTATTTTATCATTTCTGGTATGATTCAGTATGGAATCATACAGGTATATCAGAATCATTTGGGACATTTAATAAACTATTTTGATGCTAGATTCTGGTTTTGTCCGAGAGTCAATAGCAATTTTAGGAAATCATACTAGAACTACAAGATGCACACAATGATTTTGACTTTCGAGAACTGCAGCTCACGATGATTGTCAGTATACTTGTCCTCTTAAATCCATACACTGATTTTTGACACACATTGGTGATGAATTAAGGTTTAATTATTTCAACAAGCATTTGTGGATCCCACGCTTATATGGTAATCAATGTTTCTCAGGAGATTTGTGAGCGGTCTACGGGTATTTTGACAAGAAGAAACTACTCTAAGAGCTTTCAAAGAGATGCCAAGCCTCAGGTCAGTGCCATTGCATAGCAGAGAGGCGCAAACAACAATGAATTCTAGAATATTTAGGTTATGCTTATCCTCAGGTCAGTGCCATCGCACAGCAGAGAGGCACACAACCTATCTTCTTGTGAGAGCATTTTTCTTTTCTTTTTGCACGTAACGCACCAACAACATTTGTCATTAGCTTGATTACGCTTAACAATTTTTTTTCATGTGCTTTGCTCTTTTTATGGTCATCCGCACACATTTGTGGCGTTTATTTGCTCGTCACCCCTTATTGGAACTACGTTGATTGTGTTAACCAGGGATAAGATGGGAACCCACAGCAAGTTGAACAACTTAGTTTGAATTTTAAACCACCAATGAGGTCTACTCATCTAGTGTGTTGAATCTACCGACACATCATATAATGAACTAGCAATCTCTAGGTCTACTTTCTCTATGTTACCTTAGTAGCATACTAGTTTTACAATCATTTTTCCTTTTGTTTCGCTTAGACTTCTCAGACTTATACTTTGAACTTTGCATCTTAATCATTTAACACTTTTAAAGTCCCAAACAATCTGTTCCCTGTGTACTATCATTTTCCAATTAGCGTTGAATCAGAATCACAGATTTGATTTCATTTCTTTTAGCTTAGCTGCCCTCCTCCCTCGTTTTTTTAAGTAATTAAATACTGCACGAATTAAATACTAAACTAACCTATTCTCCCCCTAAAATTCTAAAACCGAAAATCTTTTTGTGTTTTTGGATTTTAATAGACAGGAAAATAAAATAAAACAAAAGAAAATAAAAAACATGTCGGACTATGCACTTTCTTCCTCTAGAATCACATCACTCTTCTTTTTCACGCCATTAACCTCTAAAAGATATAAAAACCTCGGTTTATCAAATGCTTTTATGTAGAGGTCAGCGCGTTGAAAATCCGTATTTATTTTAACAACATCGATTAATTGTTTTTCAAAACAGTCACGTATAAAGTGATATTTAATACCGATGTGTTTAGTTTTAGGATGTTGGACTGGATTTTTGGTGATAGCAATAGCAGCAGAATTATCAACAAAAATAGGAGTGTTAAAGAATTGCAAACCGTAGTCGCGCATTTGCTGTTGAATCCAAATGATCTGCGAACAGCAACTTGCAGCAGCAACGTATTCAGCTTCACAAGTTGACAGGGCAACCGATGTCTGCTTCTTACACTGCCAGGTGACTAACCGTCTACCAAAGAATTGACATCCTGCAGAAGTTGACTTGTAATTCATCTTGCAACCACCATAATCCGAGTCACTATACGCTGTAAGCTCAAAATCATCGTCATGAGGATACCACAACCCGAGTGTTGGAGTACCCTTCAGATAGCGAAAAATCCGTTTCACACCAATGAGATGGTTGACTTTCGGTTTCGCCTAATATCTGGAACAAAGACACGTCGCGTACATGATATCAGGACGAGACGCTGTGAGATACATAAGGGATCCGATCATTCCTCTATACATTGTAGCATCAACCAGATCACCTTTCATCGGGTGCCACATCATGATTCGTGGCAAGTGGAGTTCCAGCAGCTGAAGCATTCTCCATGTCAAACCGACTGAGGATTTCCCCTACATATTTAGTCTGATGCAGGAAGATTCCTTTTGGTGTCTGATCCACCTGTAGTCCTAGGAAGAACTTCATCTCCCTTATTGCACTCATCTCGAACTCTGCTTTCATTACAGATTCAAATTCTTTACATAACTCTTCGTTTCTGGAACCAAAGATTATGTCATCAACATAAATCTATACTAGCAGTAAGTCGCCATCCTTTTCTTTGATGAACAGTGTACAATCAATAACTCCTCTGCGAAAACCGTGTTTCACCAGATGAGTTGAGAGTTTTTCATACCATGCTCTAGAGGCTTGATGGAGCCCTTAGAGAGCCTTATCCAGCTTGTAAACTCTGTCCCGATGATAAGGATCCTCAAATCCTTCGGGTTGACTGACGTAGACTGTTTCACGAATCTCACCATGAAGGAATGCACTCTTGACATCTAGTTGATAAACTTTAATCTTCATGTAAGATGCATAGGCTAGGAAGATACGGATTGCTTCCATTCTAGCCATAGGTGCAAACACTTCATTGTAATCAATGCATTCGACTTGTCTAAAACCTTGAACCACAAGTCGAGCCTTGTTTCTGATTATAACCCCTTGGTCATCTTTCTTGCACTTCAAGACCCATTTTGTGCCAATCACCTTAGCACCTTTTGGTCTGTCCACAAGGGTCCATACTCCTAACTTCTTGAACTGTAGGAGTTCTTCTTGCATGGCACTAACCCATGCCTCATTCTTTAATGCTTCACTAACATATTTTGGCTCAAATTGAGACAAAAAACACATACGCGCCATCGTGAAGATATCCCTTTTTCCATTACTGAGGCATAGTCAGCTGAGTATAGCTGATTTCTGGTCTGTACTCTTGATCGAACATCTCCAATGACATTGTCCAAGGGATGATAAACATTTATCCGGGATCCAGGAGTGGTGGGAACAGCTACCTCATTATCCAGATTGTGAACCACAACTTCAGTATCTGAAGCTATTGGAGTATGAGGTTCCGAAGTGTTAGAGGCATCAGGATTTGATGCTTGTGTACTTTCATTAGTGGGAACCTGTTCCTCCTGGTCCACCTGTTCAGTCTCCACTTCTTCATCGTCAAAGGAGGAGTCGCTTACATCAAGTGCTCCCCCTAAAGGATTAGAAGATGCACCTTGTGGAACTGATGTTGTCGAGTCTAGTGACGGTGTGTTTAAGACATCGTACATCATTCTGGTCGATAACTCATCATCAGGAAGGGAAGAAGGGATGTTGAAGGACTTAAAGAATCCATCATAGTCGAAGAAGAATGAGGGTCCCTTTCCAGCAGGGGGGTGGTGTATCTCTGAACATCAACGTTGCATCACACTTCTACCTGACCCGTTGAGTTGTTATAAACTCTCTTGTCTGGTATATTGTATCCTAGAAAGATCCCTTCTTCTGCTTCTCACTAAACTTCCCAGTCTGAGTTTTCTTCAGCAACATGCACGGTGCGCCAAACGGTTCTAGATACTCCAAGTTGGGTTTACGTCGCTGGAGCAGCTCATAACATGTTTTCACATGTCGTTTGACCACTAAGACTCGATTGAGGGTGTAACATGCATTGGCAACTGCCTCGTTTCAAAATTGGATAGGCAGTTTCGAGTCGGCTAGCATCGTTCTTGCTGTCTCTATCAAGCTCCTGTTCTTTTGTTCAGCAACTCCGTTCATTTGTGGAGTGTAGGCAGATGTGAACTAATGTACAATTCCTTTCTCTTTGCAGAACGCCTCCATCCAATGGTTCTTGAACTCCGTCCCATTGTCTGATCGAATCTGTCTCACTTTCAGCTTGTAGAGTGATTCCAAAGTAGTTACCAGCTATTTGAAAGATTCAAATGTCTCTGATTTGGATTTCAGAAACATCACCCAAGAGAACCGTGAGTAATCATCCGTGACTACATAACAGTACAAATCACCAGCGATGCCTTTTGTGCTGACAAGACCAAACAGATCCATGTGAAGAAGTTCGAGAGGCAGGTCAATGGAATTTACTTTCTTTGCCTTGTGAGACTTCTTGGTCTGTTTACCTTTCTTACACGCTACACAAAACTCCGAAAGTTGAAAATTATTGACATTTACTCCATTCACTAAATCATTCTGGATCAGATGATTCAACTTCCGTGGATTAATGTGTCCCATTCTCCTATGCCAGGAGATTGAGTCCTTCTCTGTTGCCTTTGACAAGAAGCATTGAACTTTATGATCGGTTGTGGAGGCTTTTGATAGATCCAAGACATATAAGTCATTATATCTTGAAGCTGACAATAAGATTTTGTCCTCCGGGATAATGTAATCCTTCTTCAATACGTAGCACTTCTTGTTGTCAAAAACAACTCTGAATCCTTTGTCACAGATCTGGGAGACTGAAAGCAAGTTATTCTGTAGTTGTTGCACGTAGTTGACCTTATCGAACTTGACTTTCTGGTTTCCCACTTCGCCTTGAGCGGTGATGTATCCTCCTTTATTTCCAGCAAATGATACATGTCCCCCTTTAATTTGTTTGACATTGAAAAGGAGAGACAAGTTCCCGGTCATGTGCCTAGACGCCCCACTATCAACAATGCAGGTATTTGTGATAGCACTGTAACGGACACCCTGCACATTAAAAGGAAATGATCAGTTTAGGTTTTGGACACAAGCCTTAACTGGCTTGGGTGACCCGGAGGAATCACACATCATAAACTCAACCCACTGTCCATTTGAGGGTGAGGGCATATCATTCTTCTTATTGTTCTCATTATCAGACAATGGACTTGACTTTTCTTTCCATAAGCCAGTTTTGTGTAAGGCCTGTTTGTGATAAACAGACGACTGGCTTACAGTTTGAACTTTAGGTTCATTAATTCTCTTTGGTGGAGTAATAGAACTCCTTTTCGAAGAACTTGGTTTTGTATCATAAAGTTCAATTTTCTGTCTGGGAGTCTGATAATAAGGACAGTTAGAAGAAATGTGTCCTCTCTTTCCACAACTGTAGCATGATCTCCCTTCTACATGTTGATGAAACTGTTTATGTGGAGTTGAGTGTGATACATGTGTAACATGAGTCTGGTTGGATTTGTTCACTACTCGTTTAGATGTTTCTGCTTCTTTAAAAAAATTAATTGTATGCACATTCTAACATCTTTAACCTTTAGTTTATTTGGACTTTGACGTGACGCACGTGTTTGGTTAACTGATTTGGTCATTTTGGGTTCAGAAGTAGACATGTGTGAACCTGAATTTCCATTAACCTTTTCAAATTTATTATCCAAATTTTCAATGGGCATCTTTCTTTTTTATTTTAAAGTCGACTCCTTCTGTTTAGTAACAGAGTTTACCGTTTTACCAGTGGAATCTGGATCACTAACCAGAGAAGTGGACACCACATGATCCTTAATTGGGTTGTTATTAACAGGTCAACATTTTGTATTTAACAAGATCTCATGTGGTGGTGGAACTACTTGGTAACCCAACCCTTCCCCATTGTTTCGTTCTTTCACTAAGTTCTGTACTATGTGAGAAGAACTAGCCCAACTATGCAGTTTTTGTTTTAATGAATTTACCTCGACTTCTAAAACTGTTTTTTCTTTCTTTGTTTCTTCCAAAGAGTTTAAATAAAACTTTATATCATTGGCTTGATTAAAAGAAACAACATCGGTTTCCCTTAGTTGTTTACCTAAAAGTTCTATCTTTTCTTTAAAACTGCACTCATTTTGTTTTAATATTCGATTAGCTTTAGTGCAGAGTTGTAAGTCATTTACTAAGTTATCATTGTGTTCTAATAACCTAGAAAATTTTAGATCAATGCTTTCCCTAAACTTTTCACATTCAGAACACACATGTTTATTAAATAATTGATCTAAGGAACTTACCTGTGAGGAGTCAGTTGAATCAGCCATCAATGCAGAGGTTGACTCTTCTGTGGTTGGAGTTTCTGAACTTGTTGCTCTGAGCTCTTCCTCAATCATGTGATTTACCACGTTTACAGCTTCTTCTGAATCTGACATAGCTTGCTCAGCTGCAATATCACCTTCACTGGCAGACCCATCATCCAATGCTTCGACACAAGCAATGTTTGATTCTCCAGGAGAGACAAAACGGAAAGACCAGTCTTGTCCTTCATCATCTTGAGCAGTTAGTGCTTTAGTCTCTTTACTTGAAGAGCTAGTTCCAACCATGTCTTTGTCTTGACGGTTGAAAGTAGGAAATGGGTTACCATTTCCCGTCTTCTTGGGCTTCATGCATTCACGTTTAAAATGCTCGTTTTCACCACAGTTGAAGCAGGTGACCTTGGTTTTGTCAAAACCAAAAGTCGTATCTTTCGTGGCTACTAGATTCTGCCCCGTCTTCTTGACAAACTTTTTAGCTCATCTAACTGCATTAGCTAGAGCCCACATGATATCCATTCTTTCCAGCTCGTTCTCGTCAACCTGCTCGTAGTCTTCATCTGCAAGATGACAATTTCCGATCTTCCCAGCAACTAAACCATCATACGATTGGACCACTGCTGCTAGAAGATCCATATGCTCCTTTGCAACTTCCACTGTGACATTACCGAGATTCTCGGTCTTCAACTTCGTTGTATTGGCTTCAGGCACTATGTAGTGGGTCCCTGATGACCCTGATGTTTCTGGTCCTGAAGCAGTGGTTTGGGAAGGAGCCGCGGAACTGGACACGAACGCTGTTTGAAGTGGTGCTCCTGAACCAGTTGGAGTGGGAGATGAGTTATATAATGAAGGATTCTGAACGTAAGATCCTTTCTTTGACTTGTACTTCATTCTCAGTTCCTCCTCCCTTAACTTCAAGATGAAGTCATTTATGTCCAACGTAATAAGTATGTCATTTTGTCTCAAGTTGGACACAAATGAATCCCATTTCTCAGGCAGCCCATCTGCAAAGCTTGAAACTTTATCTTCCATAGACGTCGTTACCCCATGAGTGTGTAGCTCACTCATAAGATGGTAGAACCTGTCGATGATGTCATCCAAGCTCTCGTTTCCTATAGGAGAGAAATTATTGAACTCCTTCTTGAGAGCCTTAGCCTTCAGTGCCTTTAACATTGCATTCCCTTCGTACCTCTTCTCTAATGCATCCCACAACTTTTTGGCCTGCTTGTTCTCAGAAAATTGGTGAAATATTTCTTTCGGGATTGACTGAGTCAGCAGAGCATAAACTTTCTTCTCAGCATTGTAGAGAATCTTCTGAGCCTCGCTCATTCCACCCAAAGTCAACTTTACTCCATTTGCACTTACTGGTACCGTGTAACCAGTCTCTATAGAAGTCCAGAGATTTGGATCCACTCCATTTAGGTAAATCTCGAACCGCTGTTTCCATTGTGGATAGTCATCCAACGTTATAACCTTTGGCGGTTTATTGTGATTTCCAACCTCATTCTCCAGAAGCAGAAGGTTCTGGATGCGTGAGTCCTTCCCGGCAGTAAACGCTGAAAACTGATCTTCCATTTGTATGAACTTTGTACTTTAAGAACAGGACAACTTCAATCATGCGAATGAACAATGCGTATGGATCACTCGTGCGAATGAAGAGTGCGAATGAATTCAATCGTGCGATTGGATTCAGTCGTAAGTATGGACAAGGCGAATGGACTCAAACGACTGAAGTGGTTCAGTCGTGCGAATGAAGGATGCGACTGGGGTTCAGTCGTGCGGATGAAGTGTACGAATGGATTCAATCGTACGAATGAGCTATTCGTGCGACTGAAGGCTGCTGTTTTTTCAAAGTTGTCAGGACCGTGTACGTACGGAATACCAACTGATAATGCGTGAAACCAGATCAAATAGTGCGGAATCCTATTTGATTGGCGATCCAATCAGTGAGAACGCAATCCCGATCAATCTAACGATTAAAGAAACGTTAAGAACGAGTAGAAAACGATCAGATGCGAACTATGAACTTGGAATAGGCTTTCTGGACGCTCTGAACGGCTAGGTTATGAGTATGTGTCTAAAGTCTTATTTTTCCACTAATTAAGTGGTATTTATAGGTTTGCAGTCTTCATTCGTGCGACTGAACCATTAGCATGGTTCAATAGTGCGACTGACCCATGCGACTGATTCATAAGCACGACTGAAAGTTCAGTTGTGCGACTGAGTCAATCTCATGTCTCACTCGTACGACTGATCCAGTCGTCTGGTTCAGTCGTGCGACTGGTTCATTAGCATGATGTATTCATGCGTATGGTCCATTAGCATGAATCATCATATAACAACTTCAAACCTATATAATAAGTTTATATATATGAATCTGTTGGATCATAAGAGGCTGTTGCAACCAAAACCATATCACTTAGAAGATTTTGAGTACTACATGCAAAGGACTTCCGAAGCCAAGTATGGGACTTCCGAAGGAAGAAAGAGTTCTTCCGAAGTCTAAGTGTAAAATACACTTCCGAAGGAAAACTCCAACTTCCGAAGGTAAAGAAGCTACTTCCGAAGGTTCAAGACTTGAAGACAAAGATCTGAAGTCAACTTCCGAAGAATAAAGAAGTCCTTAAAGCCTCGGAAGCATAGAAGCATCTTCCGAAGTATAAGTGGCTTCGGAAGAACTTGTTCTTCCGAAGCCAGTTAACCTTCGGAAGACACTTCTATTATCCAGTAGACATAAGTATGGTCTGTCTGACAGTCCGCTGCAAATCTCTGAGATACTGCATGGCGTTTTCTCAAAAGCCATGTAGTTGACCATACTTTAATCTACTGTTTACCTTTTCATGTTAAGTACAGTTGCCATCTTTAGTTGGTGACAAAAGGTAAGTCATGGACATGTCATGACTACCATATCTTAGATAATACTTTATCTAAGATACCTTAACTATAGCATTGTAGTATATGCTTTAGTCTTAGGTTTCCAGCTGGTATCAAGTATAACCGGCTGTAGGATCTAGTATATATAGTTTCTCATTGTAACTCTTGTTGTATGCTTGTAAGTGTCTTGTAATCTTGAGTTGAGAAATAATATATACAAGTACCTTGAAAATATTTCTGCTTGTTGCTTTGATTACTTATTATATTACTATCAACTCTTGTCAAAGACATTGCTTCATCTTGTTTGAGTGACTATTATAAGTGAGTTTGAGAGAAAAACAAGTGTTAAGTGACAAAACCCGATCCTGCAATTGGTATCAGAGCTTTTTAGGCTCTTGATTGTGAGATCTTACCATCCTAATCAACCAAGTTTTTCACTCCTCCTCATACCTCACTCAAAAATGGCCCTCAACAAATCTGAAGTCGAAATGGGAACGATGACCAAAGCTCCCATCATCGATCCTGAAAACTTCAGGTCTTGGAGCAGAAGAATGGAAGGCTTCATCAGATACCAGGATAGCAAGATGTGGCAGTCCATCGTGAATGGCCCGTACAAGCCAAAAGTTGCTGGTGGAAACGGTGCCATGATCGAGAAGGATGTCGAAGACTACTCCGATGAAGATAGGAAGAGGCTCGACATTGACAGCAATGCTATGACTGTTCTCATGACTGCAATCCCAAACTCCATCATGGTGGGGTTTGAGCATTGCAAGTCAGCCAAAGAACTCTTTGATGCACTTGCTCAGATGTACTCGAGCTCTAATGATTCAAAGAAGGACTCACTGAAGCAGCAGTTCGAGAACTTCACCTATGTTGCTGGAGAAACTTTTAGCCAGCAATACTTCAGGTATATGGATCTTATCTCCTCCCTCCAATCTGTGGGAATCACTCAAGAACTTAGAGACCTTACCAGAAAGTTCATGAGTGCTTTACCCAATGAGTGGACTTTCTACTGTGTCTCCATTAAAAGAACAGAGAATTTAAACACTCTCACCATGACCGAACTCTATGGGATCCTTGATGGATACCGTTTGGAAATGGAAAGCAAGAAGGGTCACCAAGCAAGCAGACCCTTGAGTCTTCCTGCTAGCAACGCTTTAATGGTTGCTGAAGGCTCAGGTATTTCACAGTCTCAGCAGTACCTGTGGACATTGTCCAGCAAATGGCTCTCCTTACCTACGGAGCGAAGAAGTTCTTTAAGAGAACTGGAAGGCAATTCCCTCAAAACCCAATCACTAGCAAGTTTGGGTTTGACAAAAGCAAGGCTAAGTGTTACAACTGTAACCAGCTTGGCCACTTTGCAAGGGAATGCAAGGCTCCCAAGTCCAACCCGGGAACCTCACAGGCCTCCACACATCCTTCTACACCAAAGCCCAATGGGAAGTCAACTGAAACTGCAGCTATGGCTCAAGAAGTTGACTGGAGCTTTATGGTTCAAGATGTGACTCCTGCTCAAGCACTCATGGCAGGAACAGATGAAAATAAGGTATATGAACATCTCTGTACCCCTGCTTGTATTGCTAAGGTTAAGTTGTACCAGGACTACAATATGGAAATTAAATCCGATATTGAGTCTTTAAATGTGCTAAAATCTGATTTTAAAAGAGCTGAATCTGACTACCAAAAGAAAATTGAGGAGTTAGAGAAAACTGTATCTCTTTTAAAACATGAACACACCAACTACAAGACTCAAATCAAGGATTTAATATCCAAATTGACTGAGGCTCAAGCCCAGCTTGTCACAGCTGAGGCTCAAGCCAGGAAGTATGCTATTGCTGAGCAGAACTTCCAAGCCATACTTGCATCATCCTCTCACTCCAAACTTTGTTATCAAAACAAGAGTGGGTTGGGAACCAATGAAATTGCTCCACCACACTCTTATGAGTCTGTAAGACAACCAAGATGTGGTACTGAAGAGCAAGAGGTTCCATCTGTTGACCCACCTTGTAAAGAGTCAAAGAGTGATGCAACTGTGGATACCATGACCATCACAGGGAAGGAACAGGTAATTGAGCCCTCCCAGACCAATGATGATCAATCCCTGACCACCAAAGCCAGAAGAAGCAGGGCTAAAGCAGCCAGAAAAACTGCCAAGAAGGTGGCTGAATCCAAGCTGAAGATAGACCCAAAGCAAAAGGGTGTATTCATATCAGCAGGATTCCAGGTGGTTGGACCTTCTGATTCAGGAAAGGAGTATAATACCAGTACTCCTGTCCTACCAAAGGATCAGAAGTTAAAGGGAAAGGTTGCTGATGAGGAGAAAAAGAACAAGAAACAGCAACCCTCAATTCCCAGAAAATTAACATTGCATGCATAATGTGTGGTTTGCAAAATCACATGGCTAAAGATTGTTATTACAATCCTGCTAGCACACATTATGCAAATAATGTTAAAAGAGAAGGAGTCAGGGAAGGTTTCACATTTGGACCATATCAGATGGTTCAAGTGTTGAAAAAGGGAAAGCTTGTTTCCGAAGCAAGGCTTGTCTTGGAAGAAAACACTTCTTCCGAGAGGAAAAAGGCTTCGGAAGTAAAAGCTGCAAAGACTCACAAAAGAGTTCCCTTGAAACCATCCCAGAAGAAGACTGCTTCGGAAGAAAAGGTGGTGAAGGTCTCTTCCGAAAAGAAAGAAGCTTCGGAAGAATGCCAAGCTACAAAAGCTTCATCAAGCTCATCTTCTATGATCAACCAAGGGATGGAATGGAAGATCAAGGAAGATGCCGTAGCCCAAACCTCTTCTTCAAAGACATCCATTGAACCCCCTTGCATAAATTTTGGTTCAATCATGTCACTTTCATTGGAAGAACCCAAACCAAAAAGGCTTGGGTTTCCAATCAAAACTAATTTTCTCACCTTATGTGCAGGGACATCCATATGACAAGAATAACAACATTTGGATAGTAGATAGTGGATGCTCCAGGCACATGACAGGAAACAGATCTCTCCTTCAACAATTTCAACATTATGATGGAGGTCCTGTCCAGTTTGGAGGTGAGGCCGGAGGATATATTTCTGGCAGAGGAAGTATATCCAACGGAAAACTAAAAGTTGACAAAGTTAATTTTGTCAAACAGCTTGAACACAACCTGTTAAGTGTTTCTCAGTTTTGTGATCAAAAGCATCAAATGCTTTTCACAGAACATGAGTGCATCATCCTCAAACCTGGGATGACAATTCCTCAGGAATTGGTGCTTCTTAGATCTCCCAGGAGAGGGGATATGTACAAGCTTGATATGAACAATGCTTCCCCAATGGGAGAAGTATCATGCTTTCTTTCCAAAGCTGATAGTGATGAGTCAACACTGTGGCATAAACGAATGTGTCATGTCAATTTTAAGACAATGAATAAATTGGCTAAAAATAACTTGGTACATGGTTTGCCTAAAAAGGAATTTTTCTGCAAAGATAACTGTGTTGCTTGCCTGAAAGGGAAACAACACAGGTCTTCTCATAAATCCAAAGTTGTTAACTCTATCACTACTCCATTACACTTATTGCACATGGATCTATTTGGTCCCACAAGTATAATGAGCATTGGAAGGAAATCATATTGCCTTGTGATAGTTGATGATTTTACTAGATTTACATGGGTATTCTTTTTAAGAACTAAAGATGAAACTGCTGAAACTTTAAAATCTTTTATTCTTAAAATAGAAAATCAAGTTGATCACAAGGTTAAAATAATCAGAAGTGATCAAGGGACTGAGTTTAAGAACTTTGTTCTTGACTCATTCTGTAACTCAAAAGGGATTGCCAGACAATACAGTGCTCCTAGAACTCCTCAACAAAATGGTGTTGCTGAGAGGAGAAATAGGACACTTATTGAGGCTGCTCGGACTATGTTAGCTGATTCAAAGCTGCCTCTAACATTCTGGGCAGAGGCAGTCAGCACTGCATGCTATGTGCAGAACAGAGTTCTTGTAGTAAAGCCACATGGAAAGACCCCTTATGAGCTATGGAACAAGAGGCCACCGTTCATTGGCTTTCTAAGGTCCTTTGGCAGCAGGTGTACCATACTTAACACAAAAGACAATTTAGCAAAATTTGCTGAAAAGTCAGATGATGCCATCTTTGTTGGATATTCCTCCCACTCTAAAGCTTACAGGGTTTATAACATTAAAAACCAACAATTTGAGGAATCCTCCAACATTGTAGTTAATGAGCACACTCCTTGTGTTAGGGGGAATGGCCCTGATCATATTTTTGATTTAGAATTGTTTCCAAACTATTCTAAACCATCTTGTGAGAATGTTTCAGCTGGAACAGGTGCTCAAGGCTATTCTGATGAAGATCAACTATTTGAGCTTCCCAGACCTGCTCCAAGTTCTCCAAGAACAACAAATCAAGTTCCTACTATTGAAAGATCTGACAGTATAACCATTTCAAGAAATAGTGGAACTTCAACAAGGGACTCACCTGATGATCTTCAAGTCTCCTCAGGTGATCCTACACAACACCAAGCTGATGGAAGCAGCATTTTGAAGGAACAGGCAACTGTTAATGATGCTTCACAGCAAAGAAATGATGATGTTTCTCTTTCATTCAATCAGTCCTCATTGAATGAGATTGAAACAACAGCTGGACCAAGTATTCAAGCTCCAGAGCAAAATATGTCCAACTTGGACCTATCTTTGCAGCTGGAGGTGATTCCAAGACTTAGAATTCACAATACTCATCCAGCTGAAAACATCATAGGGGAAGTCTCTGAGGGTGTGAGAACAAGGGGACAAACTCACAATGGGAATGTCTGCCTGTACTCATGCTTCTTATCCCAAATGGAACCCAAGAAGGTGGAAGATGCCTTAAAGGATAGTAGCTGGGTTGAATCAATGCAAGAGGAGCTGCTTCAATTCAAAAGACAGAAGGTTTGGAACCTATGTCCGCTACCATCTGGTCAAGTACCTATAGGCACCAAGTGGGTTTTCAGAAATAAAAGAGATGACAGAGGCTTGATTATCAAGAACAAGGCAAGACTAGTGGTTCAAGGATACACTCAAGAGGAAGGAATTGATTATACTGATGTCTTTGCACCTGTTGCAAGACTTGAGGCAGTTAGGATCTTCCTTGCTTATGCTGCATCCAAGAATTTCACTGTCTACCAGCTTGATGTCAAGTGTGCCTTTCTATATGGGGATATAGATAGGGAAGTCTATGTATGCCAGCCTCCAGGATTTGAAGACCCACAGCATCCAAACTATGTGTGCAAATTGGATAAAGCTCTATATGGGCTGCACCAAGCACCTAGGCTGTGGTATGAGACATTGTCTCAATTTCTTCTGAAGAACGGCTACACTAGAGGAACCATTGACAAGACTCTCTTCATCAGAAAGTCTGGGAAAGACATTTTGCTAGTTCAAGTCTATGTCGATGACATCATATTTGGTTCTTCAAATGACCAAATGTGCAAAGACTTTGAGAGCATTATGAAGAAGAAGTTTGAAATGAGTTCTATGGGAAAAATGGACTTTTTCCTTGGAATTCAGGTAAAGCAACTGAAGGAAGGGTTTTTCATCAATCAATCTAAGTATGTCAATGATATCTTAGAGAGATTTGATATGAAGGATTGTAAAGCAGCAAAGACACCCATACCCAGAAACCATGATTTATGCCCTGACTCTGAGGGGGAGGATACTGATCAACATCAGTATAGAGCAATCATTGGTTCTCTGATGTATCTTACAGCAAGTAGACCTGATATCATGTTTGCAACTTGCATTTGTGCAAGATATCAGGCTGCTCCAAAGGTGTCTCACCTAATTGCTGTCAAGAGAATTCAGATACCTCAAAGGAGCACCTAAGTTAGGTCTCTGGTATCCAAGAAATAGTGATTTTAATCTCTATGGATACTCTGACAGTGATTATGGTGGCTGCAACATCAACAAGAAATCAACATCAGGTGGATGTCAATTTCTTGGTGGAAGGATCATCTCATGGCAATGCAAAAAGCAATCCTGTGTCTCTACATCAACTGCTGAAGCTGAATACATTGCTGCTGCAAGTTGCTGTGCTCAGCTGCTGTGGATTCAAAACCAGATGATTGACTATGGATTCAACTTCATGAGCACTCCTATCCACATTGACAACAACAGTGCTATATCCATTACAGAAAATCCAGTAAAGCACTCAAAGACAAAGCATATTGACATCAGGTATCATTTCATTAGAGATATTCATGAGAAAAATCTTATCAAACTAGTCAAAGTCAATTCAAATGAACAATATGCTGATTTGTTCACCAAAGCATTTGATGAACAAAGATTTAAGTATCTTATTACAGCTATTGGGATGATAAACATTGACTAGTCAATCTCAATTGAAAACCTTTTCAATATGTAAAGTCTTATGTCAATACAATCTAAGCCCTGTTACAAAAGATCCTTTCTTATTTAACTAAGTATAAGTTCTTCCGAAGAGAAACTTGCCTTCGGAAGATATCTAGCATAACTTCCGAAGCAAATTTCTCATAGGATAATTTTCTTCTCGGAAGTATACTAAGTCTCGGAAGAAGCGATTGAGGTAATCTCAGATCTACTTCCGAAGCACTTAATACTTTCCACTTGAAAGCAACATGTATCTTCGGAAGCAATTTATTTACCTTCGGAAATACATTTGCCTTCGGAAGAACTTACCTTCGGAAATACCTTATACTCGGAAGAAGGATTTTACTGTGTAACGGAAATCTTTTGGGCCCCACTCTGTAAAAAGTAAAGATTTTGTTAATGATGTCGGATTATTTAAATGGCTTAACCTTACCGCCCCTGTCACATCATCCTCTGAACCCTCACATCATCTTATCCAAACCACCCTTTAAACCGCCATTTCACCCATTTAAATACTTCCGGTTAATCACTTACACTCTTTTTACCAAATTCACTGCCCTAAAAGCTTTCTTCTTCACCAATTTACCTCCCTCTCAAGAACTTTTCCTCTGCTACCTTTCTAATGGCTCTAAACCCTCAGCACAACCAAGTCGCACTCCTTGACTCCTCAAGGGATGCTGACTTCTCTGATATTATCTCTTTCTTAGCCCAATCTTCATATTACACAGCACTGACTGTAAACCCTACCATTTACACCAACCAAATGTCCGAATTCTGGGCAAATAGTCGGGTCGAAACCCTAAACGGGGTTCGTGCTATCAGGTCAAGTGTCTGTGGCCAAGAGTTGGTCGTTACTGAACAAATCATCAGGGAGCATCTTGAGCTCCATGATGAAGGCACACCGACGGAATTCCCCAAGTCTGAGTTAGATAACTCTTATCTCCAAATGGGATACGGTGGAGATGTAAGCAGGTCTACAGTCTACAAATTCAACTTCTCCTACAAGTGGAAGTTCCTGCTACATGTGGTTCTCCACTGCTTATCTAACAAATCAGGGGGATGGGATCAAATTCCCTATGAACTCGGGTGCCTAGTTCATGGGTTGGTACAAGGCTTGCGCTTCAACTACTCCAGGTTTGTGCTGACTAACCTCATGGGAAATCTGCAAAGGGACACATTCTTTATGTATCCCAGATTTCTACAGCACATAATCAACTGCGAGCTAGATCAGAGTAAGCTTGTCTGTGCAGCTACTCTATCTGCTCCTCAAATGAGGCCGACTTCATACTTCAAAGTACTGAAGAGAGTATCTACCAACTACACTGGAAGGGATACCGCACTACTTCCAGGTATGATTGAGCCAATGGCTCCTGGTGACATCCCTGTTATCCCCACAGGTGATGAACCCACACCAGCAACTACCCTCACCATTCCAAATCTACCTTCTCCTCCAATAAAAGTCACCTATCAGAGACGTACCAAACGAACCCTTGTTCAATCTACTCTGATTGAACAAGCCCCTCCTCTTCAAACCAAAAAGGCTAGAGTGGAACAAGGGGCTCCCACTCAGCCAGAGGTCCCCCAATCCTTCACTATTGACCTCAATATGGGTCTTGAGTCTCCTCAGTCTCAGACCCATGAGCCCATAACCCCAGCTGATAGCCCTCAGGGTGAGTCTCTATACTCCCCTGAGCAGCCACCAAGGGACAGCTCAATGCCTTTTGACATTGATCAAAGTCCCGGGTCTTTAGGTCTTCATTCCTTCTCTTTTACTGACCTATTGACCGGAGCTGGTGAAGAAACTATGTCTCTCCAAGGCAATGAAGTTGATCCACAACACCCCATTAAGGATCAACAGAGCCTAGAGAAACCTCTTGTCTCTAGCCCACACCAGCAAAGCCCAACTGAGGTGAGTCCCACTGATGTGGAGGGGACTCATGTAGATTCAGCTGCCACTACTGAAGGAGCCTCATTGGATCCTCAGGACAGTGGTAACAATAGTCAGACTGAATCTACGGCAACCATGCCCTATGATGCCTCTGAAAGAGACATCATTGTGCAAGGGAAACCAGGGTGCCAAGAAACCACATCTGGTGGTGAGGATGAACATACTAGGTATGTTACCTCATCTCCCCGTGATTCTTCCAAAGAAGATGAGGGAAGAATGCAACTCACAATCAGAGACCTACTTTCTAAAGTCTCAAACCTTGAATCAAAGGTTAAGACTTTAGAGGATAGGTCTGTCACTCAGCAACTTGAGATTGAAAGTCTCAAGGTAAAACTAGCTGAGAAACAGATTGAGAGATCTGTTAGGCATGTACCCGTTCAAGTCTCCTTGACCTCTTCCTCTAGCTCATCTACCTCTCAAGATGATGCTACCAAAATGGGGGAGAATGTTGAGGAACTAAGTCAAAGACAGGATTCCATCAGTCAAGCTCTCACTTCTTTGAGCTCAAAACAACAAACCGCCATCTTCCCTGAGCCTCCTCCAGTTGTGATTCAAGTGGATCAAAGGATGCTTCAGGATCTAAATAGGATCTTCAACAAGTTCCTTTTAGAGTCCCTCATTGATCAACCCAGTCCGGATATGTCTGTGATATACTTTGGAGCTCAAGAGCTTCAGAGGTTGAATGCACCTCCTACCACTGTTGAGGAAGTTGGTCAACCTAAGGCCCAAGTGGAACCTGAGATTGATTTCGAAGGGGAAACTAGGACTGATGGCCCAGCAACTGAAATAGTTGGGTCAGAAGGTGTGTTTTCACAGGCTTCCGAAGCACAATTTGAAGCCTCGGAAGAACCAACTCAAACTTCCGAAGCTGAAATTGCTGCTGCGGAAGGACTGTTCTCTCTTTCCGATGATCTAATAGTCACAGATGCAATTCTGGAACTTGCATCTGAGGTTAATAGGGAGGACTTTCTCAGCCAACCACTAGCCATTACATCTGCATTGACCTCAGCTCCTACCTCCACCATCCAACCTGAGTCTTCTACCCAAGAACCACCAAAGTCTAGCACTTCCGAAGACATTAAAGGTAAAAGGAAGATGACTTCGGAAGAGCTTCTGGAAGAAGAAAGGCTGGAGAAACTTAAAAGGAAAGGAAGACTGCCAACTGGGAAACTGTTAGCTGCAAGTTCAAAAGCAGCTGCAGCCAACCAAGAGGCAATCAACAATAGAAGAAGGGTGGAGGTAATTGATAGACTAGTCAGTCTAGGGGCTGCCTCGGAAGATGTACTCCTGCTACCATTAGAGGAGCTGATAGAGCTTGAAAAGGCAACCTTGCTGCAAAAACAGCAAAAAGAAGAAGCTGCAAGGTTGGCCTTAGAAGAAGAAAGGCTGAGAAAAGAAAGAGAAGCTGATCTGCAGCTCAGGAGAGAAAGGATCACTTTCCTACTCTCCAGAGGATTCTCTCAAGATGAGTTATCTCCACACAACAGTGACACGATCTTGTGGCTCTTTAACAAAGAGCAAGATCAAATGGAGAAGGAGAGAAAGAGAGCTGCAAGGGAGAAGCTGGTAGAGAAGAAGAAGAAGGAAGAAGAGGCTGGACTGTCTGCCGCCAAGAAGATAGGTGACAAAGCTTGGATGAAGAACTATCTTAAAGCTCACGGCTTCTCTGGCAGGCAAGTGGGTCCAATGTCTGAGAAGACTCTGCAACGACATGTCAGTGACATCAAAGCTGACATTCGTGCAGGGAAAAGAAAGGAGATGTATAGAAGGGGACAGGGGATGACCTTCAAAGCCACCTCTCAGCCAAATATCCAAACCCAACATCAACCTGAACCAATACCTTTTCCCTTCCCAATCAAAACTGAACCTGAACCTTTCACCCCTGAACCTACACCTTCACATCTACCAACTCCCTCACCTCAACCACCTAAACTACCCATCATCCAACCCAAAACCTTACCCAGAACCCAACCTCCTAAACCTACCCAACAACCAATCAAACCATCCCCTCAGCCTTCTAAACATCTCTCAATGGAGGAATTCAAGGAGATCAAAACCAAGCTCATCAACTGCACTACTCTGAGCGACATCTCTTGTGAGGAGGATACAGTCAACCTGACTTATGTTGATGGATCCTCAAGTTCCCTCACAAGAGATGAGTTTCTTGATCTACCAAGAGGAACTCTGGACCAAGCCGCAAGACTCTTTGGCCTCAATTCAGATACATTAAATGAGGAAGAAAAGAGGCTGAGGAGAAGGCTGGTTACTCTGCTGGACACAAAGAAAGGAGATAGGGTACCAAGACAATCTCTTGTACCCAGAAAGAAGATAGTCCAGTGGAGGTTCGAAGACTCTTCTCACAACTTTGTTGTTGAGAGAGAGAATGGTGAGATTAACAGGCTGAATGCCTCATCTCTGCTACACTTAAGCAGATTCGATATTGCTGAGTTAGCAGAGAAACCATTCTCCAACCCCTCAAACTCCGAAGTAGCTGCTCACATCAGAAATCATCTAGGCAGCCTTCACATGGCCGAGCTCACTGCAAGAAGCAAGGTTGAAGAGGAGTCAAAACTGAGAGAGGAGGAGGAAAGGAAAGGATCAGCAACCAAAGGCAAAGCCTTTCTTCAAATGGTTGAAGGTCCTGAACTTGAGTCCATAGTTAGATGGGAGTATGACTACAACTCCCGTCAACTAACTCTCTTCAGGGGGTCAGAACAAAGGGTGCATGTCATTCAAAGTGATAGACTGGATCTCCTATCCACGAATGACTTGTACAAGCTTCTCAGCACCACTTCCGGGAAAAACAGAGAGACAGACAAATATCTTCTATCCCTGGTGCTGAAAACTTTGAGAAGTAGAGATAAGTGAAGTTTTGGTAGCATCAGCCTAGGGGGAGTTTGTTGGATCATAAGAGGCTGTTGCAACCAAAACCATATCACTTAGAAGATTTTGAGTACTACATGCAAAGGACTTCCGAAGCCAAGTATGGGACTTCCGAAGGAAGAAAGAGTTCTTCCGAAGTCTAAGTGTAAAATACACTTCCGAAGGAAAACTCCAACTTCCGAAGGTAAAGAAGCTACTTCCGAAGGTTCAAGACTTGAAGACAAAGATCTGAAGTCAACTTCCGAAGAATAAAGAAGTCCTTAAAGCCTCGGAAGCATAGAAGCATCTTCCGAAGTATAAGTGGCTTCGGAAGAACTTGTTCTTCCGAAGCCAGTTAACCTTCGGAAGACACTTCTATTATCCAGTAGACATAAGTATGGTCTGTCTGACAGTCCGCTGCAAATCTCTGAGATACTGCATGGCGTTTTCTCAAAAGCCATGTAGTTGACCATACTTTAATCTACTGTTTACCTTTTCATGTTAAGTACAGTTGCCATCTTTAGTTGGTGACAAAAGGTAAGTCATGGACATGTCATGACTACCATATCTTAGATAATACTTTATCTAAGATACCTTAACTATAGCATTGTAGTATATGCTTTAGTCTTAGGTTTCCAGCTGGTATCAAGTATAACCGGCTGTAGGATCTAGTATATATAGTTTCTCATTGTAACTCTTGTTGTATGCTTGTAAGTGTCTTGTAATCTTGAGTTGAGAAATAATATATACAAGTACCTTGAAAATATTTCTGCTTGTTGCTTTGATTACTTATTATATTACTATCAACTCTTGTCAAAGACATTGCTTCATCTTGTTTGAGTGACTATTATAAGTGAGTTTGAGAGAAAAACAAGTGTTAAGTGACAAAACCCGATCCTGCAGAATCAGATATAAGTAAACTGTTGGAGCATATATTGTCATATACAGTGTGTCCGTCGCTTGACGAATAGTCTAGGCTTAATCTAATACACCTGATATGTTGTAAACGCATGAAACTGAGTCATTCGCAGGAGCATATGCGAATGAGACTCAGTCGTACGACTAAGCCATGCTAATGGACCAGTCGTGCGACTGAGAGATGCTATTGGGCCATTCGTAAGACTGAATCATAAGTATGGTCCAGTCGTACGATGGAACCATACGCATGGTCTAGTCGTACGATTGGACCATACGCATGGTCCAATCGTACGAATGGGCCCAGTCGCATCTGATATGGGCTGAGGCCTATAAATACCAGTTTCATTGTGTAGAGAGGGGAGGGTTTTGAGGAGTCTGCCCGGGGCCTAGGGCTGCCAGATGAGAGGGGAGATCATGCTCGATCTCCCCTTGCCAAAAGTTGTGATTTTTATGTTTAACGAGCTTGTAATCATTAGGTTTTATCAATAAAACCATTGTATTCTTGTTCGTGCTCTTGTTTGTCTTTTGGTTTTTTTGCCTTCCGTCAAGAACACGCTCGGATGTCAACCGATCTAGCGACTACACAATTGGTATCAGAGCCGGTTACTGCTAGAATAATCTAACAATCATTCTAGCAACCCGAGCTCTTGCTTTCTGGATCTATTTCATGTTGTTTGACGTTAAACCCACTTCGTGTTCTTCGTGTTTTGCTCAGATCTTGTTACGTGTGTTGGTTCTTGGTTAAAATCAAACTCGAAAACACGTTCTTATCACCCTTGCGAATCTGATGATGTCTATTTTGTTTCGATTCATGTAAAATTCATTAGATTAGGGTTTTTAGCGGCCATGGCGGCTGCTGTAACATCTCGTATTTTCGTTAACTTTGTTATTCTTGTAAGGACTAAATATGTCATTTGTGAAACTTATGGGTTATCTATGTTTATTTTCTTTGTTGGCATTACATTCTAAATTATGAAAGTTAGTAATTAAAGTATTAAATTGTACAATAATAATCATAATAACAACAATAATAAAAAATAATAATAAAACTAATAATAATAATAATAATAATAAAAATAATAATAATGATAATAATATTAATGATGATAATAATAATTATAATAATAATAATAATAATAATAATAATAATAATAATAATAATAATAATAATAATAATAATAATAATAATGATAATAACTAGAACAATAGTATTAATACTAATAGTATTAATTTATATACTAATCTTGGAAATGTTTAAAAACTTAAAGTAATTAAGTTAGGGGGTTAAGTTTGTCAATTAATAAACCTTAAATGTAGTTTTAAGCATAAAATAATAAAAAACCAAACTGAAGGGGCTAAAAATGAAATTTCTAATCCCAAACCCCACCCCCCTTTTACCTTTCGCGATTTTCCGGCCAGCCCGCCGGCCACCGCCGGCTGCGGCTCCGGCGACCACTAGAACCACTCGAAACTCTTCAAATTTAATACCAAAAGATCCCAACCGTTTCACCAACTCATTTAGAACTCAATTATGATCGCTAATTGAAATTAAACAACCGTTATGGACCTTAACAAGTCGGGAAACGGTCGTGTACATCAAACGGGTCGATCGAGCATTAACCTTCAATAATAGTCTAATTAATCGAACATAAACAATCATGTACCTAATACTAAAAGATTGCAACTCTCAATTGCATCTGAAACGAACGCTAACATTCCTTTAGAGCTCCACCTTAACCGCGAACCTGCAACCACTCGAACACCACCATAAGAGCCTGCTAATCCTGAATTGATAGAGGGCTTTACATTGTGAACATCATCCGAAGCTCCACGCAAAGTTAATTGGATTGTAATCATCATTTGAGCAACAAACAGATCCCACGTTGGTCGCGACTCGTTCATAGGGGTGTTCGACTTCGATTCATCTTTATTCGGGTAATTAAAACACATCTTTAGGTCGTCTATAAATGGGGATTAAAAGCCCCATGATTCCAGTTGTTTACGAAATCGAATTGAACTTTGATTTGGATCAAGAACAATCTAGGGTTCATATGGTTTGGGGATTCATTGTAATTGTGTTTTTAAGAATTAAAACCCAACTTTTGTCAGGCATAGGCGACCTCGCCTAATGGTAACATGCACCCATGAGAACCTGGAGGTCCCGGGTTCGACCCCGGGCCACTCCACATTTTTTTTTGAGGCTTTTTAGCCTTCTACAACAATTTTAAATATTTTTAAAAATTATAAAAAGACATTTTATAAAAGCTGATAATTTTAAATGTTTCTAAATATTTTCTGGAAATTTATTTCCTTAAAAGAAATACTTTTTATACTTTTGTCATATATTTTAAAAAAATAAAAATAGATAATAATAATAATAAGTTTGTTTTATAAAAACTATATTTTCACTAACACCTTGTTCCACAAATATGATTATTCCGAACGTTGCTTCTAAACTATCGTTTAAAATGTGTTATTAGACTTTATTTAACCTATATATATATATACAAAATTATTATAGGAGTTATAATTTTATATAAAACTTTATATAAAATATAATAACTTTCTTTAATATTAATAATTAAAATTGTTTCCATTTTGTTGACATAGTTATTCGTCAATCCCTAGATTCCACTTAGGATCCTAGTCCCCGCTAACTCGTTAAACTTAATATAATTAAACTTAAAAATCTTATAAATATATATATTATAGGTACATCGTGAAGGGCTACGTTAAATCGACGCTTGTTATTATTTCTTATTAATCATCCAATTTATACTTATTGATCATGTGAGTATTTCCATACCTCTTTTTGCTTATTTTCACACTTTGGGGTGAAACATGTTAACTTATTATCATTGCACTTGTAAACTTATTTGAGACTTGTAATCTTTATGGCATCATGCAAGTTGTGGTTAGTTGAACTTTTGTGGTTACCATGTTATGGCGTTATATGTACAATCATTAACTATTGCTAGCCCAGCGAAGTCATAGATCTATGGGCAAGACAAGCCTGCTTTGGTTGATCCAAGTACACTTAGCTGATCGTATATACTTTTAAACGTTTGAGACTTGTAAAACTTTGTCGAGGTTTGATTGTTGCATTGTTCATAACATCCCTAATCACTTTATTCACTAACTTATGACTTGAATTGCCATCTTTTATATAATCTATGTATTAAAAACTATGGAATGCTCACCAACATTATTGTTGACCTTTTATTTTTAACATGTTTCAGGAAACGCCCAAGTTTGATATCTACACTTTGAAGCTTGCACATCTAGGAATGGACCTAGATAAATAAATAAAATAAGAATGATTTGCTACATTCAATGTTATGCTTTTATTTTCTTTGAGACTTATGTTTGTAATGTGACATTTGAAACTTATGTTTAAATTATATTTGGATTATTAATAGCGTTATGTGGCTGTGAACGATCTTAACTCTCACTCCTCGACGTTTCCGCCGTCAAGGTTGGGGTGTGACAGATTGGTATCAGAGCCCATAACTATAGGGATCTAGGTTATTAGAAATGGTGACCTAGGCTATAGTATGCATGAACCTTATAGAATTATATTTCTATCTTGTAAATTATATACTTTGCATGCTACATAATGCTATGCCTTTTATGTGCAATTTGATGCCTTAGCATAGGATTGCCTAAACATTGTTACTTGTCTCCCTAAACTTAACTTTGACTCTTTGACTCTCCCCGAACATGAACTCTCTTAACCTTATTCTCGTCGACACGTGGAATCTTATGCTTATGTTATGACTTGGATCTTTAGACGTTATGTCTAATCTATATAAATCTCATCAAGGTTTTGATTCTATGAACCTAAGAAATATTGTGTGACACATAGACACCTGTATCCTGGTTTTCCTGGCAAAAGGCCCTCGGGCTAAGGCAAGCATATCGTATAAATCCTATGGGACTAGTTATGCTTACCTGGGGATTTCTGGGATGAGTGATAAACTATGGTCAATATACACAAGTTTCTAAGGTAAATGGGTCAATTCACCTTGACGTGTCAACGTTTCCAAATGGTAATGCGTTACCAAATGGAATCATTCCGTATACTTTATAACCCTTAGCTTACCCTTGTTTAAACTATTATCCTTTGATATCCCCGCTCCTGTAACTAACTCATTTTTGTATATCCAGCATGTCTCGTCACCATGGAAAGCGTGGAAGTTCCGACCGTAAGCTAGCCGCCATGATTGCCCGACAAATGGCTGCCGTTCTTCCGACTATGGTTGCTGAACTCAATAGCACACTAATGGCTAATAGCAACAACAACACCAATGGGAACAATAGTGGTGCTAATGGAGACAAGAGCAACAATCAAAACGGGAACAATCAACAAGGGAACAATCGTACTTGCACTTTCAAACACTTCAATTCGTGCAAACCCACTAGTTTTAGTGGAAAAGAAGGAGCCACTGGACTTCTCGAGTGGTTTGAAAGTATGGAGAATACGTTCATTGTTAGTGAGTGTCCTAACGAGTTCAAGGTTCGCTATGCCACGAGTGTCCTTCAACAACGGGCATTAACGTGGTGGAATAGTGAAAAGAGAAACCATGGAACTGAGATTGCTTTGGCACTGCCCTGGGAGGAATTTAAGGAGATTATGATTCAAAAGTTTTGTCCAAGGAGCGAGTTACAAAAGCTAGAGGAGGAATTCTGGAATCTCAAACAAGATGGTGGGAATCACTTGGCTTATTCCACCCGGCATCATGAGCTGAGTATGCTCCTACCACACATGGTGGACACCGTGCCCCGTAACATCGAGAAATTTATCAAGGGGGTGCCACCTCAAATTCAAGATGTCGTGGTGGGTAGTAGGCCCACAACTTTGGAGGAAGCAATTACCATCACTGCACAGCTCACCGAGAATCATATAAGAGCTGGCACTATGTCGGCATTGGGTTCCAAGTCTACTGCGAAGGTGATACCCGAGGCAACAAAGGAGGTAAGGGCCGAGTCATCTTCTCAAAACAAAAAGCTTAAGTTCGTCCCGACACGCAACTACGCTGTGACCGCCCCAAACGCTCCTAAAAAACAAATGATGGTTGCGAATCAAGCTCCCATGGGTAAAGTTTATGCTGGTCCACATCCTATGTGTAACACGTGCAAGTACCATCATTCAAGCAACATTCCATGCCGAGTCTGCTCGCTGTGTGGAAAGTATGGTCATTTGGTGGCTACTTGTCTTTGTGCGCCAAACAACACTGCCATGCTAACCAACCGAACCTGCTATAACTGTGGCGAGCCTGGCCATATTCGTCCACAATTTCCTCGCAATGGGGGAACTGTGCCACCGGCTCGTGGAAGGGCTTTCAACATCAACGCCATCAAGCACAAGCCAACAACGACGTGGTGAATGGTACGTCATTGAATCTCTTTTAGTCCTTTCTTGTCTTGTAAAAAAATTTCTATCTATGTTCATCATACCAATAATAGGTATCTTGTAAATAATTGTTATGCATCTGTATTGTTTGATTCGGGTGCCGATAGGAGTTTCGTGTCCCTGGAATTCGAGCCTTTACTTTCTAAACCGCGCGTCAACCTAGAAAGATCTTTCACGGTCGAAATTGCCGATGGAAAATCTATTGTCGTGGACGTCGTAATACGTGACTGCACTTTAAGCCTTAACGAACGCGAGTTCTTCGTCGACCTTATTCCTATGCAATTAGGAAGTTTTGATGTTATCATTGGTATGGATTGGTTAGCCAAGCATCGTGCGGAAATTCTATGTTTCGAGAAGTGTATCCGAATTCCTTTACCGACTGGGGATACTTTGAAGGTCTTTGGGGAGAAATCATCCCAAAGACTCAAACTCATGTCTTGTATCAAGGCCCGCAAGTGCTTAAGTAAAAACTACATGGCTTTTATGGCATATGTAGTTAATACGAAGGCCAAAGGTAAGGAGTTGAAAGACATTCCTGTGGTGCGGGACTTTCCTGAGGTTTTTCCTAAACCCTGTGGCTAAATCACCTTCTCGTCTTGCACCGTCTGAAATGCAAGAACTAGCTAGTCAACTGCAAGAGTTGACCGATAAGGGTTCATTCGTCCTAGCTCATCGCCGTGGGGTGCACCTGTACTGTTTGTGAAGAAGAAGGATGGTTCATTTCGTATGTGCATCGACTACCGGGAACTCAACAAGCTTACTATCAAAAACCGATACCCTCTTCCTCGAATCGATGATCTCTTCGATCAACTTCAAGGAGCAACTCAATTCTTAAAGATCGATCTACGTTCTCGGTATCATCAACTACGTGTTCATGATGATGACATTCCAAAGACCGCTTTTCGTAGTCGATATGGACACTACGAGTTCATGGTCATGCCTTTTGGCTTGACCAATGTGCCTGCCGTGTTCATGGATCTCATGAATCGAGTATGTAAACCGTATTTGGATAAGTTCGTGATCGTGTTCATTGATGACATTCTTATTTATTCCAAGACGAAAGTCGATCACGAGACACATTTGCGACAAGTTCTTGAACTTTTGAAGAAGGAACAATTGTACGCTAAGTTCTCCAAGTGTGAATTTTGGTTGGAGGAAGTTCAATTCCTAGGACATGTGGTGAATAGCCAAGGAATTCATGTTGATCCTGCTAAAATTGAAGCCGTGAAGAATTGGTGTGTTCCCACAACCCCAACCGAGGTTCGTTCTTTTCTGGGCTTAGCGGGATATTACCGTAGGTTCATAGCGAATTTCTCGAAGATTGCTAAACCATTAACGATGCTAACCCAAAAGAACCGACTCTTTGAATGGGGACCCGAGCAAGAAGAGGCTTTCGAGACATTAAAACGCAAGTTGTGCAACGCTCCTATTCTCACACTTCCCGATGGAAATGATGACTTCACTGTATATTGCGATGCTTCTAATCAAGGTCTTGGTTGTGTTCTCATGCAACGAGGCAAAGTTATAGCATACGCGTCGAGGCAATTGAAGGTTCATGAAGTGAACTACACAACTCACGATCTCGAACTTGGTGCTGTGGTTTTCGCATTGAAGATTTGGCGACACTATTTATATGGGACGCAATGCATATTCTACACCGATCATAAGAGTCTCCAACACGTGTTCAACCAAAAGGATCTCAACATGAGACAAAGACGATGGATCGAGTTAATTAGCGACTACGACTGCGACATTCGCTACCATCCTGGAAAGGCGAATGTTGTAGCCGACGCGCTAAGTCGCAAGGTCCACAACAAGACTGTCTCGCTTCAAGAAATTCGAGATCGAAGGCAATGGTTTGATACGCTAGGAGAATTTGATACCGAGATTCATGTGGATGTCAACGAGGCTACTATCATGCTCCAAAACATAAGGATCGATAGTGACCTCAAGTTATGCATTCGCGAGGCTCAACAAGCGGCACTTAACGACGAAGGGAAAGATGAAGATTTGATGTCTAACGTTTGGTCACAACTGGAGACAAAACCGAATGGCATGTGGTACTTCTTGAATCGACTTTGGATCCCGAATCGTAACAACCTTCGGCACTTCATTATGAACGAAGCTCATCAAACCCGATATTCCATTCATCCTGGCTCTGATAAGATGTACATGGACCTGCGTGGTCAATATTGGTGGCCTGGAATGAAGAAAGATATCGCGTCTTATGTCTCCAAGTGTCTCACGCGTGCAAGGGTCAAAGCCGAACATCAACGACCAAGTGGTTTACTTGAGCAACCTGAAATCCCTATGTGGAAATGGGAACATATATCTATGGATTTCATAACCAAGTTACCTCGTACACCACGTGGTCATGATAGCATATGGGTCATTGTTGACCGTTTGACCAAGACAGCACATTTCATACCCATACGAGATACGTACAAGGTTTCAAGGTTGGCTCGAATCTATGTTGACGAAATTGTGAGTCGTCATGGCGTGCCCTTACACATTATTTCCGACCGAGATGCTCGCTTCACTTCACACTTTTGGTCTTCGATGTAAGAACTCTTGGGTACTCAATTGGATTTAAGTACGGCTTACCATCCTCAAACCGATGGTCAAACCGAACGAACAATCCAAACCCTCGAGGATCTGCTGCGTCTTTGTGTCCTTGATTTTGGTGGTGATTGGGATACGCACTTACCGCTCCCGGAATTTTCATATAACAATAGTTATCACTCAAGTATCAAGATGGCACCATTCGAGGCTTTGTATGGTCGTAAATGTCGTTCTCCAATCTGTTGGACTGACACTGGGGAAAATCTTATCACTGGTCCGGAACTTATTCAAGAAACGACCGACAAAGTTTCCAAAATTCGAAATAACCTTGAGGTGGCTAGAAGTAGCCAAAAGAGTTATGTCGATAAAAGACGCAAACCGTTGGAGTTTCAAGTCGACGACATGGTTCTTCTTAAGGTCTCTCCATGGACGGGTGTTGTACGTTTTGGGAAGAAGGGTAAGTTAGCCCCACGTTTTGTAGGACCTTTCAAGATTCTGAAAAGAATTGGGAAAGTGGCTTACAAACTAGAGTTACCTTCTGAACTTAGCGGAGTTCATCCTGTCTTTCATGTCTTAAACTTGAGGAAGTGCCTGTCTAATGAAAATTTGCATGTTCCACTAGAGGAAATTCAAATTGATGAGTCATTGCATTTCGTTGAGAAGCCTGTTGAGATTATGGATCGAACCCTGAAGAAGACCCGAACAACTACCACACCTATCGTTAAAGTCCGTTGGGAAACAAACGTGGAGCTGAGTTCACTTGGGAGCGTGAGGATCATATGAAGGAGAGATACCCGCATTTGTTCTCTTAGTTTTATTCATAATTTCGGGACGAAATTCTTTTAAGTTGGGGAGATTGTAACATCTCGTATTTTCGTTAACTTTGTTATTCTTGTAAGGACTAAATATGTCATTTGTGAAACTTATGGGTTATCTATGTTTATTTTCTTTGTTGGCATTACATTCTAAATTATGAAAGTTAGTAATTAAAGTATTAAATTGTACAATAATAATCATAATAACAACAATAATAAAAATAATAATAAAACTAATAATAATTAATAATAATAATAAAAATAATAATAATGATAATAATATTAATGATAATAATAATAATAATAATAATAATAATAATAATAATAATAATAATAATAATAATAATAATAATAATAATAATAATAATAATAATAATAATAATAATAATAATAATAATAATAATAATAATAATAATAATAATAATAATAATAATAATAATAATAATAATAATAATAATAATAATGATAATAACTAGAACAATAGTATTAATACTAATAATATTAATTTATATACTAATCTTGGAAATGTTTAAAAACTTAAAGTAATTAAGTTAGGGGGTTAAGTTTGTCAATTAATAAACCTTAAATGTAGTTTTAAGCATAAAATAATAAAAAACCAAACTGAAGGGGCTAAAAATGAAATTTCTAATCCCAAACCCCACCCCCCTTTTCCCTTTCGCGATTTTCCGGCCAGCCCGCCGGCCACCGCCGGCTGCGGCTCCGGCGACCACTAGATCCACTCGAAACTCTTCAAATTTAATACCAAAAGATCCCAACCGTTTCACCAACTCATTTAGAACTCAATTATGATCGCTAATTGAAATTAAACAACCGTTATGGACCTTAACAAGTCGGGAAACGGTCGTGTACATCAAACGGGTCGATCGAGCATTAACCTTCAATAATAGTCTAATTAAGCGAACATAAACAATCATGTACCTAATACTAAAAGATTGCAACTCTCAATTGCATCTGAAACGAACGCTAACATTCCTTTCGAGCTCCACCTTAACCACGAACCTGCAACCACTCGAACACCACCATAAGAGCCTGCTAATCACGAATTGATAGAGGGCTTTACATTGTGAACATCATCCGAAGCTCCACGCAAAGTTAATTGGATTATAATCATCATTTGAGCAACAAACAGATCCCACGTTGGTCGCGACTCGTTCATAGGGGTGTTCGACTTCGATTCATCTTTATTCGGGTAATTAAAACACATCTTTAGGTCGTCTATACATGGGGATTAAAAGCCCCATGATTCCAGTTGTTTACGAAATCGAATTGAACTTTGATTTGGATCAAGAACAATCTAGGGTTCATATGGTTTGGGGATTCATTGTAATTGTGTTTTTAAGAATTAAAACCCAACTTTTGTCAGGCATAGGCGACCTCGCCTAATGGTAACATGCACCCATGAGAACCTGGAGGTCCCGGGTTCGACCCCGGGCCACTCCACATTTTCTTTTTGAGGCTTTTTAGCCTTCTACAACAATTTTAAATATTTTTAAAAATTATAAAAAGACATTTTATAAAAGCTGATAATTTTAAATGTTTCTAAATATTTTCTGGAAATTTATTTCCTTAAAAGAAATACTTTTTATACTTTTGTCATATATTTTAAAAAAATAAAAATAGATAATAATAATAATAAGTTTGTTTTATAAAAACTATATTTTCACTAACACCTTGTTCCACAAATATGATTATTCCGAACGTTGCTTCTAAACTATCGTTTAAAATGTGTTATTAGACTTTATTTAACCTATATATATATATATACAAAATTATTATAGGAGTTATAATTTTATATAAAACTTTATATAAAATATAATAACTTTATTTAATATTAATAATTAAAATTGTTTCCATTTTGTTGACATAGTTATTCGTCAATCCCTAGATTCCACTTAGGATCCTAGTCCCCGCTAACTCGTTAAACTTAATATAATTAAACTTAAAAATCTTATAAATATATGTATTATAGGTACATCGTGAAGGGCTACGTTGAATCGACGCTTGTTATTATTTCTTATTAATCATCCAATTTATACTTATTGATCATGTGAGTATTTCCATACCCCTTTTTGCTTATTTTCACACTTTGGGGTGAAACATGTTAACTTATTATCATTGCACTTGTAAACTTATTTGAGACTTGTAATCTTTATGGCATTATGCAAGTTGTGGTTAGTTGAACTTTTGTGGTTACCATGTTATGGCGTTATATGTACAATCATTAACTATTGCTAGCCCAGCGAAGTCATAGATCTATGGGCAAGACAAGCCTGCTTTGGTTGATCCAAGTACACTTAGCTGATCGTATATACTTTTAAACGTTTGAGACTTGTAAAACTTTGTCGAGGTTTGATTGTTGCATTGTTCATAACATCCCTAATCACTTTATTCACTAACTTATGACTTGAATTGCCATCTTTTATATAATCTATGTATTAAAAACTATGGAATGCTCACCAACATTATTGTTGACCTTTTATTTTTAACATGTTTCAGGAAACGCCCAAGTTTGATATCTACACTTTGAAGCTTGCACATCTAGGAATGGACCTAGATAAATAAATAAAATAAGAATGATTTGCTACATTCTATGTTATGCTTTTATTTTCTCTGACTTATGTTTGTAATGTGACAATTGAAACTTATGTTTAAATTATATTTGGATTATTAATAGCGTTATGTGGCTGTGAACGATCTTAACTCTCACTCCTCGACGTTTCCGCCGTCAAGGTTGGGGTGTGACAACTGCAGATCTGAAAATCTGCGCGCAGATCCGCTCATGCGACTGGACCATGCGAATGGATCATTCGTACGACTGGACCATGCTAATGGACCATTCGTACGACTGGACCATGCAAATTGGACCATTCGTACGATTGGACCATGCTAATGGACCATTCGTACGACTGGACCATGCTAATGGACCATTCGTACGACTGGACCATGAGACTGGACCATTCGCACGACTGGAATGCGACTGGACCAGTCTTATGTCCAGTCATGCTACTGGACCAGTCTTATGTCCAGTCATGCTACTGGACCAGTCTTATGTCCAGTCATGCTACTGGACCAGTCTTATGACCAGTCATGCTACTGGACCAGTCTTATGACCAGTCTCACGAAGATATCATTCGTATTATCCACTCACACGAATGTGATAATTGTACTCCATGTCATACGAATGAACGGTGTTCCAGACTAAAAAAAAGAGTCTGGAACTGCCACTTGCACAGATTTGAGGATGAGCAAAGCACATTCATCCTGAGGTTCTTTTGTAAAATAAGTTCGATGGATACCCCATTATTCGTTGGACTTCCAGAATAGATGAATGTAGTTAGAACACGAAAGATAGAAGAGAAGATGTCAGCAGTCGGTGCTGATTTTGTGGGGTAGTCAGGAGCATCTGACTATTTATGGGCCAATCAAGTTATATCTATCCGCACATAGAGGATTCTCATTCTTAGGGGGAATCCATGTATAGAGAAATTGAAGACGCAATCAGAAAGTGATGATGTGAGCTGGTTTCTGATGATGAATCTGAGTGCATGCTGGTTTGTTTGAGATTGTCAACTGTGGATTGGAACCTTCTACCTTTTGCCCAATACATCGTATGAAGACGCCAGGATAGCACAATGTCTATATATTGGGATATGCTGAATTTGAGGGGGAATTTCTGCAGGTGTTAATGTTAATCAGGTTAGCCTGTGTGAAGATTGGAGCAATGGAAAACTGTTCATGTCATTATCTTGAAAAACCAGTCATATGGGGAATCTTGCTGCTATGATGGTGTTCTGCAAAGTAAACGAAAGCTATTGTGCCTAAATTCATTTTCAGGGATACTGTAGCAACCTGACGGATCAACAACGTTGGCTAATATGGTTTTTCGTTTGATTCTATTGGAAACCAGAGCAAAATTTGACTGAAGATTGTAAGAGGTGTTATCTACTATTCGCGAGCAACGTCCAAGGGGGAATTTGTTGGAGCATATATTGTCATATATAGTGTATCCATCGCTTGACGAATAGTCTAGGCTTAATGTAATACACCTGATATGTTGTAAACACATGAAACTGAGTCATTCGCAGGAGCATATGCGAATGAGACTCAGTCGTACGACTGAGCCATGCTAATGGACCAGTCGTGCGACTGAGAGATGCTATTGGGCCATTCGTAAGACTGAATCATAAGTATGGTCCAGTTGCACGATTGAACCATACGCATGGTCTAGTCGTACGATTGAACCATACGCATGGTCTAATCGTACGAATGGGCCCAGTCGCATCGGATATGGGCTGAGGCCTATAAATACCAGTTTCATTGTGTAGAGAGGAGAGGGGTTTTGAGAGTGTGCCCGGGGCCTAGGTGCTGCCGGATGAGAGGGGAGATCATGCTCGATCTCCCCTTGCCAAAAGTCATGATTTTTATGTTTAACAAGCTTGTAATCATTAGGTTTTATCAATGAAACCATTGTATTATTGTTCGTGATCTTGTTTGTCTTTTGGTTTTTCTTATCTTTCCGTCAAGAACACACTCGGATGTCAATCGATCCAGCGACTTCACATAAACATCAAAGCACAAATCATATATTATTACATTGTTTCATTACACATATGTAAACCATGACAGACTTTTATATTAAGCACATAAACTAGGGACATATGTATCAACAGAAGTGTTCATGTTTTAAAAAGGATACAGTTTTCTCTAACTCATCAATTTTCATTTTATAGTCGTTTCTGCTCTTTTAAAATCAGATTTTAAGATGTTTAAGAGTCAATATCAAATTTGATTTCCATGTTATAGTCCTGGTATAATTTGACTTTAGCAATACAAGATGGAGTACAGAGATGTTCATATACCTTGCTATCATCTGTTCCAGCATGAGTGCTTGAGCAGGGGTCATATCCTGTACCATGAAGTTCCAGTCAACTTTTTGAGCAACAGTAGCGGTTTGTTGTTCAGTTGACTTTGTAGCAGCTTTAGATGCCACATGATGTGTGGAGGCTTGAGTGGCTCCTGGGTTAGATTTAGGAGCTTTGCATTCCCTGGCAAAATGACCTAGCTGGTTATAGTTGTAACACTTAGCTTTGGTTTTGTCAAACCCGAATTTACTTTAGGTTTTGAGGGAACTGCCTTCCAGTTCGTTTGAAGAACTTCTTTGCTCTATAAGTCAGCAGAGCCATTTGTTGAACTATGTCCATGTATTCAACATCATCTGGGCTGAAACATTCTAGATCATCAAAGCAGAACTGAAAGTCACTAGAATGTTCATTTCCTGAAACAAAGGCATAACTATCCGGGAAGGGACTTGATTGAGCATGTTAAGACCTTGGTGTCTCAGGAAAAGTGATGTATGGCCCAGAAGAACATGATAGCAGCTGAGAGTAGGTCAGGTACTACTGAGGTTGGGGGTCTTGAGCCTTTAGCAACCATTAAAGTGTTGCTAACAGGAAGGCTAGAGGGTCTGCTCACCTGGTAGCCTTTTTGAGTCTCCACCTCTACATGGTATCCAGCAAGAATACCATATAGTTCAGTCATTTTAAGATTGTTCAAATTCTTTGTTCTCTTTATAGAGACATAATCGAAAGTCCACTCCTGAGGAAGTGCAATTATGAACTTCCTTGATAGGTCTCTCTTCTCAGGAGTCACACCTACAGACTGAAGTAATGAAACAAGATCCATATACCTGAAGTATTGCCGACTAAGTGTCTCTCCAGCAATATGTGTGAAGTTTTCAAATTGTTGCTTCATGGAATCTTTCTTCAACTCATTTGAACCAGAATACATCAATTTCAAAGCATCAAAGAGTTATTTGGCTGACTTGTAGTGCTTAAAGCTTAGCATTATGGAGTTTGGTATGGCTATAAGCAGTACAGTCATGGCATTGCTATCGATGTCCATTCTCTTGAGGTCTTCATCTGAGTAATTTTCAACGACTTTCTCTATCATGACACCATTACCAGCGGTGCAACCACTTTTGGCTTGTAAGGACCATTGATGATAGATCTCAACATTTTATTGTCTTGATACTTAATGAAACCTTCAATACGCATACTCCAAGATCTGAAGTTATCACGGGTGATGATAGGAGCTTTAGTCATCGTTTCCAGTTCAGACTCGGATAATTTCTGGTTGGTGGCCATTTTGAGTGAGGTAAGTGTATGAGTGATGAAACAGGTTGATTTGGATGGTAAGATCTCACAATCAAGATCCTAAGAAGCTCTTATACCAATTACAGGATCGAGTTTGGTTACTCAACACAATTTTTATCTCTGAAACTCACTAAATCACACTCGGTTTGATGATGTAGAATCCCTTAAGAGTTGATAATAATATAATAAGTAAACAAACATAAGAGACAGGTTTTCAATATACTTGTATATATTACTTCTCAACTCAAAGTGTTACAAGACTCTTTTATGCATACATCATGAGTTACAATGAGAAGCTATATATACTACTATCTACAGCCGGTTATACTTTGATACATACCACTGGAAACTTACGACTAAACAAATACTACATTGCTAGAAGTAAGGTATCTAAGATAAAATACTATCTATGATTTGGTAGTCATGACATGTCCATGACTAACCTTTTGTCACCAACTAAAGTTGGTAACTGTACTAACTGATAAAGGATGAATAGTGGAATAAACTACGGTCAACTACATGGGCGTGGGAAAGCACCATGCAGTATCTCAGAGGTTGCAGTGGTTTGTCAGAGAAACCATACTTATGTCCACTGGTTCATAATAGGTTCTTCCGAAGGTTAACTGGCTCTTTCGAAGCCACTTATACTTCGGAAGAGTCTACTTCTTCCGAGACTTGTGCTGATTTTCATGACTTCATACTTTGGAAGTAATTGTCTTGAAATCTTCTAAGTGTTGAACTTCGGAAGGAGGCTGACTTTGTCTTCGGAAGTCAAGATTCCTCTTCGGAAGTTCTTTGAGCTTTAATCTTCGGAAGTGCAGCTTTCCCCTTCGGAAGTTCTGTCACAGTTGTACCAAAATTGTTTTAAGTGTTTGTTTTGCTTGCACTAGCCTTATTTGATCCAACATATGTTGTTTTCTCGATTATTTTATTGTATCTTTGATGTTGACATACTATTTTGACAAATACTAAAGAAAGGTTTACATGGATAATCAGTTCTATTAATTGTTTTAGATATAGGCTATCTGGAATATTAAGAACATGAATTGATGAATTTTATGAAAAGTATATATTTCCTTTATTATTTCTATTATTATTTCTTTTATGTCAATTTGATTGTGTTTCAATTTTATGTAGGTTAGTTCATTTTGTAGCTGGGTTGGGCTGCTGTTGGGCTTGTCTAGTAGGAGTTATGGGCTTGCTGCTAGGGTTCCTTTGTCTCTCGAGTATATATGTGATGGAGCGTGTTGTTGCTATTCATTCGGAGCAATCCATCTCTTTCTCTCTCGAGTTCTCATTACCGCTCTCCTTGTCTTGAGTTTCTACTGAAGATTCAAGTTGTCTTGAGTTCTTTAGAGTCTTGTATTAGTCTGAATCATCGCATCGATGGTTTAGATCTTTTGGTTTCTTGTGTTCAGAATCTTCGTGTATTCTTTGTTTCTATTTGGTTTTGGATGTGTTCTTATTAGACATTTGAGGTTGTTTCTACTAGATCTGGGGTTTACTGTTTGGATTCATATTTTTTACATGGTATCAGAGCACTAAAGGCTCTGATATCTCATCGATGTTGGTCTTCCGTTGTCTATACTCCTGGTTTTTTCGGGTTTCTCTCCCCGGGAACCCTAGATCGCTCTTCTCTTAAAGTTTTTTAACATTGGTGGTCGAAATCGGATTGTACATCAGTTACTAGGGTTTTCTATATTAAAACCCTAAGGTTTGAAACCCTCAAAGGTTCTTGGTGGTACTCACATCCCAAAGGCTATTACGTCGGCTATTAGGGTTTTTCTCAAACCCTGATTGACTGGATTGTCTAGTTGTTTGTGTGGATATTCTGTTGTTGTGAAGGCTTGCTAACAGTGTTTCTCTAACCCTAAGTTAAGGTTAAAGATCTTGTTTCTCTTCTGCTCTTAGATTACCCTAACTTGGGTGTTTTCGGCTGTTTGCGTGGATATTTTGTTGCTTTGAAGATTTTCTAACAGTGTTTTTGTAACCCTAAGTGAAGGTTACAGATCATGTTTCTCTTCTGCTCTTGGAATACCCTAACTTGGGTGACTTTGGTGAGATCTTTCCATCTTATTGCCCTTCTTTGCTCTTATTTTTAGTTTATCCTACTTAGGCACTTTTGGCTAGGTTAGGAGTGCCAGCATCTGGTTCATATTCTAATTCTGCGTTTGTTTCGTCGTGCATCACTTGTGTGCTTATTTATTGTTTGTTCTGTGTGTTTTGCATTATCAACTCTGACTAATCCTTGATCTGCCATCAAGAATGGTGTGAAAACCCGGCTCTGGTCTGAGTTGTTTTCTGTGCACGTGATTGTGTGTCATTCATTCTTACTTGTTTATTTCTTGGTTACTATGGCTGAATCTTCTGGTACAGTTGTACTGCTGAAACCCTTATTAGTAAACTTGATGCTAGGGACCCATTATATCTCCATGCTAGCGACTCTAGTTGTTTGACTGTTGTGAACATTAACTAAAGGGGAATGAAAATTACACGGTTTGGGCTAACTCTATGCTCCTTGCTTTACAAGTAAAAAACAAAGTTAGATTCATTGATGGAACTTGTAAAAAACCTAATAATAATTATGTTCTTTCCACATAATGGGAAAGATGCAACTCTGTTGTGCTTACTTGGTTGTTGAATTTTGTTTGTGAAGAGTTGTATTTTGGTCAAGTTTATTCAAAATTAGCTTCTAAGGTTTTGAAAGATTTAAAAGAAACTTATGATAAAGTAGATAGGTTGGTGGTGTTTTGGCTTTATCAAAAAAATGAATTCTGTTAAACAAAATGGCTCATCTGTTTCCGAGTATTACAATAAACTTACTTCAATGTGGAAATAGATTGATGCAATAGTGCAACTTCCTTCCTGTACTTGTCAAGCATCAAAAGAATTTAACGACTTTAATCATTTAATCAAATTAATCCAATTTTTAATGAGTCTGGATGATGTATATCAACCAGTGAGAACCAATTTTCAGTAATATCACGAGAAGAATCTCATAGAGGTTCAAGTTCCTCTAAAAAGAATCAGAATGTTAACTTTGTTTCAAAATCAAATCAGTCTTTTGAAAATAAAAAGAAATTTTCATGTGGACCTAACCAAATCTTAAATGCACTCATTGTAACAAACTGGGCCACACTGTTGATAGGTGTTTCGAGGTTATCGGGTATCCTCAAGGATACAAACCTCGAACTGGTCAACCGCAAAATCAGTAAAAAAACCTTTGTGTCTAACAATGTTTCTTCATCTAGTTCTCCTTCTTTGTCTGCTGAACAGATTTCCAAGTTACTTGTTCTTTTAATTGAGAAAAATGATGATGTTTCAGAAAACTCCAATTTTGGAGGCTCAAGGATACAAACCTCGAACTGGTCAACCGCAAAATCAGTAAAAAAACCTTTGTGTCTAACAATGTTTCTTCATCTAGTTCTCCTTCTTTGTCTGCTGAACAGATTTCCAAGTTACTTGTTCTTTTAATTGAGAAAAATGATGATGTTTCAGAAAACTCCAATTTTGGAGGTAATTTTTTCTAGTGGTGTTTGTTCAATATTTCTTGATGCTCCCGTGTTTAATTTTGTCTGTCAGTCTTCGCCCTCCTCAACAGGATGGATTGTAGACTCTGGGGCTAACTAGCACATGGTTATGGATAACTCATGTCTACAAGATAAAATTGATGTGTCAGAATATGATTTTAAAGTTAAACATCCAAATGGAACTGATGCTTTAGTAACAAAAATTGGGAGTCTAAAACTGAGTGAAGGGGTTGTTTTATCTGATGTGCTTGTTGTCCCCAACTATTATGTGAATTTAATGTCTGTGCACAAACTTGCTAAGGAAAATAAACTAGAGGTTGTTTTTAATGAACATAAATTTTTCATTCAGGATTCTCTCATAAAGAAAGTTACGGTGATTGGTAATCAAGTTGATGGATTGTATTTGTGTGGTGATTCCTTTAAATTTGCTAAGGTGTGTTAGCAGTAGTATATCAAATCTGTGGCACTCTCGTTTAGGTCACCCGTCAGATAAAGTCTTCTCTGTTCTTCAATCTGATCTAAATCTGAAATCTAAAAATGAACTTGTTTCGTGTGACATTTGTCATAAAGCCAAACAACATAGAGAACCCTTTCCCTTAAGTGACCATAAGTCTAAGAATATAAGTGACATACTTCACTTAGATGTGTGGGTCCAAATCGGGTTCCTAGTCGAGAAGGTTATCGATTCCTTCTCTCTGTTGTGGATGACTATACATGATCTGTTTGGGTATATTTGTTAAAAAAACAAAGATGAGGTTTTTTAAATATAGAAAGTCTTTTTAATATCATAAAAATACAATTTGGAAAAACTATAAAGGTATTTAGAAGTGACAACGGGATTGAATTTGTCAATAACCAAATGACGACTTTACAAGGAAAAATGGAATAATTCACCAGACCTCTTGTACATATACCCCACAACAGAATGGTATTGCAAAAAGAAAGCACCGACACCTTATGAATGTTGCTAGAACCCTTCTATTTCAAGGGGGTATTCCCCTTCGTATTTGGTTTGATTTGTGTTAAGTACTGCTTATTAAATCAACAAGACTCCTTTCACCGTTCTAAATGGTAAAACTCCGTATGAACTAATGTTTGGCTTTAAACCCTCTTTGTGTCACCTTAAAGTGTTTGGCTGTCTGTGTTTCTATGCAATTTTAAATGATAATAACAAATTTGGAAGTCAAGCTGAAAAATGTGTCTTCATTGGCTACTCAATTTTTAAAAAAGAAGATAAATTATGGAGTCTTGAAAAAAAACAAGTTGTTTTCTCTAGAGATGTGAAAAATTATGAAGATGGTTTCCTATTTAAAAACTACAATATTTTTTGTGGTTTTGAGCATGAAATCAATCACAAGTCAAGTGTTAACAACCTAAATTTTTTTGACATTTTTGATTCTAGTCAATCAAATTATTTTAATGGTGAAAAGCCCGATGATGAAAGGAGTGTTAGCATCAATGAGAACCCTACTGTTGTGCAGACCGGTTGCAACACCTCGGGCGGTTGTGAGGATGTTGAATTTCAGCAATCTCCTAAATCACCTAGTTATTTGGGACATGGTATGGCTGAAGTTTAGCAACCACATGTCCAAAGAAAGTCAAGTCGTACTACTAAATTTCCAAAAAAACTTGATGATTTCATTGTTGAAGGGAAGGTAAGGTATGGTATTGAAAAGGTCATTAATTATTTGAATTATCCCTTGATAACAAATGTTTTTCATCCATTTTAAATAAAACTATTGAACCACGAAATTTCTATGAAGCAAAAAATGACCAAAGATGGGTTAATGCTATGAACGATGAGATGGAGGCCTTAAATAAGAAAAATACTTGGTCCCTCGTAGATTTACCCTTAGGGAGAAAACCAATTGGGTGTAAGTGGGTCTTTAAAATCAAGTATAAATCAACCGGTGAGGTAGAAGATATAAGGCTAGGCTGGTCGCAAAGGGTTATAGTCAAAAGGAAGGACTGGATTTTGATGAGACGTTCTCCCTAGTTGTTAAAATGGTAACTATTTGTTGTGTTATAGCCTTAGTTGTTCAAAAGGATTGGCCATTATTCCAGTTAGATATTAATAATGCTTTCTTATATGGAAATTTGAATGATGACGTGTACATGTGTTTACCCGAAGGGTATTTTTCTAAAAATGAGTCAAAAGTGTGTAAGTTGAATAAATTGTTATATGGTCTCAAACAAGCTCCAAGAGTGTGGAATGAAAAAATAGTTGGTGTGTTGTTAGAATTAGACTTTGTTCAAAGTAATTGTGACCATTCTCTGTTTATAAAATCAAAAATGATGTGTTTATTGTCTTGCTTGTCTATGTGGATGATATTGTGAATACTGGAAATGACAAGTTAGAAATTGATAGAATAAAAAGTTTCTTAAATTCCAAGTTTTTAATTAAAGATCTCGGGTTGTTAAAATATTTTCTTGGTATTGAAGTAATAAGATCTAACATGGGAGTTTGTCTTTCACAAAAAAAATATTGTTTAGATCTTCTTGCTGAATTTGGTTTGAGTGGTTGTTAACCAATTGCAACACCAATTGAGCAGCATTATTTAGTCTTAAATTTTTGTAAAAAAGATGAAACACTTTTGAACAATGTTACTGGTTTTCAAAAACTAATTGGAAAATTAATATACATTTTTCATACTCGACCTGATATATCATATGTTATTCAATTTTTGAGTCAATTTATGCATGCTCCTGCAAACTCCCACTTACAGCTTGCTCTTAGTTTGTTGAGATATTTGAAAGGAGCTCCGGGAAAAGGAATTCTATTTTCTAAAGTAGTACATTTAATATTGTAGCTTATGCCGATTCCGATTGGGCAAAATGCCTTAATTCTAGAAAATTCGTAACTGGTTATTGTGTGTTTGTTGGTGACTGTTTGGTCTCATGAAAAAGTAAGAAACAGTCGATTGTTTCCAGGTCATCAGCTAAAGCTGAATATAGAGCAATGTGTGTTGTCTCTTGTGAAATTCTATGGTTAATCAATTTGTTAAGAAAGTTGGGTGTTTCTATTGAACTACCTGTTGCATTGAACTGCGATAATAGTGCAGCATTGTCAATTGCTGCCAATCCTGTCTTCCATGATCGAACAAAACATTTTGAAGTAGACTTATTTTTCTTGCGCAAAAAAATTTCGAAAGGATTTATTAAAACAGTTTCTACAACTTCTGTCAATCAAGTGGCAGATATTTTTACAAAAGGTTTACTTGTCTAACAACTTGGCGTTTTGTCTAGAGCTTTAAAAATGTATGATATTTTTTGCCATCAAATTGGGGAGGGTGCGAAAAATATATATTTCCTTAATTATTTCTATTTATTTCTTTTATGTCAATTTGATTGTGTTTTAGATTTACGCAAGTTAATTCATTTTGTAGTTGGGCTGGGCTGCTGTTGGGCTTGTCTGGTAGGAGTTATGGGCTTGCTGCTAGGGTTCTTTGTCTCTCGAGTATATATGTGATGGAGCGTGTTGTTGCTATTCATTCGGAACAATCCATCTCTTTCTCTCTCGAGTTCTCATTACCGCTCTCCTTATCTTGAGTTTCTGCTGAAGATTCGAGTTGTCTTGAGTACTATAGAGTCTTGTATTAGTCTGAATCATTGCATCGATGGTTTAGATCTTTTGGTTTCTTATGTTCAGAATCTTCTTATATTCTTTGTTTCTATTTGGTTTTGGATTTGTTCTTGTTAGACATTTGAGGTTGTTTCTACTAGATCTGGGGTTTACTGTTTGGATTCATATTTTTGACAAATTTCTAACCTAGAATGCCATAGGTTAATAGAGTCATAAATATTTTAATATACTTTTAATTGCTCAGAAGCATTATCACAAAAATAAAGACCATCAACCTTATTACAAGTCACTAGAGTGCTCTTTCTGTAAAATTTTGGATATAACAATTTATTTCATGAAAAGTTACTTTCAGCTTGTTATTTCTAGCAAGTTTATAAATCAACGTAAGATTAACATGATATTCTGGCACAACAAATAGATCATATAAGATGACCATATCACTTAGCCTAAAGTTACCATTTTTTTATGACAGTAGCCTTAGTTTCATTTGTGTAATTTATTTTAATGTTAAATTCAGAAACATTAACTTTGTTGAAAATATCTTCATATAACCATGTCCTGGTTTGCACATGATTCAACCACCCACTTACACCCATTTAAACCAAAAGTATTACCAGAGAACTTAGTAAAATTCCATTAGTAAGAACAATAGCACTATATGATTACCTCCCATAATAGCACCTTGATAATTTTCTCTAGGTTTTTCACATAACAAACTTAGCAACATAGCTACTTGCTCGAGGGTTAGAACATAAGTAGATGAATAGGGGCCACACGGTCAGATTTAGGAGGCACATAACTATTATATGTGATTGTTTTTATTTTATAATTAGTTGAAATCAGTACTTTGTTTTTTTTACAATGTAGTTTAATGAATGACACATGACATAAAAAGAAGAAGGAAATGTTGAATTGAGTTTTTTAGATTTGGTAATCACTTTATTCTGTAATACACACACATACACAGATACATACATTTACTTACAATAGATGGCATAATAGATGGGGTTGATTGTGTTATCTGTAAATGTGGTTGAGTGTCAGTTTCCGGTATAACCAACTCACAGTGAAGATGCTCTTGATCTTAAAGCTACTAAAGTTGTTTATTATAAGCTACTAAGGTTGTTTATGATCCTAAAACAACCGAGGAACATAAAAAAAAACTAAACTTTTGACAAGGGCAAAGTCAAGGCCAAAAAAAATACATAGGTTCGTACAAAATTTGGCGCATTATCTACCCAAACCATCTCAGAAATTCTTACTTCACCAAGCGGGATTATAGGGAAGATTTTACTAAGAATATTGAAAAAGAGACTGTGATGTAATTATGTGTCAACGATTTGGAAGAATATAGAGTTTTGAGTTGGTATACAATGTAAGTTCCCTAAGTTTTTGTTTAAACATTCTATGTTAATATTACTTTTTGATTTAATTGAGTGTTATTAACCTTAACTTATTTTTCTTTTTTACTTAGAGCTTCTTTAATGGGAAGCCACTAAAACGTGTCCACATCACACCGATCAAGTTTGCCTCAAGAACCTCCTCAGACGCCCCTCTTCAAAATGGTTCTCTCAGGGTTGGGGGCACAAGTGTAACAGCCGGTTATTTATTTTGAAGCCGACGAAAGAAGAAAAGAGATAAAGTCCAAAGTCGAGGGACCAAACTCGCCAACGAGAGAAAGTTGAGCATGTGGTGGTATTTAAAGGGAGAGGGCAGCCCTTACCATCTCCCCACACCCACATTTCAGCCATATAGAGAGAAAGAAGAGAGAAAAGGGAGAAAAGAGGAAAAGGCTTGATTCGAGTGGGTTCGAGCTCGAAAATCGTTGTGTAGCGAGTCCAACTGAAGCTCTTCTCGTTGCAGTCGTTTGTGTGAGTTCTAGGACCCCTCTTTTACTTGTTTTCAAACGATTTTGGGGCTGGAAAGCATAGAAAACCCGTTTTTGTATGTGTGTGTGTTTGACCCATTTGGGTGTGTTGTGTGTGATGCGTTTGGAGTTTGTTTCCGGGCTTGTGTGTGCTTGTATGGTGTTGTGGTATGCATTCCTAAGGTTTAGGATGGTTGATTTAGGCTTAGAATGGGTTTTGATGAGCTTGGAGGCCGAAAATGGCAGATTGGGTTCGGGATGAACTCCTTTCTGCATCAGCTAGGGCTAGGCGACCGACAGGAGGCCATACGGCCGACTGAGGTGCAATTAAGGTTCATTCGCACGATTGAGGGTTCATTCGCACGATTAAGGATTCATTCGTACGATTGGGGTCCAGTCGCATGGGGAGTCATGCGACTGAGGGCCCAGTCGCATAGGTGCTTAGTCGCATTAGTTCCAATCGCATGGGACTCATTCGCATTGAGTCCATTCGCATGAGGCCAGTCGCATAGGTGCTTATTCGCATTAGTTCCATCCGCATGAGGTCCATACGCACGACTGGGTGTCCATTCACATAGATGTTCATCCGCATGAGTCCAATCGCATGATGTTCAGTCGCCTGGAGGCCATGCGACTGAAGGGAGTCCATACGCCCAAGTAGGGCTGTTGTACCCGGGGAAATGTGTAGTTTAATTACTGACTTTCGGGGGAAAGTGTAGATGTAAGTTTTGACATGGAAATTCCCGTAAGTTCATGTAAGATGACTGTTGAGGCCTTAGAGGGTATGTTGGGCATGATGATGATGATGTTGCATATTTATGCATGATGTATGTTATGTATGTATGATGTTGCTCTGTATGATGACGATGACTGTGTATGTTGATGTTCCTGATTTTGATGAATGTTTATCTTTCCTGTGGCTTTACGTGTTATGTTAATGAATGAAATGAAAGTATTATGTAACGTAAAGTGGAAGATAATAAAAAAGGAACATGATGAATGAATGCATGCATTAATAAACGATGGAATGTAATAAAAGTATTGCAAGCATTGGATATCGGGACACGCCAATTATAAGGTGTTAGCCCAACGGTGTGCGGGTTCGCTACCCCGGTAGGATGCACATTGGGGTCTTTCTTTGTGATTGACCATTTGTATGGAACCATTATTGCTTGCCTTAGGTACTATGGCCAGAGGTGCTGGGCACCGTGAATGAAGGTCTATGATAGGCTTAGGTCCAGTACCATGAGCATGAAGGGCATAGCACATGACAATGGTATACTTGAACTTTATCCTAGGTACTGTGGCCAGAGGTGCTGGGCACCGTGAATGAAGGTCTATGATTAGGCCCATTATCATGAGCATGAAGGGTAAAGTTCATGGTGTTGACGAAAGGAAAAGATGTAATGAGGAACGAACGAATGAAAGTAAGAAATGATGAATGAACGAATGGAAGTTAATGAATGAATGATGAAGATAATAATGATATTATCTATGTGTACGTATGATGCATGATGGCATGAAGTAAAGTACGGTTTTAACGAAAGAAAAGTATGTTTTATTTTAAAACTAGAACTCACTCAGCAACGCTGACTTTTTATGTGTTTCCAGTTGGCAGGTAATGTTGCTGAGGATGGCGCTGCGAGACTACTCAGCTCTTTTGGGATGGCATCCATTTATATAAGGCTTTTGTGATGTAATGCAACAATATATTTTGTAACTGGTTAACGATGTATTATTTGGCAAAAGCTTTTATAATGAAATGAGATGTCTATTTTGATAATTCCGCTGCGATGTTTTATGAAAGTTAAATGTAATTATATGTTTTACGTGCGATGAATGACAAACTGTAGGCGTCCCGGGAACGGGGCCTTACAAGTTGGTATCAGAGCCAAAGTTTAAGTGAAATGGGTAAATCTTCAAAATAAACCTTAACTTAAACTGAAAATGGGACGGAAAGGGAATGGGATGTCAATCTGAGTAGCTGCGTGCCATCAGGTATTTCCGTAATGTTAACCGGTATTACGTGCGTATGTTATATGGTTTATGTGTTGCTGGTAGATTTAGATACTGATGTAGTCCGGACAGGTAATGCTTGGGGTATGAAGAGTAAAGTAAGTGGCTAATCACAACTGGCCACTGTAATTAGGGACTTACTATACTTGACATAAACTGAGCTGTTCCCTTGAATGACCGTGTTGGTGTTTAAATCTTTCAGTGTGATAGAGAATGGCCGGTGGTAGATCTTCTAAAGCTTCTAGGGGTGGAGGCCGTGGTGGGGCTGGTGCTGAACCGCGACCCAAAAGAGGAAGGCCTAGAGTTGAAAGGGTGGTTCCTGAAGAACCTGAGACCCCTCATTCGGAGGCTGGGGATGAGAGTGCTAATTTGAGGGCCTCGGTAAAGGAGGCTGTTGTTGAAGAGGTGCATCAGGTCATGCAGACAATCTTACCGTTTGTGGTGACCGAAGTTATCAAGGCTGTAAAAGAAGGAGAAAGAAAGGAGAGAAATAGGTCTTCGGGAGGACGAGAGCAACCGGAGCTTGAAACGATTTTCTCTGATAATGAGGAAGAGGAAGAGGAGGATGAGCCTGTGCAAGAGGTGGCACGAGGCTGTAACTATGGGGCGTTTATGAGATGCAAGCCCCCTACTTTCGATGGTAACGGCACTGCTGCTGCTGCTCACCGGTGGGTGAGGGAAATGGAGGTTGTTCTTGACATCAGCGAGTGCCGGGAGGACCAGAAGATGAAGTTTGCTACCCACTCGTTTGTGGACTCAGCTTTATGCTGGTGGGACAATATTGTCCAAGCTGAGGGTAGTCGGGCAATCGGAAGAATGAGATGGCCTGAACTGAAGAAGTTGGTGATTGAGGAGTTCTGTCCTCATAGAGAAATGGATAAAGTCGAGAGAGAGTTCCTGCATCTGGAGGCGGGGACCATGACACACTAGCAGTACACCACAATGTTCAACGAGATGGCACGTCTGGTGCCGGATCAGGTGACACCTCTGTCTCGAAAGATTAAGAGGTATATTTAGGGCTTGCCGGCAGATATTCGCAGCCACATGATCGCCGCCCGACCGAGCACGTTTAGGTCGGCGGTGGATTTAGCAGGGAGATTGTATGATGAGAGGGCTGTGGTGGTGGTGGCTGAAGGTGGCAGGAAGGGTGGAGGTGATCGAAACTGGCAGGGGAAGAGGTTTGGTCGGGGTGATGCCTCGACAGGTACGAAAAAGGCACGGGTGGACGACCGCCGTGTGGTCACATCGGGGGCAGGTATGAAGAAGTGCGGTAGGTGTGGGAGAGAGCATAGTGGGGAGTGTAGGTTTAGGTCAAACTTGTGCTTTAAATGTGGGAAGGCGGGGCACATGGCAAGGGACTGTCGTACGGTCCGGTGCTTTAACTGTGGTGAAGAGGGTCACATAAGTAAGGATTGTAAGAAGCCGAGAGCTGAAGGTTCCGGGGCGAAGAAGACGGGAGGTGAAGACCGAGGGCGAGCGCCAGGGCATTCACTATGACACAGGAGGAAGCTAGGACGGACCCTGATGTTGTGTCCGGTACGTTTCTAGTGAACCAAACTTTAGCTTCTGTGTTATTTGATTCTGGTGCTAGTAAAATTTTTATTTCTGCTGCTTTCTGTGCTAAGCTGCCTGTTAGTAGTAGCCGTGTCGATGCGCCCTTTGATGTAGAAACTGTCATAGGTAAGTCTACCAGGATTTCTGAGATGATAGAGAACTGTGATGTGGAGCTAGAGGGTCATAAGTTTCCCGTTAGACCGTTTGTGATGACCTTAGGTGGTTTCGATTTGGTTCTTGGGATGGATTGGTTAGCGGACTACGAGGCGAACATTGTGTGTCGCAAGAAGATGATTCGGTTGACAGCGCCTGACGGGAGTTCGGTGACGGTTTATGGTGATCGGTTCACGACGATTCCGAAAGTAATTTCAATGGCGGTGGCGGGAAAGTGTATGAGGCGTGGATGTAGTGCCTACTTGGCCAATGTAAAGGATGTGGATACGCCAACACCACAACTAGCCGATGTACCGGTTGTGTGTGACTTTCCAGACGTGTTCCCAGAAGACTTACCAGGAGTGCCACCTGACCGAGAGATTGAGTTTTGGATTGATCTGATACCGGGTGCCCAACCTGTTGCCAAGGCACCGTATCGGTTGGCCCCGACAGAGATGAAAGAATTGATGGAGCAGTTGCAAGAGCTGCTTGACAAGGGGTTTATTAGGCCGAGTATCTCTCCTTGGGGTGCTCCGGTCTTATTTGTGAAGAAGAAGGACAGTAGCATGAGGATGTGTATTGACTACCGTGAGCTGAACAAGTTGATAGTGAAGAATCGATACCCGTTACCAAGGATTAACGATTTGTTTGATCAGCTTCAAGGTGCCAGTTGGTTCTCAAGGATAGATCTTCGGTCTGGCTACCATCAGCTGAAGGTAAAGGAGCAGGATATTCCTAAAACAGCTTTTCGCACGCGTTATGGTCACTACGAGTTCCTCATTATGTCATTTGGTTTGACCAACGCGCCAGCTGCTTTTATGGACTTGATGAATCGAGTGTGTCGGCCGATGTTGGATAAATCAGTGATCGTGTTTATTGATGATATCATGATTTATTCAAAGAACGAGATAGAGCATGCCGGTCACATTCGGGAGGTTCTAGAGACGTTGAGAACGGAGAAGTTGTACGCCAAGTTCTCCAAGTGCGCGTTCTAGTTGCGCGAGGTTCAATTCTTGGGTCATGTGGTGAATCCTGACGGGATTATGGTGGACCCGGCAAAGGTGGAGGCGGTTATGCAATGGAAGTCACCAAAGACGCCATCCGAGATTCGTAGCTTTTTGGGTTTGGCGGGCTACTACAGAAGATTCATCCAAGACTTTTCTAAGATCGCTTCTCCATTAACTAAGTTGACCCGAAAAGATATGAAGTTTGTATGGGGTCAGGCTCAAGAGAAGGCGTTCGAAGAATTGAAGACGAGGTTGACTCAAGCTCCTGTTCTATCATTACCCGATGGAAGTGAAGATCTGGTGGTCTATTCTGATGCTTCCTACTCGGGGTTGGGGTGCGTGTTAATGTAGAGAGGAAAGGTTATAGCCTATGCATCCCGACAGTTGAAGGTTCATGAGGTCAATTATCCTACTCATGACTTGAAGCTAGCAGCCGTGGTCTTTGCACTAAAGATTTGGAGGCACTATCTTTACGGGACGAAGTGCACCATCTTCACTGACCACAAGAGCTTGAAGTACTTCTTCGAGTAGAAGGACCTGAACATGAGGCAGAGACGATGGTTGGAGCTTATAAAGGATTACAATTGCGAGATCCATTACCATCCGGGCAAAGCCAACGTGGTGGCGGATACCCTTAGCCGAAAAGAGAGGCCCGAGCCGATTCGGGTGAAAGCATACCAGTTGATCATGACCTCGGATGTGATGAAGCAAGTCAAAGAGTTTCAAGATGAGGCATTGAAGGAAGATCATCTTAACTCAGAAAGAATGAGAGGCCTGGTCGCGAAGTTAGGTGAAAACATACTTGGTGTTAGAACCTGATTTGGACGAATGTGGATTCCTCGCTTTGGGGATCTACGGGTGAAGATTATGGATGAAGCTCACAAGACCCAATACTCTATTCATCCCGGTGCCACAAAGATGTACCAAGACATGAAGAAAGATTATTGGTGGCCGGGTATGAAGTGTGATGTGGTGGAGTATGTGAGCAAGTGCCTTACTTGCTTGCAAGTGAAGGCCGAGCATCAGAAGCCGTATGGAAAGATCCAACCTTTGGATATACCAGAATGGAACTGGGAGCACATCACCATGGATTTCATTACGAAGCTGCCGCGTACCCCGAAAGGGTATGATGCCATATGGGTGATAGTTGACCGTTTGACGAAGAGTGCTCACTTTCTACCGATCCGCAAGACATATTCATCTGAGAGGTTGGCTGATCTGTTCATCAAGGAAATTGTAACTCGTCATGGTGTGCCGGTGTCTATTGTGTCTGATCGTGACACCCGGTTTACATCTAAATTTTGGAAGAAATTCCACGACGCTATGGGGAAAAGGTTACATATTAGCACGGCTTATCATCCTCAGACTGATGGTCAGTCAGAAAGGACCATTCAGACCTTGAAGGACATGCTTCGGGCATGTGTTATCGATTTTGGAGGAAGTTGGGATGACCACTTACCGTTAGCTGAATTCTCGTACAACAACAGTTATCATGCCAACATTGGTATGCCCCCATATGAGATGCTATACGGTAGGAGATGCAGAACACCCGTTTGTTGGGGTGATATCGGTCAGAAGGAGTTAGGGAGCGTCGAGGTGATCGAGGCTACGACTGAGAAGCTCGAAAAGATCAAAGCCTTCATGAAGGCAGCCAAAGATAGACAAAAGTCGTATGCTGATAAACGACGCAGACCGATTGAATTCCAGGTGGGTGACCGGGTTATGTTGAAGGTCTCACCTTGGAAGGGTATCATCCGCTTTCGAAAGCGGGGTAAATTGAGCCCGAGGTACATAGGTTCTTTCCGAATCATTGCTCGAGTAGGAGAGGTAGCCTATAGACTGGAGTTACCGGATGAGTTAAGTGGAATTCACCCGACATTCCATGTATCTCATCTAAGGAAGTGCTTGGCAGATGAAGATATGATTGTTCCACTGGAAGATATCAAAGTAGACGAACGGCTCAATTATGTGGAGCAACCAGTGGCAATCATCGATCGAAAGGAGAAGAGGCTGAGGAATAAAACGGTTCATCTTGTGCGTGTACAGTGGAAGCACAGGAAAGGATCCGAGTCGACGTGGGAGACTGAAGAAGAGATGAGGCAACATTACCCACGTTTGTTCGAGGAATAACAGGTTTCGAGGACGAAACCTATTTAAGGGGGGTGGACTTGTAACACTCGGTTATTTATTTTGAAGCCGACGAAAGAAGAAAAGAAATAAAGTCCAAAGTCGAGGGACCAAACTCGCCAACGAGAGAAAGTTGAGCATGTGGTGGTATTTAAAGGGAGAGGGCAGCCCTTACCCTCTCCCCACACCCACATTTCAGCCATATAGAGAGAAAGAAGAGAGAAAAGGGAGAAAAGAGGAAAAGGCTTGATTCGAGTGGGTTCGAGCTCGAAAATCGTCGTGTAGCGAGTCCAACTGAAGCTCTTCTCGTTGTAGTCGTTTGTGTGAGTTCTAGGACCCCTCTTTTACTTGTTTTCAAACGATTTTGGGGCTGGAAAGCATAGAAAACCCGTTTTTGTATGTGTGTGTGTTTGACCCATTTGGGTGTGTTGTGTGTGATGCGTTTGGAGTTTGTTTCCGGGCTTGTGTGTGCTTGTATGGTGTTGTGATATGCATTCCTAAGGTTTAGGATGGTTGATTTAGGCTTAGAATGGGTTTGGATGAGCTTGGAGGCCGAAAATGGCAGATTGAGTTCGGGATGAACTCCTTTCTGCATCAGCTAGGGCTAGGCGACCGACTGGAGGCCATACGGCTGACTGAGGTGCGATTGAGGTTCATTCGCACGATTGAGGGTTCATTCGCACGATTAAGGATTCATTCGTACGATTGGGGTCTAGTCGCATGGGGAGTCATGCGACTGATGGCCCAGTCGCATAGGTGCTTAGTCGCATTAGTTCCAATCGCATGGGACTCATTCGCATTGAGTCCATTCGCATGAGTACAGTCGCATAGGTGCTCATTTGCATTAGTTCCATCCGTATGAGGTCCATACGCACGACTGGGTGTCCATTCGCATAGATGTTCATCTGCATGAGTCCAATCACATGATGTTCAGTCGCCTGGAGGCCATGCAACTGAAGGGTGTCCATACGCCCAAGTAGGGTTGTTGTACCCGGGGAAATGTGTACTTTAATTACTGACTTTCGGGGGAAAGTACAGATGTAAGTTTCGACATGGAAATTCCCGTAAGTTCATGTAAGATGACTATTGAGGCCTTAGAGGGTATGTTGGGCATGATGATGATGATGTTGCATATTTATGCATGATGTATGTTATGTATGTATGATGTTGCTCTGTATGATGACGATGACTGTGTATGTTGATGTTCCTGATTTTGATGAATGTTTATCTTTCCTGTGGCTTTACGTGTTATGTTAATGAATGAAATGAAAGTATTATGTAACGTAAAGTGGAAGATAATAAAAAAGGAACATGAAGAATGAATGCATGCATTAATAAACGATGGAATGTAATAAAAGTCTTGCAAGCATTGGATATCAGGACACGCCAATTATAAGGTGTTAGCCCAACGGTGTGCGGGTTCGCTACCCCGGGAGGATGCACATTGGGGTCTTTCTTTGTGATTGACCATTTGTATGGAACCATTGTTGTTTGCCTTAGGTATTGTGGCCAGAGGTGCTGGGCACCGTGAATGAAGGTCTATGATAGGCTTAGGTCCAGTACTATGAGCATGAAGGGCATAGCACATGACAATGTTATACCTGAACGTTATCCACCGTGAATGAAGGTCTATGATAGGCTTAGGCCCAATATCATGAGCATGAAGGATAAAGTTCATGGTGTTGACGAAAGGAAAAAATGTAATGACGAACGAACGAATGAAAGTAAGAAATGATGAATGAACGAATGGAAGTTAATGAATGAATGATGAAGATAATAATGATATTATCTATGTGTACGTATGATGCATGATCGCATGAAAGTAAAGTATGGTTTTAACGAAAGAAAAGTATGTTTTATTTTAAAACTAGAACTCACTCAGCAACGTTGACTTTTTATGTGTTTCCAGTTGGCAGGTTATGTTGCTGAGGATGGCGCTGCGAGACTACTCAGCTCTTTTGGGATGGCATCCATTTATATAAGGCTTTTATGATGTAATGCAACAATATATTTTGTAACTGGTTAACGATGTATTATTTGGCAAAAACTTTTATAATGAAATGACATGTCTATTTTGATAATTCCGCTGCGATATTTTATGAAAGTTAAATGTAATTATATGTTTTACGTGCGATGAATGACCAACTGTAGGCGTCCCGGGAACGGGGCCTTACAACAAGCGCCGTGAGGCCGCGGCAAGGCCCAGTGCCGCCCGCCACCATCGCCGCCACCCCCATTCATGCCGCAAAACTTCCTTTTACAGCATCTACTCACCATGTACAATTCAAAATTATGTGTGTGTGGGGTGTAATGGTGTAGTATGGTATGAGTGGCAACCACCGCCACCAAATTTAAATGTGTGGAATGGGCACCCCTCCCACCCTCAGCCCTCAAAAAGACTCTAAACAAGTATTTGCTGAATCAGTAATTGTTGGTTGGTTTGTTCTCTGAATAATTATATAGAATGACTATTTTACTTCTCTAAATTATTTTATGCTAAATGAAATGTATTTGTTTAAACTTTGGAGATAACTTTACTATAAATAACCCAAGCATTTTTATAGTGAAAATGGATTAGTTTGGTAAATAAATTTTCTATTTTGGGTTGGAATGTTACAGCACCATAAATAGAGAACAAATTTGAATGGATTGCCTAAAAACCTTGTGAGTCTAGAATGAGTTGGAATGGATAAGAATAAGTTCTCAAATTGACGGGAACAGATAATTGTTTGTTGAAAAGAACAAGTGAGATAGTCGACTATAATATTGTTTTAGTCAACATGTTTCTTTCATACCCATTGGAGACTAACTACCAAAATAATTTGTAAAACAAATCTGAACCATCTAAAATAGTATCCTCACTTCGACGCATTCATACAAAACTTCACCATAAAAGAATTCAGCATACAAAGATACTACACAGAGGTAGCCTCTTAGACTGGAAGTAAGGTAGCCTCTGACTGGACGTAGAGTACCTTACGCGCACCAAAATATGCTGATGTGGACACAATTAAGACGTTAAAGCCACTACGTCCTAATTAAAAGGTGTCAAATTCATGTTTAACCAAACACTTAACGAGCGTTAAAAGAGGTGAATTAACTTATTTTTTTCTCACTTATAATAATCTTTAACTAAAAAGATTTTAAAACTACTACACTTTGATTTAAAATGATTTTAATAAATTAATATTTGCCTAGATGATATTTTAACTAAATACATTACACATAGTTTTAATAAAATCATTAATAGCCTACCAAACAGCCTTTAGTTAGGCAAACAAACGATTACTAACACTAGACTCAATAATTAGCAATAGACATAATGAGCTAATTGATGAGGATTACATAATTAACTGATCAGGATTGCACAGTAAACTAAAAACATAAAAAAAATTATATTTTTAACATTGTGTTATTTAAAAATCATCATTTATAACAAAACATAATATATAACAAAATAATCAATATTAGAGATAATGATCGGATTAATATTAAATAATGACCTGATATTACACAATGAGATGACGAATATTACATAATTACCTGAAATTTCATAAAACTTCGTTTTTATGCATCAAATAATATGCATTTTAAAGATAAAAAATATTTTTTTATGGTTTAATTTTTTTAAAAAAGTAATGTTGTATGTAAAAGTTATGAGCGTTAAAAAATATGAAATTTGATAATGTGATTAAGCTTTAAATACTATTGACCTACCATTTTAAATTTCAATTATTTACCATTATTTCATATTATTTTCATAACCCTTAAGGGAGCGTTTGGTTGGAAGAATGGAATGAAATTGAGAAACTAGTATAATTTTCAAGTAAAATTATGTTTGAGTGGGTAATGAAATGTAAATCCAAGGGAATGTTTCATCTCAAATTCTCTTGTTTGTGGGATTTCAAATTCTCTCTAGGTGGAAGGATTTTGAAATTCCACAACCAAAGGAATTTGAGGTGAAACATTCTCTTGGTTTACATTTCATTACCCACTCAAACATAATTTTACTTGAAAATTATACTAATTTTTCAATTTCATTCAATTTCATTCCATTCCTTCCAACCAAACAGATTACCTTTATTTATTTTCATCAAGCTATATATATTAAATGCATTCTCACTGTAATGTTTACTTATTAAAAAAATAATCACCGAAACTAAATAACCGATTCACACGGCTTTGACGAATTTAAATGCACATCCCTTGATTCATCGGACATACTGGCCTACGATTTTATTGTTTTTGCCAACATAACGGTCTATTTTATGTTGCCAAAGTCAATATCTTCCTTGCATCCTTATGAATGAAGTTATTTAATTTGGCAATTGTAATTTTTTTAAGGACAGAAGTAGCATATTGATTTTTAAATCAATATATAGATCATCATATAAAGCAAGTCAAAGTGTAAAACTAATTAAATGCATCACTGCTTTAAACATTAAATTGGCATGGACCTTCTCAGTCTGAACGCCAATCGCTAGAGTTTCTTCTATTAGCTTTTTACCTTTTTTTTTTTAAATAAAAAAAAGGCAAATGACCCAGTTTCAAATACTAATTGTGATTTTAATCGGGTTCACAAATTTATTTTCCAACTAAGATTGCAACCCTACCCTCTTAAAGGAAAAATCACAATTGAAAAACACTCTTGTTCAATTCAGAGCATTTTTGCTCTGAGCAACACTTGAAACCAAAATTATTCTATTTTTAATTGTTTTAGGTATCTCACGCCAACCATTTAGGCTATGCATTATATATTTAATAATCTCGTATTAGTTACTCTAGGTTAACTTAAGGTGTGAAGTTATAACAAGATGTGTATTGAAGACGACATTGACATGTTTAGGTTTAGTGTAAATGTGTTTGGGTCAACTGCGGGTGAAATCCGTGTTCCAGTGAACACATTTAGCTAAATATTTTTATGTTTAAAGTGTTCAATTAACCACCAATCTGTGAACACCAGCCGTTTAGCAACTCTATGTTAACTTAGTAACTAATTTAAATAAGAGTGAATTGTCGTTTTCCTCCCTGTGGTTTAGTCACATTTGTCATTTTCATCCAAAAATGTTTTTTTTTTGCATTTGGCTCAATCACGGTTTGGGAAATATTGTCATTTTCATCCAAAAATATTAGCTCTATTGTTTTAAAACGTTAAATATTAATCGTTAAAATGGTACTTACTAGATTTTCATATAAAAGCAAAATCATAATTTATGTTTACGTATTGTTAATAAAAATTTTACCACAAAATTCATGTTTTTGGATGAAAATGACAATTATTTTAAAACTTGGGGAGGCAAATGTAAGAAAAAATGTTTTTGGATGATAATGACAAATATAACCAAACCAAAGGAAGGAACACGACAATTCACTTTTTAAATAATATTAAACATCATTCTTTTGTGCTAAACGTACTTGTGAGATTGCGTGCGGTACAACTTTCGATTCGTGGTTCAAACCTTTGTTGGAGCGGTTTTTGTTTTTTGGGCGGTACCCTACCCGATATATTTTGTGTTTTATATTTAGAGGCGCTTAATATGAATTTGTTTCTTTTTTTCTTTCGGGGAGGTTCTCTGAAGCCTCATTCACATATTCCTTATCGAAAATAATTATAAATATTCTTCATTTTATGGTAAAAAATGCAAAAAAAAGGTACTTCATAATAAACTATAATTATATTTTCTTAATATAACGGTGTATACTTAAAAAATTAATTATTATTTTTTCACAATAGTATAAATAGTGTTTTCTAACCCAATTTTCATTCACCATACTATACATAATTTACGTTTTAAACCGTCCTATTTTTAATATTTTTGATTTTCTGTAACTTTTGTATGTTAACCTTTAATAAGAAACGAAATGCACAGTTGCCTTCACCTTTTAGTATTTCTTTTAAAACGGATTTGTATTCAAAATTGAGTAACGTAGAATACAGTGAGTAAAGTTACAATTGCGGTATTGTGGCTAACCAACTGATTGTAGCGAAAAAAATCGTTGTTGGTATGGGTAGTATGCGAACTGGTTTCGGTATTCGATTGTATAGTTTTCGAGAAGGCGAGGGAATAACGACCACACTCACGCCACATAGCACGAAGGAAAATGACAAAATTCCCTGCGCCTAGCGTGGAAGAAAAAAACTAGTTCTCGATTAAGGAGAAACCATTATAATCATTTTAATCATTTTATTATGTGGTAGTAATGTTATTTAATGCGTAAACTAAAGAAAATATTTAGTATCAATAGGCTACTTAAAAAACCAATAAGTCCTAGATTAATTGATTTGGGATGAGATACTCATAGCTTTTCAAATTGAAGGTAATGTGTTCGAGTCGCACTTGATGTAATACGCTTTAAATGAGACAGAGGTCTTACTATAGTTGGACTTTAGGTGGTGGATTCCCTTGGATTAATGGTGGGCGAGTCTGTGTTTGCGGGTGTGGTGCCGTTTCTCCAATAAGTTTAACCGGATAACTGGGCTTAAAGTATTTGTTAGAAAAAAATATATATACCACTTAAAAAATGCAAGGAGACTCATGTGAACGGGAATAGTTAATTATTTTGCTCAGTTTAATTGAAGTGTACTCATAATTGCTTGTGTCTGACTTATACGCGTTGGTTTGGTTTATTTCAATATAAATATTCTTAAAATAAATATATAACATACGTTCCTTGAAAAAGATGTTGATGAACAAACCCATGTGAGGCTCCATCATCCAACATAAATAGCAAAGCAATCCAATATAAATACATACCTCAAACCTTCCTCAAAGTAGTGCAAGTCTTCTTCCAATATACCACCTTAAGAAAACTAATTCAAAATAGCATTCTTTCACGAACTTAAACATACTAGTTTTCGCTCACTCGTAACTAAGACGTATGGGTCTTATGCGGTTATCTTCTTCTCTAACGTCTATTGCAAAAGGTTTTAGCAGATTGAGCTCGTATCACAGCAGAAATTATCAATGGGATGTGCCCAAAGGTCATCTAGTAGTGTATGTTGGTGATAAGGAGAAGAGGCGCTTTGTTGTCCCGATATCATACTTGGAACAACCATTATTCCAAAACTTGTTACGTCAATCGGAGGAAGAATATGGATTTGATCATTCGATGGGAGGCCTAACCCTTTCATGTCAAGAGGATGCGTTTTTCCAGCTCACAGCCATATTGCACTCGTTATGATATTGTAGACAATGGCAAGTCTATTAAGTAGCAACCTCACATCTGTAAAACTTTCATTCAAAATAATGTGTTATATACATATCTGATACTCGAGAACATCCCCAAAAAGTGATATCAGTAAAAAAAATGTAGATCAGCAGTTTTGTGCACCAATGATGAGCCTTCATTTTTCACAATTGTTTATTTTTGTTCTTTTACCTCTTTGAGTTTATTTATAGAAATATTTAGAAGTTATATATATAAGTCATAAAAGAGGATTCCAATTCAGGAAAGTATTGCACAGAGATCCTATTGCGTTTGACTAAATAACAGTTGAATATATACTTGAATGAATAGTGTATTTCAAGTTATATATTGCAAATGCAAACAACATTTAATAAATCGATTTCTGAAACTTTGCAATGAGTGAAAACTGCATTTCAAGTTATATCTTAATTTTGTATATGTCTGGGTGTGAGCCTAAGTCAAATATTGAAACATGAGAAATCTGGAAATTAACCAACTTGTAAGCATTATGACTTTTATGTTTGAAATAGATAACTCACACCCTCTAATTTATCTATAAATCTGCATATTTGTTACTATCAAACTTGTATTGTCAACCACAGAAGAAACACTTTACAATACACCTTGATAACATTAGGTCACATACCCTTTGATGTAAGCATAATACTTTATTCCTCCAGCCAATCGTTAATAATATATCCGAAGGGGATGTTTGTTAGATATTCTTTTTTAGTTTACATGTAATCATAATATAATTATCAATTGTTTGATTAATCTAACACCCCTACAATGTTGACGTTTGGACCAATAGTCCCCCCAAATTATAAAGCTTTTAGAGACAAGACTAATGTAGTTCATGGGCAGGGCCGGTTCTCAGGATTTTAATGCCCTGGACGGGATGAAAAAAAAGTGAGCCCTGAACGATTGTCTAGACCGCCCCTTCTCAGGGTCGGTTGTGCCTTTAGGGCTCTTCTGTTTTTCTGTTTTTTATGTTTTTAACTACCAGACAATTATTTAATATGCATAATTTCTACAAATTATGTAACAATAACAAATAACCTTACAAAATCTTCTAAATATATAAAGAATAAAGTAGGCTGAATTAAGTAAATAAGAAAATGAAAAAAATTATGATTTGCTAACATTTTAGATTTGTCTAATGACTACTCAAGGGCTCAAGTGGGTAATTGACTTCAATAAATGCAAATTACAAACAATTTGCCATTTATTAATGAACAATCATCAGGTGAAATTGCAATTAACATATCATGAAAATTGAGATTGTCTGCGAATTCTGATATTAATTTGATGTGAATTTGAAATTCTAAACTTCCTGCTTTTTCTTGTGAACTACACGTCTTTAGTCTTTATCCTAACTTAAAAGTTGAATCGCAAACTGACAATTAAGGTTTTGTGAATATGAACTGTTGTTTTGCATTATTAATTTGCTATGATATTAGTCGAATCTGGCCTTGTCGTTCTGCAATTGGAATCGTCAAAACGTGAAGTGATATGATTACAAAGAATTATATGAATTGGTTGGCAATTTAATTTTTTGGTTTTAAAATCATAAATAATTAATTTAATATGTATTCTATTCAAGTACAGAATTTGAAAACATGATATTATAATATTATATTTTTATTATTAGGGCCCGCTGTTCAAAACAAAAGTTATATTCTTATTGGGCCTGCGAATTACGATTGGTTTTTATTGCTACAAAACTAAAAGAACACAAATATAATTTTATTGGTTGAATATATGTAACATTTGTTTTAAATTCTTGGGCCCCTTCCCAACAATGGGCCCTGTGCAACTGCCCATTTTGCATATGCCCAGAACCGGCCATGTTCATGGGTCACAAAGGAGGCAATATTTACTAGTTTGATGTAGGGTTGTTCACGACTCGAACCGAGTCGAGTCGAGCTAGGGCAAGCTCTAGCTTTGCTCAAAATTTAATCCGAGCAGCTCGCTTGGATTTAATCCTGAGCTAGAAATCTGAGCTCGATCTCAGCTCGTTTTAAATCGAGCTGGCTTGGATCAGTTCGTTTGGCTCAATTTTAATTTCATAATACAATTAAAAAATCAATTACAAAATAAATTCAACATACTACATAACTCATAACGCTTATATCAAGTTTCGCAAAACATAAATTAATTAAAGAAACTAAGTTCAACTTCAACAAAATACTAATAACCATCTATACCCAACGAATCAAACCCGCAACACTACATAATATTCAGTAGTCGGATTTTTAAGAAAGAAATTGAAAATATGTATGAATAACTCATTCTAATATGCAAAAAATATAGAAGCAGCACATGAAGCAATTTGTTAAGAACATTATATTGATATTAGAAATAGCAAAAATAATATAAAATATATTATACTCTTGTCAAATGAGCAAAAACAATGATATATGTCATATACATTAAAATAATATATAGCAAAAGTAAAATACTACTAGCCATACCTAGCGAAGCAAACAAACAAGCTAAACCGATCCGGCTTGGCTTGTCATGAACCGAGCCGAGTTCAGCACATTTTCATATGAAGCTAGCTCGGCTCAACTCAATTTAAAACCGAGCCATTTCAAGCGAGATTTTTTTGCGCTTTGTGCGACAAAGGATACAGACATACTACGGTGTTGCCTGTCCAAAGTAAACACATCATCACATCAAATTTCGCAAATCAAAGACTCTAAATAGATGGTTCGTCATGGCTCCAAGAAATAGTGCCACACCAAAAAATTATAACCCCTTTTGATATCATCACAGTCCTTGTGTACATAACATCAAGCCAAATGCCTTGGACAAACAACCATTCATCATCACTAACAAATGAAAACCGGACCAAAGTCCCAATGACACGAACATATCATCATCAATATGTGACAATCACAAACAACAATATCAAACCCTCAGTAGAATGTCTCAGATGAACAACAGTCCATCATCATCGACGCAGCTAGAAACACCAACGATCAACAATCCTTCACCATCGACGCAGGTAGAAACACTAACAATCAGACGACAAAAGCAACAACAGACCATCGTGGCATCATGAACCACATTAACCACCCAACATCAAACTGTAAACCCAAAAACAACATAGAAAGTGTTAATAACATACACTAAACACCATCCCAAAATAAAAAGGGAGAAACAAGGAACAATCATTAAAAAAGACAAAAGAGCTGAGCAGAGACAAAGGAGGTAGAAAACGTCCGATCAGCCCAAAGGCTGTGAGCGGTCGTGGCATTACAAGACTACCTAACCATCTCTCTCATTAATTTTGGCAATCAAAGGAGACCATTTGATTAATTAACTCTAAAATAAAACAATTATCATCAGCAAATTAATAATATACTCTCACAGTTTTGACCAAATTCAAATGCATAACACTTAATTCAATCAGACACACTAGGTATGCTTAGGTATACCCGGTCTATTTAATAGCAAATTTTATTATAAACATGACCTTGCAAAGGTCTAAACCCATAACAAAATATACATGTCCTAAAATCATAATAACATAAAAGTAGAAAATAAAACATAATCAAACATACTGAAAGAAGCTCCATATTTCCCAATTTAAGACAAGTTTTTAGAATCTACTTTTCACCCATAGATAACCAACAACTTTGATATTGTAGAGTTCGTTACAAGCATGGATCTTCGTAAACAATCGACACCAACATGATGCATTAAATGTTTGAAATCCAAATAACACATGGTTCGAATAAAGAACAGCAAGAGAAGAACCACTTGTAATGCCACTTGTATTCTTCTATGACAAATGATCACACTGTGTAGGTAAAAACTTGGTTATCGAGAGAATACATGAAAACTATAAAATCATAACTTGTGACTTTCATTAAACAATTCTAAATACAATTTATTCACTAATACATACTAAATCAAAAGCCCACGAATACAAGGCCCAGCCGAAAACTAGTTCTATTTCTTGTACTCGTGAACACAAGTACTAGGCCGAGTACTTATGTACTCACATCCAATGATTTCTTTGATACATTAGCATCTCAGATCAAGTCTCTACAATCTTCCCCAAGGCTAATGCTACCAAACTGTTCTTCAAAGGTTGATGGTTATAGAATGCGATCTGCTACCCGCAAAAAGTTTCTTGTTTAGAGTTTCAGCCATAGCATTTGTAAATGATTTAGTATGCTTCTTGAACCAAATCCCACATTGTATCTATTTTCTTGCTAGCTTTTTAATATCCTCTTCACCAAACGTAGCCAAGTCCATGGAGTCAATGATTGTATAAGTTTTTCCTCCACAATCTAAACATCATCAATGCATGATTCCATGCTTAGACCTGTACTTTGATCGAGAAACATTGAGAGAAATTTTTACTTTTTTTAGAACAAGGTTTTCTCTTTAAAATCATCACATGTTTCTTTCTCTCTTGAGCTTGCTTGAAGGCTAGGTTTCACAAAAAAGAAGATGGTGACAAAAGTCTTTTTAAATAGACTAAGGATTATAGTTAATAATCCCTTTAAAATTCATCTTTGACACATTGATAATAAACTTAAAAATTTACATTATTTCATTAAATGTTTGAGGTGTTACACTAGTTAGGTAAATGCAAAGAGAAACTTGTAAGAAGATACTAGAGTATTCTCTCAATAGGATATATCTATGAATCCGTAATATCTAAAGGAAATACAAACCAACACTATAATATTTATTTTTATTTATTTCCTTAAAAACAACCAAACTTGTAGCTTCCTAGATAAACAAAATAAATAGTATTTAACTATATCTATTAAATTAAATCAGAGAGAATTTCATTTTTTGAACCAAATCATAATTAGAAATGGGGTCTAGATGTGGGTTCAGAAGCCTAAAATTTTAAGGGGTATCTCAAAAAAACTTTTTATCGTGTATTCATGCAATAATGAAAAAAACATGATAAAAAATAAAGATAAACAAATACATGATAGATCTATCATCTTCTTGTTTTTATTACCTTGAAATCGATCTATTACATCTTCACTTGTTTTTTTATCAAATGTTTCTCTTTCAGCCGCACAAAGTAGAGCGTTGTTTAGATAATCTTCCCCTATTCAATTGAGTAAATTCATCTTTGATAAGCGTTAATTTAGAAAAACAATTTACAATGGTTGTGGTAACCGGAACTGGTAAAACCAACGCTAGCTTGAATATCTGATAAATTAAAGGAGAAGAAAGATCTTTTTTGGATTCCACCATTAGACGAGAAGGTCACATTTTCATCCAACTTTGCAAATCTACTATATTTCTTTATAGAGTGATAAAATACCTTGAGATCACTCAAAAGACACCCTCTTTTATTCGTACTAAAGTCATTCAGATACATCTCAAAAAATGCCAATATCTTAGATGTGTCAAACTTAGAAACCAATCATAAGGATTTAAACCTGACATATCTTCTATAGTTATTACCTACTGAATCTGCTTCCCAGTTCTTGAATTTGAATATCTAAAACCATATTAAGAACTTCAACCTTAAAATTATGTCAGTTAGTAATGACATTCTTTTTCTTCTTGGGTTACCATAACTTTCTGTCATATCTAACATCTTAATATTATTCTTTCACAAAAAAAGTCATTTTTTCCACATTGAACCAAACCTGTTATCACAACCCAATCCCCGGGCACGACCAATTGTACCACATCACACAATAATAAACAGCTGAACACTTACAATCAAGACCACTAAATCTAAACTGAATTAAAACTTTAATTGTGTTACATATATCCACACGTCCATCGCGTTTACAATCACAAAATATAATTCCTTTACACTGCCCCAGGCAGGTTTAATCAGTCAGTGTCTCTTACATGAAAATTTTATTCAACATATTCCACCAAGTCTCCTCACCCTAGTTTATTTCCTCCCGACATTCCCTGCTCTAAATAATGAGCTAAAACAAGTGAATAACAACATTATTAGTGAGTCATAATCAAAGACTCAAAAATAGTTAAACAATATAACCATGTGTGTAAGCAAATTGTTTGTTAAATCAAGTCCCACCTTTATCCTAACAACTAAACCAATGTCTGTCAACATATATGTCATTCCTAGTTTTACTAACATGATGGTGGGTAGGTTAAAGTCACTCCGACAGAGCGAATCCTGACGTGTCATAACGCTCGAGTTTTTGGTATCCTCCATCGGGACCTTGATAATCAGTGAGTTAGTCTACAGTCACTTTGCACCAAACCTAAGATCATGCCCTCCTACCTAGATAGATCCAACTAAGCGCACATATGCCCAGAGGTAAGAACAACCGTCACTCTATGTGACAACATGTCATCTATGTCCGGTGCCGCTACTCGCGCATTCCTTTCACATACCTTAATAATTTGCTTGTGACTAATAGTGATCAACACAGGGCACACATAGCCATGTATGCTAATCCACATGAGAACTTAAACTTGCAACCACATAGATATCAATACATATCAACAAAATGTTTAACCAACTCGGATATAACCTCAAAAACAATAAAGAGAAAAGGGCAGTTATACTTATAGTATTCGATCAGGTCAGTACACCGGTTGGCAAGTTCCATAAGCATTACGACCCTGTAACACATTAACCTTCATGTCAAAACGTTACCTCATTGACCGTGAAATCCTTTGGGTCATCCGACTCGATATAATCACCCGACCTACCTGATCGATATCGTGTGATCGGTCAAAAATATTAATTAAAGAGTCCTTAATCACCCTTAATAGTGAAGGGTAAGAAGGGTGTCAAACCCATAGGGAATCACAGAGAAGTGATAGTAATGATTAAACTAAAAGAATTAAACATTGAAAAGTAATTTATTTATGGATTTATTTGAGAAATACTTAAATGAATGAAATAAAAGTTTAGGTTCTAACAATCTTGAATAAAAGGCAACCCACTTCATAATTCAATTTTGGTAAAGTTACAATTTTTCTTGAATGAAACCTAGTGAGAAGTCATTAATGGTGACTTACACATAATATGATTTAAGTGATAATCATGGATTAAAGTTTAAAGGACCTTATACACAATTACCAATTTGAATGATGAAACCCTAATTCTAATAATCAATCACACAATGATTAAAACAACCAAAGTTATAGAATATCAAAATTAGGTTTAAGCATAATCAAACCGTGTAAATAATCAAATCACAAATTGAATCCAAAAGAACTTAAAAGGTTCAAGATCTAATACCAAATCTAGGTTACAAACTAAGAAAACTAAAAACTTGCACAAACCCGTCCCCCGAAGTAAATCACAAACGAATTAGCATTGCCTAATCATTGAATCTTCAAAGCCAATTAAATAAATCTTGTAGATTTGATGATCTTGATGTAGGAAGAGCTTTAGAATGATGAAATATGCCTAATTTTCGTCCAAGATTGATGTTGTAAAAGGTATTTTTCGTCATGGAGTTAATCCCTCTTTAAAACCCCTCAAATTAGGTTAAAATACCACCACAACACGGAAATCAGCGTCAGTGGCGCCACCAGTGGGGTCCGTGGCGGACCCAACGCCACCTGGGCTGACCAACGGTGGTTGTGACGGTATCAGCGTCAGTGGCGGTGGCGCAACCCCATGCACAAACTTGATTTTCATGTGTAACGTTTTGAGATCTATCCGTTGATAGGTTGTGGGCCCCGTAACTCTTTTATTAGCTCAAGTTATGCCCGTTCTAAGTTACCATTGTCTTAGAACTTCTCTTTTACATATCTTCACCTCCCGAGCTCCAATTTTCGTCTCGTTTCTTCCAACTTTTTCATATTCTTCACATTTATGCTAAAAACACAAAAATATCCCAAAAGTAACTCTATTCCCCATAATTTAACACGTAAAACACAGAAATAAAGCTTTTAAATATTGAACTTTCACCACCCGATCACAATCCCCACACTTACCTTTTGCTTGTTCTCAAGCAAAGCTCAATTGTAATGTGTAAAACCATCATTAAAAATACACATCACTAATAACTTATTGAAACTTGGTTAAGCTCTAAAGTCTTACATCCTGGCAACTTAATTATGGTCAAGTAAAATAGGAAATCACCCAACTAGGCTTAATGTGCTTTTGATTTTTAGTCTCATGCACGCACCCCTCACAATAGTTCACTCTTGCTGGTTTATATCTGGACTAGTAGAATATATACTAGTGTAATCACTCAATAACCTAATATACCATCTTGTCCACATCTAAAGGACTTACGGGTTTTTAGGTTTGGGTATGAGTAGGAAATTTTTTATAGTGCTAACACAAACAAAACTATAAACTAGGCCGTTAAACCATCCTCATTAACACGAATAACATAGCTAGAATAAACTAGACTGTTAAACCATCCTCATTAACACGACTAACAGAGATAGATCAATTTGATCCATTCTAAACAATTGCTTTTTTTCATTTAATTTTATTTTTTCATTAATTTTTTTCTTTCATAATAAAAGCTTGACTTTGGATGCTCTTTTACTTTGAATGGTTTCATGGTCGGTTATCAACTAACAGCTTGGACTTTATATATCGGGTTTAACAAAAGAATGGTTTAAGGCTCAACATGGCTACTAAGAGGTAGAGTGGATAACGATAAATAAACGATAACAAGTAAAAGGGTTCCTAAATTGCCTTTGTCATTTATGTGCAACACCTTGCTTATATTCTTGATATACATCAGACAATACAAGTTCTGCAACAAGAGTTGTATATGGCCTACACTCAACAAATGAATATATATGTTTGTGTTTTAAGTAATAGGCTCAAAATCTCACGAAGTAGGAATTTAGGGTACCGATATGCACATGAGTTTATTATATCAAAAGCTTGTTAACCCTAATCAGGCATCCTTAACATTTCAAAAAATGACCCGTTAGAAATAATATATAACATAACTTAAAAAATATCACCATGACCTAAGATCTATACCAATCTTTTAATAAACAACAAGTGACTTATATTGAAAATTTTAGTTTAATAAACATACTAAACTTCACTTGAAGTTTTGCAAAAAAAAATTACATTTTAACTTTTTTTTTGAAAACTTTTAACAAATCCTCTCATCCCCACACTTGAGATGTACATTGCCCCCAATGTACTACCTAAATGTTACTATTGGTATGGAAACAAAAGAAGTTTAAGATCTGACCCAATCTTATGATACTCACATCCCATCTACAATTAGTCGAGGACTCATCATCAATAATGAAAAATGAAAACTAACTATAAAGTAACTATTTTTAACAATTAATCAGGGAAACAAATGTACTTGGTTTTGTCTTCATTGCAAGATCTTCAATTGTATTAGTGATCTTCAACATCTCATCCATTAATCTATAAAACATAGTAAAACATGTGTAGCAGCGAAATTCTCACTTCATGATTAACACCTCACATTTAAATCAATAATACATCCTCTTCCCCACACTTAAAGCATTGTATTGTGCTCAATGCAACTTTTATGTGAAATTTGATTAAAAATAATTAACTTTTTAAATAAATATAAAAAATCACTTTAATGATAAAGTCCTAAACTCACTTTCGTAGGAATCACGGTTGCATTTAGCATATGTAACAAGTCTTTTAAACCATCTGGTAGACCCGGGTGGACGAGTGTAGTCTCGTGAGGGTTTCGAGTGAACACACCCACAAAGTTCTTAAAATAAAATAAACTAAAATCATAAATAAACCAAAAAAACTAAAAAAACACAAAATACCTTGGGTTGCCTCCCAAGTAGCGCTAAGTTTTAGGTCTTCAGCCAGACCGTACCTGATATTTGATATGGTGGTTTAAGTGCACATTTGCCTACCGAATTACCGACAAACACTTGGTAGTTGACATGCCAGTTCTGTAGTTACTTTCCAACTATTGACAAGTCTATTGAATATTTGTTACGCAGCCACTTAATGATGATTTTTCCAATGTCTTGTAATGCCACCTTCTTTTTCTTTGTCCTCAAACCCTTTTCTCCAACTTTGTTGGTTAGAAGAATAGGCATAGGGGAAGGACAAGGATAAACTTAGATTATTTTAGGCTTTGGCTCCTCTTAAGATGTTATGTCTTCTATCAACTTGAAACAAACATGTTCATGCTCTTGAAATTCTATAACCTCTTCAACCATATCACCATCAATCACGGTATCATTATCCAACTCAAATTGCTCTTGCCTTAGTTGAGCCATATCCTTAACTAGTTGGCTAACTTGCTTAACCAATACCTTGAGTGTTTTATCTCTTTCTTTGTCTTCTTTTTTTCATTTCTACCAACATGTTCAATATTTCAACATGGTTAGAGTTCATTGAACCTTGATGCATCTCGTATGACACTTGAGGATATTCAAGATAGTAGTTATCATACTCTTCTTGGTAATTTGATAAATGTGACATCTTGGGTTCATAGTGGTTGACATCCCACTATTGGGCATATTTGTATTTTATGTCTGCTTGATAATTTTCTTGATAATTTGATCGTGGAGGTGGTTCATAGCGTGGATAATATGAGTAGGTTTCTTATATTCGTAGTTTGGCCTCACATATCCCATTTGTCGCCTGTATTCAAAACATCTTCTTTTTATGTTTCTATATTTTCTCTTAAACATTAGACAATCTTGAACCCAATGCAGGACCGTTTAAGGGTGGTCACTTACAACACAACAACACAATGAGGAGAGATCTTTAGAACACTTGACAGATCAAATAGGGAACTAGTAACTTATATGTAAGATACTAAGAACACAAGTAAAGTATGAGACAGAACAAGATTGCAAATAACATAAGTGTATGGTTTTCAAGAATGTTGTATATTGCTCTCAAGTTCTTTTACAAGTATTAAAAAGCATAGAAAGAAAGTTATAAGGACTTGAGATACTTTATACTACATCCTACAACCGATCATACTTTGAAGGCTAGCTGGATACATAAGACTAGACAACTACAAAATCAAATGTAGAGTCAAAAGGCAAATTGTCTTTTGACTAGTGACTATGACATGTCATAGCTCACATCCTAATATATTACAAGAAGGATAAAAGTACATAAAGTAGAAAGCACAAACTCAAGACCTCAATGTACAGTTACCAAAAGCATGGACATTTTCACCAACTTGTGAAAGTTGGTGACTGAACAGAGTTACAGCGGAAAGGTGGTCCAGCTTTATGGAAAGTACATCAGATAAAGCATGTATTCAAAAGTCTTCGGAAGAAATCTGTCTTCACTTCTTGGCTTCGGAATACTTTGTCTTTGAAGCTTTGAAAGACTTCACTTTTGGCTTCGGAAGATGTTGGTCTTGGCTTCGGAAGATTTTACACTTAGAATATTTTCTAGTGCATGGTGTAAAACTTCCGAAGCATCTCTACTCTTGTACTTCTGTGCATGCATGCAGGAAAGACTTTGGATATTTTGGGTGCATCAGTCTTATATGAACCTTACAAACTCCCCCTAGGCTGATGCTACCAAAACACTTGAAGATCTTTATATGTTGACAGTTCTCATTATGATGATGACCATACCCTTCTTCATTAGGTGGTCAGGATCACTCAGACTCTCATAGTATCTTCTCATCTCAAAGAGATCATGCAGAGGTAGGTTGAATAAGTCTTGCCATGTGTAGACATCTTCACCACCTTGATCTTTGATCACATGCCATCTTTCTGGATTAGTTGTGAAGGTCCATGATAAGATGGGTCTTTCAGCTGCAAGAGGAGCCACTTGAATTGGAGTTGATGGGGCTGCCTCTTCATGCACTTCCTCAGTGTGATCTGATTCATCCTGAGGCTTGGAGGTGGATGACTCAGACTTCTTCTTCTTCTTTGACTTTTGTTTAGAAGCCATCCTCTTCCTCCTCTTTGAAGACTTTAACTGAGAAGACTGGCCTGCAGCACCTTGTTGATCAGTCTTGTCTTGCTCAGTTGGGTGTACCTCCCTCACAGGTTCAGAAGGAGAGGGAGTTTGACCATGCTGTGGTTCAGAAGATGAAGCTTGCTGAGACTCATCAGGAGGTCCAGGTTGTGTTTTCTCAGGTTGTTCAACCTTAACCTCCACTTCAGGAGGAGCTTGACTTGGAGGGGAGTGTAAGTCAATAAGCTCTCCCCTTTTGATATTCTGCTTGATTACCCTAATGTGCTCATCCATTGTGGATAGAGACATAAGGCCAAGTCTCCTTCCAGAGAATCCATACAGCTTCAAGAAGCTCATCATCCTTTGTCTGTAAGCAGACTTCTTCATACTCTTTTGGATGATGGCTCTTGACTTGCAGCCTCTTCCCTCATCTTTCTCTTTGTTGCTTTTTGATCTTTGAGTACTTGAAGTTCAAGCTGTTTTAGATACTCAAACTCAATACACTCAAAGGAAAAAGGAAGAAGTGCAGATGCCTGGTAGAGACCTGTGGCACTCATGTATTTGATCATGTTTTGCCCATCAGTTTCCTTGTCTACCTGAGGTTCTTGTGGAGTTGGCACAGTCTCTTGCACAGAGCTTTCTTGAAGTGGGGAGAAAGTAGGAACATGCTTGTACAGTCTTTTCTGTCTCTTCTCTTCTTTGATTTGGAAGAGCAACCTTGCATTTTCTACTTCCTTCCTCTCCCTAGACATTTTCATGTCTGCTAGTTCATTGAGTTCCTCTAAGGGAAGAGAAATTATTTGATCAATATCATAGTTCCTGGTCTGCAGGTATGTAATCCTGACTGCCCTCAACTAATCATCTTGAGTGTTTGGTCTGGGGGCAGCCCTGATTTCAGCTTGCATAAGCCTGAAGACCTAGAGGAACTTTCTCCCCTTAACTTCCTCTTCCTCTCTCTCCTCCTCTTCAATCTCCTCAGGAGTCAAAATCATTTTCTCTTTGTCACCCACAGACCTTTGTCACATAGGGTGGAGAGAGCTTTGGCCTTCATTGCCTGGTGTACTATCCAAGCTCTAACTAGAGAGAGGTTGTGATACACCTTCATTAGCAAGCGAATCACTGAGGGAATGAATTGTTGAAGGAGTTGTAGCTGTGACAGGGCTCTCAAGCTCTATCACTGGGCCTTCAGTTAAGGTTTTCCCTTTGAAGCTAATCTCATGGTCTGCCTCAACATCCAGTTAACCAATGACATAACCTGATTGCCTTTGTCTCCTTCTTATGCTGAACTCTTCAGTAATCTTGTCTTGAATCCTTTGTGCCAGCCTGCCAGCTTGTCTAGATTGGCTTGGGTTGACAAGTGGCATGTTGATCAGGTCAAGACCTTCATAGTAGTTCAAGGTCTGAAAGTTGAATACTTCTTGCTGCCCTTGAACTCTTTGAAGAATGAGGGCTCTTTTGTCAGCATCATACCTCCATCCAATGATGTAGTTTGAAGTTCTTTGGGGTGGGGATGACATAGCCCTTGGAATGCCTTCCTCAAAGAGACTCTGAATGAGAGAGTCTAGAGAGTCCACATCAAAGTGAACTTAAGAAAGTTGCTGAGTATGCACAATTGCAAATGAGGATGGTGAGTCCTCATGTCTATACTCCCTGAAGAACTCCCAGGTTCTGTGATTGCAATGACTTTCTCCCCTTTTTTGGTAGCATCACCCTCTTGCATAGGTAAGCTAGGAGTTAGGTCAATCACATCCACAGGTTCTTGTGTTCGTGGTTGAGCTCTCCTTAAAGGTCTCCCAGCTAGTTTTTCCTTGAGATAAGATATCTCAAGTTGCTGATCATTGACCCTATTTTGCAAGGTAGTCACCTGAGATTCAAGGTGACTAACCTTAGAGACTAGGTAGGTGCATGTTTTTGACAGTTTTTGCACCTTTAGTCTCAAATTCCCCTCATCTTCATCAAAAGAGTCATGGGGGGATGAGAGAATTAGACCAAAGTCCTCACTCTCACCACCAGCTTCATGTTCTTGGCTGCTGGATTTCCTTTGCTTACTGACAGCCTCAGTTGAAGTGTCAATGGACTGAGTTGCCATGGTTGCGGCCCTAATGATGTAATCACTTGCAGAAGTGAGAGCCTTTTCCATATAGATCTCCTAAACAGGTTCAGAGAGATCCACTTCAGTAATGGGTGACTGATGTGGGCTAGACATAGGAGACTCAGGAGCACTCATCTCTCTTTGAGGAGGGGAGGAGTAGAAAGACTCATGGTACTCACTGAATCCTATGTCTTCATCAGTATAGTATTCAAGGCTAGGAATGGGTTGGTTTAAGTCTAAAGGCTTGGGATGGTAGCTCTCCCCTGAAGGTTGTTCACTTGAATGTTGAGACTCATAGTGAAGGCTTAAGGTAGTTGGGCTAGTGAGCTCATCAGGCTGAGCATGAGGAACTTCAGCACTGACTCTTGAAAAAATGGGGGTGGTTTGCTCCTCAGGAGAAGTGGAAGCTCTAGTGTCCACTTCCTCCTGTATGGGTGAGTATATGGGGGCCTGCACAAGCTTAATAGCTTGAGCAGGGGTTCGTTTGGATTTTCTTTGGTAGGGGAGGGTGATTTCAGGCCTTTTGGGTGGTTGAGAGGTAGAAGGTATGGGTTCAACACTAGCTTGTGTTGCTAGGTTGTCACCTTGAGCAATAAGCTCTAACATTTTGGGGACAAGGGCTGTTTCTACCCCAGAGAAGCCTATAGTTGGCTTCTTCATGATTTTAAAGATGTCGGGCTTCATCTGTCCTATTTTAAGAATATTACCTGTTTCCCTCAACTCATAGTTGAGAATGTATTGAACATATCTAGGAAACATGTAATACTTTAAGGAGTCTAAGTTTGCAAGAAAATTTGTATATACAAACTAAGAGTACATGAACTTGACCCCTTAAACCATTCCATGCACTATGAAGGAGAGATCCTCAGGAATCTAGTGATGAAGATTGTCCTCCCTGCACTGTGGCAGACAGTGCCTTCTCCCCATTCATGATGACCTCTTGACAGGTCTTCCAGAATTTAAGCAGATGATCCTCATAGAGAGTAGGATCAATGGTTAGGGAGGTGAAGTAGTTGGATAGAGCCAGAAAACAGCAAACCTCTGAGAAACTATCATCTTTCTCAGAGTTTAATAGAGCAACCTGGTTGTGCTGCCCGTGAAGTTGCATGGAGAAATCAGGGTTGTTTCTGCAGTTTAGGTTGGCCATTTTGAAAAGCTTAAGGATGAAGGAAGGTGAAGCACAAAGGCGGTTTGGGTGAATTTAGGTTAGAGGAATAGTTCAGATGAAGAAGATAGTGAAAAGAGGGGGACCTGTTGGGTATATATATGAAATGGATTTAAGACAAAGTTAATGAAAGAGGATAAACTTTGAAATCCGGATGTCGGTCCCACCTCTGAAAAAGTAGTTTACTTTTGCCCAAAAAGTAGTTTTCTTGGAAGTCGAAAAATCTTCCGAAGGTTATTTTGCTTCGGAAGTTTTGAAGGAAAGCTTTCGAAGGCAAAATGGCTTCGGAAGATATTCCAAAGGGTTTTGAAAATTTTGCTTCGGAAGAGATTTAATACTCAGAGTTTTATTCTAAGAATAAAAACTTCCGAAGGTAGATTGCTTTCGAAAAAAAATTGTTCTTTGAAAACATATAAGTTTTAAGTTAATTTTAAGCTTCGGAAGATATTTCAGAAATTTCTTCCGAAAGTAAATCTACTGAAGTAGTTATTTGTTTTCTAAGACATAAGTTTTTCCGAAGGTAATTATAAATCTTCCGAAGGATAAAAGGATCAAAATTTTCAAAATATAAGAAATGTCTTCCAAAAATATTGTTCTTTCATAGTAAACAAAGGCTATGAAGGTGATAAAATAGACAACTTAGGACACACAAGTTTTAGAAATAATATGATTAAGTTTTAAGGAAAGCTACTCAATGTTAATCATCCCAATAGCTAATTCAAGATATTTAAATCTCTGTTCATCAAAAGCTTTGGTGAATAGATCAGCATATTGTTCATTTGTGTTAACTTTGACTAGTTTGATTAATCCCTTTTCAAAGTTATCTCTAATAAGATGATACCTGATATTGATGTGCTTTGTCCTTGAGTGCTGCACAGGATTTTCTGTGATAGAGATAGCACTATTGTTGTCTATGTGGATGGGAGTCTCCTTGAAGTTGAATCCATAGTCCAGCATCTGATTTTGAATCCAAAGCACTTGAGCACAGCAGCTTGCAGCAGCAATGTATTTAGCCTTAGCAGTTGATGCATACACAGGATTGTTTCTTGCATTGTCAAGAGACTATCCTTCCACCAAGAAATTGACATCCCCCTGATGTAGACTTTGCAGTCATGTTGCAGCCACCATAGTCACTATCTATATAGGCATACAGATTAAAGTCAGAATTCTTTGGATACCAAAAGCCAAGTGTTGGAGCACCTTTGAGATATCTTAAAATTCTCTTGACAGTGACCAGGTGTGACATTTTGGGGTTGGCTTGATATCTTGCACAAATACATGTGGCAAACATGATATCAGGCCTGCTAGCTATGAGATACATAAGAAACCCAATCATAGCCCTGTAGATATGTTCATCCACACACCCCCCCTCAAGATCAGGTCCAAGGGAAGGGTTTCTGGCTATGGGTGTCTTAGCAACCTTACAATCAGTCATGTTGAATCTTTTGAGTATGTCTTGTACATACATTGACTGACTTATGAAGATGCCATTGTCAACTTGCTTCACTTGAATTCCTAGAAAGAAATTGAGTTCCCCCATGGCACTCATTTCAAACCTATCCTTCATCAGCTTCTCAAAGTCTTTGCAGAGCTTTGGATTAGTTGACCCGAAGATAATGTCATCTACATATACTTGAACTAGCATTATGTCATTTCCTGTTCCTTTGATCAAGAGAGTTCCATCAATAGTCCCCCTTTTGTAGCCATACTGACAGAGATACTGAGATAGAGTCTCATACCACTTCCTTGGTGCTTGGTGCAGCCCACATAGAGCTTTATCAAGCCTGCAGACATAATCAGGATGATCAGGATCTGCAAACCCAGGTGGTTGTCTGACATACACCTCTTCATCAATCACCCGATAGAGAAAAGCACACTTGACATCAAGTTGGTAGACCTTGAAATTCTTGGATGCAGCAAAAGCTAGGAATATCCTGACAGCTTCAAGTCTTGTTACAAGAGCAAAAACATCTGTGTAGTCCCTTGTTCTTGAGTGTAACCTTGAACAACTAGTCTTTCCTTATTCTTGATGACAAGTCCTCTATCATCCTTCTTATTCCTAAACACCCATTTGGTTCCTATAGTTGTCTTCCCTTGAGGAAGAGGACATAGGTTCCAAACCTTTTGTCTTTTGAATTGAAGCACCTCCTCTTGCATAGCTTCAACCCAACTTCCATCCTTTAGAGCCTCATCCATTTTCTTTGGCTCTATCTAGGATATGAAACAAGAGTGAAGACAAACATTTGCTTCATGGGTTTGTCCTCTTGTTCTTACCTATGTATCAACATCTCCAATGATGTTTGTGGTAGGATGAGACTTGTGGATCCTTAGCTGAGGGATCACAGCAAGTTGCTTAGACAGATCTAAATTAGAGAAATTTTGATATGGCAATGAGGATTCCTCCACATCAGCACACTTATCAAGATGGACTTGATCCAATGAGTGTGTGTCATCATTGATGTTGTCTTCAATGGAGTGGTTGTCGGCATCAAAAAATTCTTGATCACTTTCACCACCACCATTTTCTCCTACATTTGAAGCTCCTTCATCTGAGTTTTGTGCCTCTAAGCTGAAATTTGAAGACACCCTAGAAGTATCAGCAGGATTTGTCCTTGATGTGCTGGTAGAAACTTTATTTGTAGGGTTAGTTACCACTAGAGCTGAAGTTGTGTAGCTTGAAGGTCTTCTCAGCTCAAATCTTTGGTCAGGATCACCTGTAGGTAGTATATCTGTGGAACCTGAAACATGCTCACAAGATTTGTTAAAACAGTTGGTAACTAAATCAAGATCAAATAGCTAATCAGGACCAGAACCTTTCACACTGGGAGTGTGCTCATTGAAGGTCACATTGGCTGACTCCTCAACTACTCTGGTTCTGAGATTGTATACTCTATAAGTCTTAGCTTGGGAAGAGTATCCAATAAAATGTCCATCATCTGATTTCTTAGCAAAGTTGGCAATATGATCTTTGGTATTCAAGATGGTGCAAGGACATCCAAATGACCTGAGAAAACCAATGAAAGGTTTCTTATTATGCCAAAGTTCATAAGGAGTCTTACCATGTGTCTTAACTACTAAAACTCTGTTTTGCACATAGCAAGCAGTGTTCACTGCCTCTGCCTAGAAGGTGATGGGCAGTTTAGAGTCAGACAACATAGTTTTTGCAGCTTCAATTAGTGTCCTGTTTCTCCTCTCAGCAACACCATTTTGCTGAGGAGTCCTGGGAGTCTTGTAATACCTTTTTTCATCACAAAATGTATCAAGGATTTGGTTCTTAAATTTAGTTCCTTGATCACATCTTATGGTTTTGACCTTGTGATCACATTCATTCTCAATCTTTAAGATGAAATTCTTCAGAATCTCAGGGGTCTCATCGTTAGTTCTAAGAAAGAAGACCCAAGTGAATCTTGTAAAGTCATCTATGATCACCAAACAATAAGAGGTCCTTCCTAGACTCATTACACTGGTGGGGCCAAAGAGATCCATATGTAATAAGTATAGGGGAGTAGTGATGGATTTCTTTCCTTTGGCTTGTGAGATACCTTGTGTTGCTTCCCTTTGAGGCATACAACAAGGCATACAACACAGTGGTAATCACTTATAAACTCTTTCTTTGGCATTCCAGTTACCAAATCATTCTTAATTAATTTATTCATGTTTTTAAATTTTACATGGCACATTCTTTTATGCTAGAGGAAAGACTCATCACTATATGCTTTAGATAGAAAGCATGAAACTTCTCCTGAGGGAAATGTTTTTCGCAAATCCATCTTGTACATGTTCCCTTTCCTTGGGGCTCTGAGCAGGATATGCTCATGAGAAATGACCACCTTGGACCTGAGAAGAATGCACTCATGCTCAGTAAAGAGCATGTTATGACTCTGATCACAAAATTGGGATACACTCAAAAGATTGTACCCAAGCTCCTTGACAAAGTTTACCTTCTCAATGCTGAGCTTACCATTTGTGACTCTGCCCCTTCCTGTAATGTAACCTCCTGCATCTCCTCCAAAAGCAACTGGTCCTCCATCAATTCTTTCAAACTTTTGGAGCAGTGACCTAGTGCCTGTCATGTGCCTGGAACATCCACTATCAATGATCCACACATTTTTGTTTGTCTTGAGCTGTTCCTGCACAAAAAAGATGGTTAATTACATTTGGAAATCCAAGCCTTATTGGTCTTGGGCTCATCAAAAGAAGTTGAAGACAATGCAACAGTAGTTGATCCTATAGTCATGTTTTGAGGATCATTTGCTGATGTTGATGAAGAACTTTCAGCCACTTGGTTTTTCTTTGTCTTCCACACCACCTTTGGAAGCTTAGACTTGACCTTCAACACTTTGGAAGTTTTATTAACTTCGGAAGTTTTGATGACTGGTCCTTCAGAAAACCAGATCAGATCTATTTACTTTGGTGTGCTCATCTCTAAGTTATAGGACCTGTATCTATTTACTTTAGCAATGCATTTAGGAGTACAAATATGTTACAATACCTTGGCTTTATTATGGTCTTCCATGAGTGCTTGGTTTGGAGATGCATCTTCCACCTGAAAGCTCCAGTCAAAGCCTCCTTCTTCAATAGCAACTGCAGCTTGCTGCTTTCGCTTCTCATTCTAGGGCGTTTTCTCAGTGTAGTTTGGTCTGGCTTGTGTTTGGCCACCATTTGTCCTTGGTTCCTTACACTCTCTTGTAAAGTGTCCCATCTGGTTACAGTTGTAACACTTCACTTTGCCTTTTTATCCAGCCTAAACTTTCCACTGGCTGCATTGCTTGGAAACTTCCTCCCTGTCCTCTTGTAGAACTTCTTGGCTCTATGAGTGAGAAGAGCCATTTGCTGAACTATCTCCATGTACTCCAGATCATACGGATGGATACAATCCAAGTCTTCAAGGGTGAAGAGAAAGTTGCATGTGCTCTCATCAGCAGAAACAAAAGCATGAGAAGAACTTGTCTCTTGGAACAGACTTCCTTTAGTGTAGCTTTCTCTTGGAGTCTCTGGAAAGATGATAAAAGGACCCTTTTGTGAGTTGTCAGGGTAGCATATAAGATGATGTTGTGGTTTAATGCTATCCCTTTCAACCACATGCAGGGCTGAACTCTACTGATTGCTGGAGTTACCAGATGAGTTTTGCATGTTCATCTCCATCTGGTACCCACTGAGAATACTATACAACTCTATAAGAGTAAGAGTCTTAAGGTTCTCAATACACTTGATAACAACACAGTAATGTGTCCATTGTCTAGGAAGAGAGGACACAAACTTCCTCACAATGTCCCTGTTCTCAAGAGTTACTCCAACATCCATTAGAGTATCCACAATCTAAATATACCTAAAATATTGTTGAGTCATGGTTTTACCTGCTTTGAAGGTGAAGTTCTCAAACTGCTGCTTCAGGAGGTCCTTCTTGTTCTCCTTAGCTTTATTGGACCCCTCATACATGAGCTTCAGTGCCTCCCATAGTTGCTTGGCAGTTTTGCAATTATTGAAACCTCTGTAGATGGAGTTTGGAAGTCATAGCTTTCTGATCAATCTCTATTCTTTTTCTGTCTTTATCAGAATAGTCAGCCACAACCTTTGGAATCATACCACCACCAGCAGCTGAAGAGGTGCTTGGTATGTAAGGTCCTTAAACAACAGACTCCCACATCCTGGAGTCTTGAGACTTGATAAAGCCTTCCATTCTTTGACACCAAGTGTCAAAGTCTTCAGGAGTAATCAATGGGGACTTTGTCATAGTTCCAGTTTCCATATCAGCCTTAGTAATAGCTGCCATTTGAGTTGTTAAGTATTTTGTGTGTGTGAGGGATCTTAAGATGGTGAGATCTTATAATCAAGAGCCTGGAATGCTCTGATACTAAATGCAAGACCGTTTAAGGGTGGTCATTTACAACACAACAACACAATGAGGAGAGATCTTTAGAACACTTAACAGATCAAATAGGGAACCAGTAACTTATATGTAAGATACTAAGAACACAAGTAAAGTATGAGACAGAACAAGATTGCAAACAACACAAGTGTATGGTTTTCAAGAATGTTGTATATTGCTCTCGAGTTCTTTTACAAGTATTACAAAGCATATAAAGAAAGTTACAAGGAATTGAGATACTTTATACTACATCCTACAGCCGGCCATACTTTGAAGGCCAGCTGGATACATAAGACTAGACAACTACAAAATCAAATGTAGTGTCAAAAGGCAGATTGCCTCTTGACTAGTGATTATGACATGCCATAGCTCACATCCTAATATATTACAAAAAGGATAAAAGTACATAAAGTAGAAAGCACATACTCAAGACCTCAATGTACAGTTACCAAAAGCATGGACCTTTTCTCCAACTTGTGAAAGTTGGTGACTGAACAGAGTTGCAGCGGAAAGGTGGTCCAACTTTATAGAAAGTACATCAGATAAAGCATGTATTCAAAAGTCTTCGAAAGAAATCTGTCTTCACTTCTTGGCTTCGAAAGACTTTGTCTTTGAAGCTTCGGAAGACTTCACTTTTGGCTTCGGAAGATGTTGGTCTTGGCTTTGGAAGATTTTACACTTAGAATATTTTCTAGTGCATGGTGTAAAACTTCCGAAGCATCTCTACTCTTGTACTTCTGTGCATGCATGCAGGAAAGACTTTGGATGTTTTGGGTGCATCAGCCTTATATGCACCTTACACCCAATGATAAAGGCTTCCGCAACACATACATGGATCATTCTCCCAGTCCCAATTCATGATAATAACCAAATGTTTGAGATTCTACTAAGCGCGCAAATAAACTACCTGCAAACAAGAAGCAAATTCCACGTGTAATTCTGAACTACAAAAGAATAAACAAATGAAAAATAAGAAAAAGAAAACCTTTTTGTTTTTAAGGATTTTTTTAAGAAAATAAATAACTATTACTAACACTAAGCACAACGATTCCCCCGCAACGGCGCCAATTTGATCGATGTCGTGTGCTCGGTCAAAAGTATTAATTAAAGAGTCCTTAATCACCCTTAATAGTAAAGGGTAAGAAGGGTATCAAATCCATAGGGAATCATAGAGAAGTGCTAGTAATGATTAAACTAAAAGAATTAAACATTGAAAAGTAAATTGATTTATTGATTTATTTAAGAAATACTTAAATGAATGAAATAAAAGTTTAGGTTTTTAACAATCTTAGAGAAAAAGCAACCCACTTCAAGATTCAAGTTTGGCAAAGTTACAATTTTTCTTGAATGAAACCTAGTTAGAAGTCATTAATGGTGACTTGCACATGATATGATATAAGTGATAATCATGGATTAAAGCTTAAAGGACCTTATTCACACAATTACCAATTTGAATGATGAAATCCTAATTCTAATAATCAATCACACAATGATTGTAGACAATCAAAATTATAGAATATCAAAATTAGATTTAAGCATAATCAAACCGCTTAAATAACCAAATCACAAATTGAATCCAAAAGAACTTAAAAAGTTCAAGATCCAATCCCAAATCTACGTTACAAACTAAAAAAAATAAGAACTTGCGCAAACACGTCCCCCGAAGTGAATCACAAATGAATTAGCCTTGCCTAATCATTGAATCTTAAAAGCCAATTGAATGAATCTTGTAGATTTGATGATCTTGATGTTGGAAGAGCTTGAGAATGATGAAAGATGCCTAATTTTTGTCCAAGATTGATGTTGTAAAGGAATTTTTCGTCCTAGGGTTAATCCCTCTTTAAAACCCCTCAAATTAGGTTAAAATCCACCAAAACACTGAGATCAGCGTCGGTGGCGCCCCAGTGCCACCTAGGCTGAAAGTTGCTAACCACGGTGGCTCTGACGGTGTTTCTGATGGTATCGGCGTCGGTGGCGCCACCCCCTGCACAAACTTGATTTTCATGTGTAACATTTCGAGATCTTTCCGTTGATAGGTCGTGGGCCCCATAAATCTTTTCCTAGATCAAGTTATGCTCGTTTTAAGTTACCATTGTTTTAGAACTTCTCTTTTACATATCTTCACCTCCCGAGCTCCAATTTTCGTTCTGTTTCTTCCAACTTTTTCATATTCTTCTCTTTATGCTACAAACACAATAATATTCCAAAAGTAACTCTATTACCCATAATTTGACACGTAAAACACGGAAATAAAGCTTTTAAACATTGAACTTTCACCACCCGATCACTACCTTAGTCACGTTTGTGACCTAGGCCTAGAGTTCTCCAACTCAGGTCAATATTTCTATCACAACTCTTGATTAACATGCATCAAATAGTTTGGGTTTACGCGTTCTCCCGACACAATGACTAGACAAACTTAACAACCACACAAAATCCCTATCATATGAACTCCCGTGAAATCCTCATGGTTGTGAAATGACACTTCATTATCTGTTTTGATACTAATACCGGATCTTGTCCTTTGACTTATCCATTTATCTCAAAAGTGGTCATTTTTGTTATGATATTTTTAATATGCATGTTAACTACTTAAATACCAGTTTGGTTCATTCCAAAACTCTAATTTACCTGTACAAGCTATAATGATGCATAGTGTGGAGCTTTAGAACCTTACCACAACAGATCTTAACACACAGCTAGTCTTTGGCATTCGCACAAGCCCACCACAAAGCAATATAATACTACAATAGAGTTCCATACACAACATCAAAAAAAAGTCAAGGAACACAACCATGTGTTTCGATCATCACAACGAGCCCTACAAAACATCAAAATCATAGAGAGAGAAAGAAAGATTCGAGTTTAGAGAGAGAGCATCGAGAGTGAGAGGTTCCAAATTGTTTAAAACCGGATTTCTTGGCTTTTATTTTGATTTTGTCCGTCAAGACTCCATCGTGGACCGCTAAGCCAACCTTGGTGTTCGCTACCAACTTAAAATGCAATAGTCACATATTTCAATCGGAATATTCGCATATTGGAATAGAGTATTTCTCAAGGACTGTTAAGCCAGACCATGACGGTCTGCGACCATCATGGCTAACCATTTTGACCTTGCTATGAGGCCTTATCTTCTGATCCTCGACCACTTACCCTGGCGAACCGTTATGGTAACCCAGAGGACCTATAGTGGTCCGCTATGGTCTCATATTCTCAATACTTTATAAAATTTCCATTTTCCATAATTCAACATGTAATTGAGCCATTTATATGTGTGATAACTCATCCATTGGCCTGAGGGATCACATCCTTCTCCCCTTAAAAGGATTCTGTCTAGAATCGATTCAATTCGCGAACAGATGATGATATTTTCCCTTTCATGGACTCTTCCGGATCCCATGTAAACTTCAGACCTCGCTTGATGTTCCATTTCATTTTAACAATCGAGATTTGCTTCCTTCTCGATTTCCTCTCCTTGCTACTTTATAATCTCAACTGGCTCTTCCACAATGTTTAAACATTCATCCACCTAGATCTCATCTAGTGGGGTTCTCAATGTCTCATGAGACAGACATTTCTTTAAGTTTGATACATGGAATAATAGATTAACTCCACTAAACTCCTTAGGGAGTTATACAATCTCGACTTGCTCTTCCAGTCCACCTGGATCTCATTCAGTGGGGTTCTAAATGTCTCATCAAACTAACATTTTTTTTAATTTTTATACATGGAATACTAGATACACTCCACTAAACTCCTTAGGAAGTTCTAACTTATAGGCCATCATACATATTCGTTTAATGACCTCAAAAGGTCAAATATACTAGGGACTCAGTTTACCTCATATTCCAAAACGAATGGCGCCCCGCCATGGCTACACCTTTCACATAACCTTGTTCCAATGTATCCACCGTCTATCTACATAACTCCTCTGATAATCCTAAGTAGCTCTCAGTTTTTCACATATAAATTTCACCTTAACGGTGTTATCCATAATCAAATCAGGACCCTTCAGTTGCCCTTTCGCCCACTTTGAACCAACAAAGTGGCATTCAACATTTGGCCCATACAACGCCTCAAAAGACGTGGCTTTTAGACTCACAGGATAGTTGTTCTTATACGAGAACTCTATAAGACTATTCCCATTCACAACCCAACCCAACCAAACTATTCTTTAAATAACTAATTTCTCTCTCTTCTATCTTTCCAACCCAACTAAACCCACTTTTTATACTCCCATTAGCAACCCAACCAAATTAACATTTTTTACTAAGAAAATAAAAGAGATTAGGAGCGAGAAAGTATGTTAAATTTGCACTTTATAATTAAAAAAATTATGAATTTTGATACACTTTTTGAATAAAATAATATTATATTTTTATATGATAAGTTTTTTAAAATAAAATCCACTGAACCAAACAAATTAAATTTTGACACATTTATTTACAAATACGATGAAAAGGTGGAGAGTGACCCAAAATCAACGACCAAACATTGGTCAGTCCACCAACCCGGTCGCAGCACAGACATGGTTTGTTTATTTTCTTTAATTAATTTACCACCGACCAACCGAACGATATACTCCCGATGGGAGTAGTCTAATGGGAGATGATCATCTAAGCTACCATCAAATTCAATCAAACATGCCCATAGCATGTCCTCTAGGGTTTGTATGGTTCACTTGCTCTAGCCATTCGTTTAGGGGTGATAAGCAGTATTCATCTCCAGCTTAGTAAAACAATGTCTCATTGTGTTTTTTTGTTATTGTGTTATCTTGAACACTATGAGTTTTAAAGAATACATTGGTAAAATCATATCGTTGTATACTTTAATTGTAAAACATTGTGATAAATAACAACAAGCTTGTAAAATCTATAAAAAATAATAATAATAAAATTAACATATTGTGTTATCTTCAAAATTATGAGTTTTGTAACATATATTAGTGAAAGTATATCATTGTGTTCTTCTAATTGTAAAACACAATAATATATAACAAGTTTATATAATCTATAAAAATAATGATAAAAATAACACAAAATGATGCAAAATGTAAAACATAATGATGCTTATATATATAACAAATGATGTAAAATATTATCTTTCACATGTAACTGATATTTGATATAATGAATGTATAAAATACAATGAGCTAACGTATTTGACACAATGATCAAAACGTCCTCCTCTTTAAAACAATAGAAATACATGTATCAAGCCCACAATCCTTTTTAAAAAATTTAGATTAAATATATTTTTAGTATAACATTATCCTTTTTTATCTTCATTAAGCTATATATATTAAATGCATTCTCTTTGTAATGTTTATGTATAAAAAAAATAATCAACGAATATAAATAATTGATTTAGAGCATTCACATCTAATTCATTATCATAATTTTAATAATTACGATAAAAACTATATTTTTTGTTCTTTTCCAATTAAATAATATTTTATCATTTCTCTCTTCTTCCCTCACAATTACTTTCGAAAATTTTATAAAATATATAAGGTTGAATAATGTATATACATATGAACGGTTGCATTTTATCTCTTATTCACTCACAACCACTCATAATTATTTTATATAATATAATAAGTACATTTACAAAATATAAGAAACAAAATATGAATACTCTTACACAACTTTGACGAGTTTAAATGCACTTTCCTTAATTCATCGTACATACTGGCCATAATTAGCTTGGGCCTCCGATTTTATTGTGTTTGAGAACATATCTGTCAACTCTAGGTTGCAAAGTCAATGTCTTCCATGTATCCTTATATTGGCAATTGAATTTTTTTATAGGAAAGACAGGAGCACCGTTTTGTTAAAACGATATTAATCATCATACAAAGCAAGTCAATGTGGATAACACTAAATAATTGCATCTACTGCTTCAAATATTAATTTGACATGTGACCTTCTGAACGCCGATTGCTAGAGTTTCTTTTATTAGTTTTTTTTTTTTATTTTAACGACAAATTTAATACTCTGTTTCGGATGATAAGTATGATTTTTACGGGCTAATCTATTCATTTTTCAACGAGAACATAACCCTAACCCCCTAGAGGAAAACCGCAACTTAGAAAACATTATGTCTCAACTTAAAGCATTTTTGCTTTGAGCGAGACTTGAACATCAACCCTTGCTATTTTTAACTGTCTTAGATAACTCGTCTTAACCAATTAAGCCAAGTATTATATATTTAGAAAAAGTTTATAGTACAAAGTGATGAATTTATGCGAAGTGTACGAAGTGATAACCATTGATTTAAGATATAAAGGGTTCAAATTTAAGATAGCACAATCACACAAGGAATGTGACTGGAGGGTAGATTTGAAAATAGCCTACAATTATTGATTTTTTTTCAGATTCCTCCTTTTTTTAAACGCATATAATTTTTTTATACAACATTATTTTTTTCACAAAAAATGCACCATAAAATCGAATATTTTATCCTCTTTAATATGAGTATAGTATTGCTATTATTTTTAAATCAACACATTTTTTAAAAAACATCCATGTATTGTGCGTATAACTTGCGTGATAATTAACTGCGTAATTATGAACATAACTTGTGTAACTATCATATAACTTGCGTAATTATCATATAACTTGCGTAATTATAAATATAATTACCATAATTATTTTTTTATATTGCGTAATTATGAATATAATTTACATAATTATGTACCTTTTATGTGTAGTTGTGGTGCGCACGAAACTACCCCTGCGCCAAAAACACGTGTCATGCCCCGGTGACTTCGTATGCTTCGCACGAAAATTACACATTGTATAGTAACCGGCCCCTATATATTTAATACTTTCGTATTAGTTACTCTAGATTAACTTAATTAAGGTGTGAAGTTCTAACAAGACATGTATTTAACATGAAATTTACATGTTTAGGTTTAATTTAAATGGGTTTACGTCAGTTGCGGGTGGAACCTGTGTTCCGGAACAGGGGAACACGTTTAGCTAAATATGTTTGGGTTTAAAGGGTTCAATTTAACAACCAACCCACGAACACCAACCGTTTAACAGCCCTATGTTAACTTGCTAACTAATTCTCGACTAAAGAGAAATAGTTCTACTTATATATTCTAATCATTTTACTATGTGTAGTAACTCTTACAGCAAATTTAGTATCAATAGACTACTTAATAATAATAGGAGATTCATGTGAATAAGAATATTTAATTCTTTTGCTCAGTTTGATTGACGTGTACTCATAATTGCTGGTGCTTCTGACTTATACGCGTTGGTTTTATTTATTTCTATATAAATATTCTTTAAAAATTTATAACATACATTCCTGGAAAAGATGTTGATGAACCAACCCATGTGACAGCCCATCACCCAAGATAAATTGCTCAGCAATCTATAAATACATACCTCAAACTTTCCTCAAAGTAGTGCAAGTCTTCTTCTTATATACCACCTTAAGAAACTACTTCAAAATAGTATTCTTTCACGAGCTTAAACATACTAGTTTTCGCTCACTCGTAACTAAGACGTATGGGTCTTATGCGGTTATCTTCTTCTTTAACGTCTATTGCAAAAGGTTTTAGCAGATTGAGCTCGTATCACAGCAGAAGTTATCAATGGGATGTGCCCAAAGGTCATCTAGTAGTGTATGTTGGTGATAAGGAGAAGAGGCGCTTTGTTGTCCCGATATCATACTTGGAACAACCATTATTCCAAAACTTGTTACGTCAATCGGAGGAAGAATATGGATTTGATCATCCGATGGGAGGCCTAACCCTTTCATGTCAAGAGGATGCGTTTTTCCAGCTCACAGCCATATTACATTCCTTATGATATTGTAGACAAATGCGAGTCTATTTAGTAGTAACCTCACACCTGCAAAACTTTCTGAGGTGTTATATAGTATCCGAAACAATGTGTTATATACGTATCAGATACTCGAGAACATCCTCAAAAAGTGATACCAGTAAAAAAATTGTAGATCCGCGCTTTTGTGCACCAATGATGAGCATTCATTTTTCACAATTGTTTATTTTTGTCCTTTTACCTCTTTGAGGGATTTTTATAGAATTATTTAGAAGTTATATATATAGTCATAAAAGAGGATTCCAATTCAGGAAAGTATTGCACAGAGATCCTATTGCGTTTGACTAAATAACAGTTGAATAGTGTATTTCAAGTTATATATTGCAAATGCAAACAACATTTAATAAATCGATTTCTGAAACTTTGCAATGAGTGAAAACTGCATTTCAAGTTATATCTTAATTTTGTATATGTCTGGGTGTGAGCCTAAGTCAAATATTGAAACATGAGAAATCTGGAAATTAACCAACTTGTAAGCATTATGACTTTTATATTTGAAATAGATAACTCACACCCTCTAATTTATCTATAAATCTGCATATTTGTTTACTATCAAACTTGCATTGTCAACCACAGAAGAAACACTTTACAATACACCTTGATAACATTAGGTCACATACCCTTTGATGTAAGCATAATAATTTATTCCTCCAGCCTATCGTTAATAATATATCCGAAGGGGAGGTTTGTTAGATATTCTTTTTTAGTTTACATGTAATCATAATATAATTATCAATTGTTTGATTAATCTAACACCCCTACAATGTTGACGTTTGGACCAACAGTCCCCCACAAATTATAAAGCTTTTAGAGACAATACTAATGATTTTTTATTGTTTTTGCCAACATATCGGTCTATCTTATGTTGCCAAAGTCAATATCTTCCTTGCATACTTATGAATGAAGTTATTTAATTTGGCAATTGCAATTTTTTTAAGGACAGAAGGAGCATAACTAGTTAAATATAAAGCAAGTCAAAGTGTAAAACTAATTAAATGCATCACTGCTTTAAACATTAAATTGGCATGGACCTTCTCAGTCTGAACGCCAATCGCTAGAGTTTCTTCTATTAGCTTTTTACCTTTTTTTTAAAAATAAAAAAAAGGCAAATGACCCAGTTTCAAATACTAATTGTGATTTTAATCGGGTTCACAAATTTATTTTCCAACTAAGATTGCAACCCTACCCTCTTAAAGGAAAAATCACAATTGAAAAACACTCTTGTTCAATTCAGAGCATTTTTGCTCTGAGCAACACTTGAAACCAAAATTATTCAATTTTTAATTGTTTTAGGTATCTCACGCCAACCATTTAGGCTATGCATTATATATTTAATAATCTCGTATTAGTTACTCTAGGTTAACTTAAGGTGTGAAGTTATAACAAGATGTGTATTGAAGACGACATTGACATGTTTAGGTTTAGTGTAAATGTGTTTGGGTCAACTGCGGGTGAAATCCGTGTTCCAGTGAACACGTTTAGCTAAATATTTTTATGTTTAAAGTGTTCAATTAACCACCAATCTGTGAACACCAGCCGTTTAGCAACTCTATGTTAACTTAGTAACAAATTTAAATAAGAGTGAATTGTCGTTTTCCTCCCTGTGGTTTAGTCACATTTGTCATTTTCATCCAAAAATGTTTTTTTTTTTTGCATTTGGCTCAATCACGGTTTGGGAAATATTGTCATTTTCATCCAAAAATATTAGCTCTATTGTTTTAAAACGTTAAATATTAATCGTTAAAATGGTACTTACTAGATTTTCATATAAAAGCAAAATCATAATTTATGTTTACGTGTTGCTAATAAAAAATTTTACCATAAAATTCATGTTTTTGGATGAAAATGACAATTATTTTAAAACTTGGGGAGGCAAATGTAAGAAAAAATGTTTTTGATGAAAATGATAAATATGACCAAACCAAAGGAAGGAAAATGACAATTCACTCTTTAAATAATATTAAACATCATTCTTTTGTGCTAAACGTACTTGTGAGATTGCGTGCGGTACAACTTCGATTCATGGTTCAAACCTAGGGCTGTACAAAAAGTTCGTAGCTCGAAGCTCGCTCGAAGTTCGCTCGAAAAAAGCTCGAAAAAAGCTCGGCTCGAAAAAAGCTCGAATCCAAACGAGCCGGCTCGGCTCGGCTCGAATTCTAAACGAGCCGAACTCGAGCCAGGGTTAGCTCGGTTCGAGCTCGGCTTGTGGCTCGGTTCGTTGGCTCGGCTCGTGGCTCGGTGCATATAATATATATATATATATATATATATATATATATATATATATATATATATATATATATATATATATATATATATAGTATAATTATTATTATATTATTATTATTACTACTACTATTATTATGATTATTATTTTTATATTAGGATTTTAAAAATGTTTTTTTAAAAATAAAAATGGATTCTTTTTAAAACATTAAGTATTTTGTTTAAAAATATATATTTTGATAGTAAATTGTATATATTCAAAATAATAATTTTTGTTCCTATAAGTACGGAGTACATAACAAAATGTAAAACCCTAATATATATTTTTTGTGTTTTCATATAAATTAATGTGAAAAATTTTTAAAAAAAATATTTAAATCGAGCCGGCTCGAACGAGCCACGAGCTGGCTCGAGCTTTTCACGAGCCGAACTCGAGCCGTTGTTTTGAGCTCGTTAAAAATTTTCGAGCTGGCTCGGCTCGGCTCGATAAGCTTCGAGCTCGAGCTCGAGCCCATCCTGATTCGGCTCAGCTCGGCTCGTTTACAGCCCTATTCAAACCTTTGTTGGAGCTGTTTTTGTTTTTTGGGGGGTACCCTACCCGATATATTTTGTGTTTTATATTTAGAGGCGCTTAATATGAATTTGTTTCTTTTTTTCTTTTGGGGAGGTTCTCTGAAGCCTCATTCACATATTCCTTATCGAAAATAATTATTAATATTCTTCATTTTATGGTAAAAAAATGCAAAAAATGTATTTCATAATAAACTATAATTATATTTTCTTAATATAACGGTGTATACTTAAAAAATTAATTATTATTTTTTCACAATAGTATAAATAGTGTTTTCTAACCCAATTTTCATTCACCATACTATACATAATTTACGTTTTAAACCGTCCTATTTTTAATATTTTTGATTTTCTGTAACTTTTGTATGTTAACCTTTAATAAGAAACGAAATGCACAGTTGCCTTCACCTTTTAGTATTTCTTTTAAAACGGATTTGTATTCAAAATTGAGTAACGTAGAATACAGTGAGTAAAGTTACAATTGCGGTATTGTGGCTAACCAACTGATTGTAGCGAAAAAAATCGTTGTTGGTATGGGTAGTATGCGAACTGGTTTCGGTATTCGATTGTATAGTTTTCGAGAAGGCGAGGGGATAACGACCACACTCACGCCACATAGCACGAAGGAAAATGACAAAATTCCCTGCGCCTAGCGTGGAAGAAAAAAACTAGTTCTCGATTAAAGAGAAACCATTATAATCATTTTATTATGTGTAGTAATGTTATTTAATGCGTAAACTAAAGAAAATATTTAGTATCAATAGACTACTTAAAAAACCAATAAGTCCTAGATTAATTGATTTGGGATGAGATACTCATAGCATTTCAAATTGAAGGTAATGTGTTCGAGTCGCACTTGATGTAATATGCTTTAAATGGGACAGAGGTCTTACTATAGTGGGGACTTTAGGTGGTGGATTCTCTTGGATTAATGGTGGGCGAGTCTGTGTTTGCGGGCGTGATGCTGTTTCTCCAATGAGTTTACCCGGATAACTGGGCTTAAAGTATTTATTAGAAAAAAATATATATATATACCACTTAAAAATGCAAGGAGACTCATGTGAACGGGAATAGTTAATTATTTTGCTCAGTTTAATTGAAGTGTACTCATAATTGCTTGTGTGTCTGACTTATACGCGTTGGTTTGGTTTATTTCAATATAAATATTCTTAAAATAAATATATAACATACGTTCCTTGAAAAAGATGTTGATGAACAAACCCATGTGAGGCTCCATCATCCAACATAAATAGCAAAGCAATCCAATATAAATACATACCTCAAACCTTCCTCAAAGTAGTGCAAGTCTTCTTCCAATATACCACCTTAAGAAAACTAATTCAAAATAGCATTCTTTCACGAACTTAAACATACTAGTTTTCGCTCACTCGTAACTAAGACGTATGGGTCTTATGCGGTTATCTTCTTCTCTAACATCTATTGCAAAAGGATTTAGCAGATTGAGCTCGTATCATAGCAGAAATTCTCAATGGGATGTGCCGAAAGGCCATCTAGTCGTGTATGTTGGTGATAAGGAGAAGAGGCGCTTTGTTGTCCCAAAACTTGTTACGTCAATCTGAGGAAGAATATGGATTTGATCATCCGATGGGAGGCCTAACCCTTTCATGTCAAGAGGATGCGTTTTTCCAGCTCACAGCCATATTGCATTCGTTATGATATTGTAGACAATGGCAAGTCTATTAAGTAGCAACCTCACACCTGTAAAACTTTCTTAGGTTTTATATAGTATTCGAAACAATGTGTTATATACGTATCTGATACTCGAGAACATCCCCAAAAAGTGATATCAGTAAAAAAAATGTAGATCAGCAGTTTTGTGTCACCAATGATGAGCCTTCATTTTTCACAATTGTTTATTTTTGTTCTTTTACCTCTTTGAGTTTATTTATAGAAATATTTAGAAGTTATATATATAAGTCATAAAAGAGGATTCCAATTCAGGAAAGTATTGCACAGAGATCCTATTGCGTTTGACTAAATAACAGTTGAATATATACTTGAATGAATAGTGTATTTCAAGTTATATATTGCAAATGCAAACAACAAATAAATCGATTTCTGAAACTTTGCAATGAGTGAAAACTGCATTTCAAGTTATATCTTAATTTTGTATATGTCTGGGTGTGAGCCTAAGTCAAATATTGAAACATGAGAAATCTGGAAATTAACCAACTTGTAAGCATTATGACTTTTATATTTGAAATAGATAACTCACACCCTCTAATTTATCTATAAATCTGCATATTTGTTTACTATCAAACTTGCATTGTCAACCACAGTAAAAACACTTTACAATACACCTTGATAACATTAGGTCACATACCCTTTGATGTAAGCATAATAATTTATTCCTCCAGCCTATCGTTAATAATATATCCGAAGGGGAGGTTTGTTAGATATTCTTTTTTAGTTTACATGTAATCATAATATAATTATCAATTGTTTGATTAATCTAACACCCCTACAATGTTGACGTTTGGACCAACAGTCCCCCACAAATTAAAGCTTTTAGAGACAATACTAATGTAGTTCATGGGTCACAAAGGAGGCAATATTTACTAGTTTGATGTAGGGTTGTTCACGAGTCGAACCAAGTCGAGTCGAGCTAGGGCAAGCTCTAGTTTTGCTCAAAATTTAAACCGAGCTAGCTCGCTTGGATTTAATCCTGAGCTAGAAATCTGAGCTCGATCTCAGCTCGTTTTTAAATCGAGCTAGCTCGGATCGGTTCGTTTGGCTCAATTTTAATTTCATAATACAATTAAAAAATCAATTACAAAATAAATTCAACATACTACATAACTCATAACACTTATATCAAGTTTCGCAAAATATAAATTAATTAAAGAAACTAAGTTCAACTTCAACAAAATACATACAATCATCTATACCAACGAATCAAAGTAGTCTATTTTTTAAGAAAGAAATTGAAAATATGTATGAATAACTCATTCTAATATACAAAAAATATAGAAGCAGCACATGAAGCAATTTGTTAAGAACATTATATTGATATTAGAAATAGCAAAATAATATAAAATATATTATACTCTTAACAAATGAGCAAATACAATGATATATGTCATATACATTAAAATAATATATAGCAAAAGTAAAATACTACTAGCCATACCTAACGAAGCTAACAAACAAGCTAAACCGAGCAAGCTTGGCTTGTCATGAACCGAGCCGAGTTCAACACATTTTCATATGGAGCTAGCTCAGCTCAACTCAATTTAAAACCGAATCATTTCAAGCGAGATTTTTTTGCGCTTTGTGCGACAAAGGATATGGACATACTATGCTTGTAACATCCACCTATTTTCAAATTTAAAACCCAAACCCGAACTCATTTTGAACTTTTATATGAAATAAATCTTCTTATTAAACTTATTTTAATTATTCTAATGAATCATATGAACTAGAAGTGGTATCAATATAAAAAAAATATTTTATTTAATTATTATTTATTAAATCTTTTAAACAAGTTATAATAATATTATAATCTATAAAGTAAAGGTTATAAATTATTTAAGTTTAATTGTAAAACTTATGAAGATAAATAAGTTTATAAGGTTTAATGTTAAACAAGATTTATAATTAATAAAGAAAGTCTTTTTATTTATTAACTCTATAAAGTTTTAAAAGACAATAATTTGATTATAGAATGGGTTTAATAAGTTTGGGGTATTTATGTAATTTTTAAAACTTGAATTTAAAGTTTCTAACATAAAATAATAAACCCTAAAACTACAGGGACTATTTGTGTAACTTATTAAAAGAAATCCAAACCACTCTCCCCATCCCCGTCGAACTCCTCAAACCTCCGGCCATTGTCGCCGGCGACCACCAAGCACCTATCACACTCGGATTTTATGCAATTAATCAACACTATAACTCCCTTGATTCGGTTTCGAACGTAGTACTTGTTTCGAATCGATTGATTTACTGGTTTAAAGCTTGCAATCGAAACTGAACATCGCATTCAAGTTTCGAACAGTTATGCCTCAATCACTAACACAATTAATCGAATTAATTGAACAAAAACGCTCATGAGATGATTACGAATTCAGGCATATCAACCATTGCTGTTAACATCGTGTAACTATAATCAAATTGTACTCAAAACACCCGAAACAAACTCGTCACTCGAACACCTCTTCAGAACACTTTAAACACAAATTGGTAGAGGGCTTTTGATCATTATCACCATTAGAAGCTTTTCAGTTGGTCAATTGAACCAACATCATCATCACCATCTCGATCAGGTTCTCCTCTTAGTTGCGATTCGTTCTATAACCCAAGAGCATCAATTCGAGCGTAATCAAGTAAGTTAATTGCACGATTATACTCGGTTTCACATGGGCAATCAAAGCCCTATGATTGATTTCATTAACAATATCAATTTGATGTTCAATTGGAATCAAATCGATTCTAGGGTTCTTATGAAATTGGGGGTTTTTGTATTTAATGTTTTTAAACTTTAAAACTAAGCTTTTTACAGACATGGGGCTTATAGCCCAGCGGTAACACACATGAAGTCCACACATAGGGTCCCGGGTTCGAACCCGGGCACCCGCAGATTATTTTAAAATTAGTTTTTTTAATCATTTTAAATTACATAAATTCTTAATATATTACTTAATCAAAATAAAATTAGTATTGTTAATTAAATTTATTCAGAAGTTATTAAATTACTTTCTGAATTTTTTTAAACAAATTAATATTCTAATTTTATAGTTTAAAATTATAAAAACTATGACAATAGTTATTTAAAAGTTTGTCTTTCATTACCTTATAATGGTTTTCTTTAACTCAAATAAGTTATGTTATAACCTATTTAAATAATTGACTATTTAATTGATTATTTTAATTAACTATTAAATTAATTTTTAAGGTTTAAAAACAAACTTATGATGTTAAATTTAACTATATTTAATTTAGAATAACAAAGATTATAAAACATTATTAATTATTTTATGTGATTTAAATGCTAAAAATCTTTTATGGTTCAAATTTAGATTATTTTGAAACATTATAAATTTACATGTTAAATAATTAATTATTCAAATAGTTATTTGATAATTATTTAAATATTACTTATTCATCTATTCTTTTAACCATGTTGTATATAATTAATTAATAAAGTTATTCCTTAAAATTTTGTTTAAATTCTTGAAACTTATAAAATAATATAATGAGCTATTATACTTTATTCATATTTTTAAAGTTTTGTCTTATAAGACCTTTATGTTAAAACATTTAAAAGTTCAAAACTTTATAAAATGATTTTAAATAATTTTAAAGTCATTTAAATAAGTATTTAATTAATTCTCTTTATCAAATATTGAATAATTAATTATTAAATTAATTATTTCTTTTCACACATTATACTTAATTTTTATTAAGTCAATAATTTAAATTAGTGAATCATTCTTTATCATTCTCAATCTTAATTGATTGATTTCCTCACCAAAACATAATCGATCCATTATTCTATTTAATTATTTAAACCCCCAAATTCCAATTGAAACCCTAGTTCACGTTTATTCGTTAATCTTACCTTTAAACTTAACCTTGGAATATATATACGTTAGGTTCTTGTAAAAAGGAATCGTTGGAGAATCGTTAATTTTTTACTATCATCTTATTATATCATGTGAGTATTTTTATATCCCTTTTTCCTATTTTCACACTTTGGAGTGAAACATGTTACATTACAACCATTGCACTTGTAAACGTTTGATTATTGTAAACTTATGACAATTTACTTGTGTGTTGTGGTTAGTTGAACTTTGTAGCTACCATGTAATGTCGAATATATGTACAATCATTAACTATTGTTAGCCTGGTGACGTCATAGATCTATGGGCCTGACAAGCCTGCTTGGTTGATCCAAGTACACTTAGCTAATCGTATATACTTGTAAACGTTTGAGACTTGTAAAACTTTGTCAAGGTTTGACTGTGCATTTTGTCTTACATCCCTAGTTAATTTGTTCTCTAACTTACAACATGAATTGCCATCTTTTATATACTTATGTACTGAAAACTATGAAAATCTCACCAACTTTCAAAGTTGACCCCTTTTATTTTTAACATGTTTCAGGTTTACTACTTGAAGATCTTCTTGTGTTCATATAGGACTTGGACCTAGTTTAAATTGAAAGTCTTATGTTTCTGTTTGTATCTTGATTGTTTTGTAACTACTTATTTGTCTTGTAATGTTTAATGAATAATGACATTTAATATTATTTCAACTTAATTAGTTCCATGTGCTATGAGCAATCGTTTCACATTCATCCGCCCCGATTCCGCCGTCGGTCGGGGTGTGACAATGGTGTTGTCGATCCAAAGTAAAACAAACACATCATCACATCAAATGTCGTAGATCAAATACTCTAAATAGGTGGCTCGTCATGGCTCCAAGAAATAGTGCCTCACAAAAAAATTATAACTCTTTTTGATATCATCACAGTCCTTGTGTACATAACATCAAGCCAAATGCCTTGGACAAACAACCATTCATCATCACTAACAAATGAAAACCAGACCAAAGTCCCAATGACACGAACATATCATCATCAATATGTGACAATCACAAACAACAATATTGAACAACAGTCCATCATCATCGACGCAGGTAGAAACACCAACAATCAACAGTCCTTCACCATCGACGCAGGTAGAAACACCAACAATCAGATGACAAAAGCAACAACAGACCATCGTGGCATCATGAACCACATTAACCACCCACCATCAAACTGTAAACCCAAAAACAACATAGAAAGTGTTAATAACATACACCAAACACCATCCTAAAATAAAAAGGGAGAAACAAGGAACAATCATTAGAAAAAACAAAAGAGCTGAGCCAAGAAAAAGGAGGTAGAAGACGTCCGATCGGCCCAAAGGCTGTGAGCGGTCGTGGCATTACAAGACTACCAAACCACCTCTCTCATTACTTTTGGCAATCAAAGGAGACCATTTGATTAATTAACTCTAAAATAAAACAATTATCATCAGAAAATTAATAATATACTCTCACACTTTTGACCAAATTCAAATGCATAACACTTAATTCAATTAGACACACTAGGTATGCTTGGGTATACCTGGTCTATTTAATAGCAAATTTTATTATAAACATGGCCTTGCAAGGGTCTAAACCCATAACAAATACATGTCCTAAAATCATAATAACATAAAAGTAGAAAATAAAACATAATCAAACATACTCAAAGAAGCTCCATATTTTCCAATTTAAGACAAGTTTTTAGAATCTACTTTTCACCCATAGATAACCAACAACTTTGATATTGTAGAGTTCATTACAAGCATGGATCTTCGTAAACAATCGACACCAACATGATGCGTTAAATGTTTGAAATCCAAATAACATATGGTTCGAATAAAGAACAACAAGAGAAGAACCACTTGTAATGCCACTTGTATTCTTCTATGACAAATGATCACACTGTGTAGGTAAAAACTTGGTTATCGAGAGGATACATGAAAACTATAAAATCATAAATTAAGACTTTCATTAAACAATTCTAAATACAATTTAGTCACTAATACACACTAAATCAAAAGCCCACGAATACAAGGCCCAGCCGAAAACTAGTTCTATTTCTTGCACTCGTGAACACAAGTACTAGGCCGAGTACTTATGTACTCACATCCAATGATTTTCTTTGATACATTAGCATTTCGGATCAAGTCTTTACAATCTTCCACTAGGCTGATGCTACCAAACTGTTCTTCAAAGTTGATGGTTGTAAGGATTCCTGAAGTCTGATGCAAACCAAAACAGCGTAAGTGTCTCAGCAACATGCACTAAGTACTGAAGTGAAGAATGCTTCGGAAGTTTTACACAAAGCATTAGAAAATACTCTAAGTGTAAAATCTTCCGAAGCCAAGACCAATATCTTCCGAAGCCAAACATGAAGTCTTCCGAAGCTTCAGAGACAAAGTCTTCCGAAGCTTTAACCTATGAAGACAGATTTCTTCCGAAGACTTTTAGTACACATGCTTTATCTGATGTACTGTTCCATAAAGCACCTTTTCCGCTGCATCTCTGTAAAGTCACCAACTTACATGAGTTGGTGAAAAGGGTCTTGCTTTTGGTAACTGTACATTAAGGTCTTGAGTCTTCAACTTTTCACTTTATGTACTTTATCCTTTTTGTATTGTATAAGGATGTGAGCTATGGCATGTCATAGTCACAAGGTCAAAAGGCAGATATGCCTTTTGATCCTACAATTGATTTTGTTAGTGTCTAGTCAATTGTATCCAGCTGGCTTTCAAAGTATAGCCGGCTGTAGGTTGTAGTATAAGTATTTCAAGTTCTTGTATCTTTTCTTTATGCTTTGTAACACTTGTAAAAGAACTTGAGAAAGCAATATACTGCCTCCTTGAAACCCATATTCTCTTGTTCTGTCTCTTGCTTTACTTGTGTTCTTTGTATCACCTTTGGTTACCCAGTTCACTGTTTGATTAGAGCTTAGTTAATCTCCTCATTGTGTTGTTGTGTTGTAATTGTGCTTAAGCCCTTAAACGGTCCTGCAATTGGTATCAGAGCATTCCATGCTCTTGATATAAGATCTAACCATCTTAAGATCCCTCACACTCACAAAAGCTAAACTCTTCAAATGGCTGCCATCTCTAAGACTGATATGGAGACTGGAACCATGAACAAATCCCCACTGATCACTCTTGATGATTTTGACACCTGGTGCATGAGGATGGAAGGCTTCATCAGGTCTCTTGATTCAAGAATGTGGGAATCTGTCGAGAATGGACCTTTCATACCCAGCACCCCCTCTGCTACTGGTGCTGGTATGATTCCTAAAGATGTGGCCAACTACTCAGATGAAAATAGAAAAAGAGTAGAGATTGACAGGAAGGCCATGACTGCTCTTCAGACTGCTCTCCCAAACTCTGTATACAGAGGTTTTAAGAAGTGCAAGACAGCCAAACAGCTGTGGGATGCACTAAAGCTGATGTATGAAGGCTCCTCTGAAGCCAAGGAGAACAAGAAAGATCTTCTGAAGCAGCAGTTTGAAAATTTCACCTTCAAAGCAGGTGAGACCATGACCCAACAATACTTCAGGTATGTTGAGATTGTGGATACCCTAGTGGATGGAGGAGTTCCTCTTGAGAACAGGGACATTGTAAGAAAGTTCATGTCCTCACTTCCTAGGCAATGGACACACTATTGTGTGGTGATCAAGAGGACTGAGAACCTTAAGACTCTTACTCTTACAGAGTTGTATGGGATTCTCAGTGGATACCAGATGGAGATGAACATGCAAGGTTCATCTGGCAACTCCAACAATCAAATGGGTTCAGCCCTTCATGTGGTTGAAAGGGACAGCATAGAACCTCAGCATCATCTCTTATGCTACCCTGACAACTCACAAAAGGGTCCTTTCATCACCTTCCCGGAGACACCAAGGGAGAACTTTACTCAAGGAAGCCCATTCCAAGAGACAAGTTCTTCTCAAGCCTTTGTGTCTGCAGATGAAAGCTGTGGAAATTATCTCTTCACTCTTGAAGACCTGGACTGTATCCATCCAGATGACCTGGAATACATGGAGATAGTTCAGCAAATGGCTCTCCTCACTCACAGAGCCAAGAAGTTCTACAAGAGGACATGAAGAAGATTTCCAAGCAATGCTACCAGTAGTAAGTTTGGGCTGGATAAAAGCAAAGTTAAGTGTTACAACTGTAACCTTATGGGTCACTTTGCCAGGGAGTGTAAGGCGCCTAAAGCAAATGGGGGCCAAACACAACCCAGACCAAACTTTACTGACAAAGCTCCTCAGGCTGAGAAGACAAAGCAACATGCTGCTGTTGCTGTTGAAGAAGGAGGCTTTGACTGGAGTTTTCAGTTGGAGGATGCTTCTCCAAACCAAGCACTGATGGCTGACCATGATGAAGCCAAGGTATTGGAACATCTTTGCTCCCCTGAATGCATTGCTAAAGTAAATAGATACAGGTCCTATAACCTAGAGATGAGATCTGATCTTGAGTCATTAAACATATTAAAATCTGATTTTAGAAAGTCTGAAAATGATTACAAGTTAAAGATAGAGGACTTGGAGAAAACCATTTCAGTACTAAAACATAAACATACAGATTTCAGAACTCAGATCCAAGATCTCATCACTAAGTTAACTGAATGCCAGGCTGAGCTTGTGATCAGCAAAGCCAAGGCAGAGAAGAGTGTTCTTGAAGAAGAGACCTTCAAGAACATGATATCCTCATCCCTGCACAACAAGGTTTGTTATCAAAATAGACAGGGACTGGGATCAAATGAGATAGCTCCTCCACACACAATCTTGTCTGTAAGATCTCCTAGGTGTGGAACTTGTGAAGATGAGCTTCCTCTCATAGATCCTGTAAGTGAGGATGATGAAGAAGTGATAGTGAAGAATTCCTCTGAGAAGAGTGAAGAAGAGGATTCATTTAAGGGCCACTATCCTTCTGAGGAGAAGAAATCAACTGTGATGACCAAGTCCAAAAGAAAGAACTTGATCAGAAAGAGCAAAAGGAAGGCAAAGAAGGCTCAAGAAATCAAGGCTACTTTTGATGCTAAGCAGAAACAAGTTTTTATCTCTGCAGGTTTCAAAGTAGTAAGGACTGAAGACATCAACCAAGACTCCTCAGCTAAGAGTCATGGTTCTTGTTCAAATCATCTCAGTGCCAAGAAGAAGATTGAGCTGCTGTGTACCACTGCTGCACAGCCTGGACCATCAAACTCCAAGAACAGTTCACAGCCCAAAGGAACTGTCTCAGCATCTACCAAGATGAAGGTGGAGAAGGGATGTGACCAAAGCCAGTCTTGCTCTCAAAGGGAGACTTCTTTGAAGAAGAAAATGTTGTGTGTTATGTGTGAAAGTACTTCTCACATTGCTAAGGATTGCCCATACAATCCTAAAAGTACTGTCCACATGACTAAAACAAAGACTTCAAAGAGTCTCAAGAAGTCTCAAGCTTCGGAAGGAAAGTCTGTTTCCTTCGGAAGCTCCAAATCAAAGAAGAAGGTAAGTGGAAAATTACCTTCGGAAGCAAAGTTGGTCTCGGAAGAAAGGAGTTCTTCCGAAGCACTAAAGTCTGCTGCAGTGACTGTAGATTCTTCCGAAGGATCAGTCATCAAAACTTGTGAAGTTCCAAAAGCTTCTAAGGTTTTGAAGGTCAAGTCCAAGACTCCAAAGGTGGTATGGAAGTCTAAGAAAGACCAAATGACTGAGGTTTCTCCATCAACAACAGCTGAAGATCCCCATAGTACAACCATAGGATCTATTACTGTTGCATTATCTTCTATTACTATTAATGAGCCCAAGACAAGTAAGGCTTGGGTTTCCAAATGTAACTAATCATTTTCTCTGTGCAGGAACAGCTCAAGACCAACAGGAATGTCTGGATAATTGACAGTGGCTGTTCCAGGCACATGACAGGCAATAGGTCTCTACTCCATAATTTTGAGAGAATTGATGGAGGACCAGTTGCTTTTGGAGGAGATGAAGGTGGTTACATTTCTGGAAGGGGCAAGGTCACAAATGGTAAGCTCAGCATTGAGAAGGTAAACTTTGTTAAGGAGCTTGGGTACAATCTTCTGAGTGTATCCCAATTTTGTGATCAGAGTCATAACATGCTCTTTACTGAGCATGAGTGCATTGTTCTCAAACCTGGTGTGGTCATTCCTCATGAGCATATCCTGCTCAGAGCCCCCAGGAAAGGGAACATGTACAAGATGGATTTGCAAGAAACATCTCCCTCAGGAGAAGTTTCATGCTTTCTATCTAAAGCAAATAGTGATGAGTCTTTCCTATGGCATAAAAGAATGTGCCATGTAAACTTTAAGAACATGAATAAATTAATTAAACATGATCTGGTAACTGGAATGCCAAAGAAAGAGTTTACTAGTGATGATCATTGTGTTGCATGCCTGAAAGGGAAGCAACACAAGGTATCTCACAAGCCTAAGGAAAAGAACTCCATCACTACTCCCCTACACTTGTTACATATGGATCTCTTTGGCCCCACCAGTGTAATGAGTCTAGGAAGGACCTCTTACTGTCTGGTGATCACAGATGATTTTACAAGATTCACTTGGGTCTTCTTCCTTAGAACTAAGGATGAAACCCCTGAGATTCTGAAGAATTTCATCTTAAAAGTTGAGAATCAATGTGATCACAAGGTCAAAACCATAAGATGTGATCAGGGAACTGAATTCAAGAACCAAATCCTTGATGCATTTTGTGATGAAAAGGGTATTACAAGACAATATAGTGCTCCCAGGACTCCTCAGCAAAATGGAGTTGCTGAGAGGAGAAACAGGACACTTATTGAAGCTGCAAGAACTATGTTGTCTGACTCTAAACTGCCTATCACCTTCTGGGCAGAGGCAGTCAATACTGCTTGCTATGTGCAAAACAGAGTTTTAGTAGTTAAGACACATGGTAAGACTCCTTATGAACTTTGGCACAAGAGAAAACCTTTCATTGGTTTTCTCAGGTCATTTGGATGTCCCTGCACCATCTTGAATACCAAAGATCAAATTGCCAAGTTTGCTGAGAAATCAGATGATGGACATTTCATTGGATACTCTTCTCAAGCTAAAGCTTATAGAGTATACAATCTCAGAACTAGAATTGTTGAGGAGTCAGCCAATGTGACTTTCAATGAGCACACTCCTTGTGTGGCTGGTTCTGGTCCGGATTGGCTGTTTGATCTTGATTTAGTTACCAACTGTTTTAACAAATCTTGTGAGCATGTTTCAGGATCTGCATAAAATCTAAATACAGGTGATCCTGATCCAAGATTTGAGCTAGGAAGACCTTCAACTCATACATCTTCAGCTCCAGTTGGAACTACTTCAGCAAATGAGGTTTCTATCAGCACAACAATGACAAATTCAGCTGATACATCTGGCATGCCTTCAAATTCCAGCTCAGAGGCCTCTCAACCAGATAAAGACACCTCACTTGTAGAAGACAACAATGGTGATGGTGATAGTGATCAGGAATTTCTTGATGCTAATAACCATACCATAGATGACAACATCAATGATGTCTCACACTCATTGGATCAAGTTAATCTTGATAAGTGTGATAATGTGGAGGGTGAATCTTCAAGACCAGATTTAAATTTCTCAAATTTAGATCTTTCTCAACAACTTGCTGTGATCCCTCAGCTAAGGATCCACAAGTCTCACCCCACCACAAACATCATTGGAGATGTTGTCACAGGGGTAAGAACAAGAGGACAAAACCATGAAGCAAATGTTTGTCTTCACTCTTGTTTCTTATCTCAGATAGAGCCCAAGAAAGTTGATGAAGCTCTAAAGGATGGAAGTTGGGTTGAAGCTATGCAACAAGAGCTGCTTCAATTCAAAAGGCAGAAAGTTTGGAACCTTTGTCCTCTTACTCATGGGAAGACTACCATTGGAACCAAATGGGTTTTTAGAAACAAGAAGGATGATAGAGGAATCATCATCAAGAACAAGGCAAGACTAGTTGTTCAAGGATACACACAAGAAGAAGGGATTGACTACACTGATGTCTTTGCTCCTGTAGCAAGACTAGAAGCTGTTAGGATATTCCTGGCATTTGCTGCATCCAAGAACTTCAAGGTCTACCAAATTGATGTAAAGTGTGCTTTCTTATATGGAGTGATTGATGAGGAGGTTTATGTCAAACAGCCACCTGGTTTTGTAGACCCTGATCATCCTGATTATGTCTGCAAGCTTGACAAAGCTCTTTATGGGCTGCATCAGGCACCCAGGAAGTGGTATGAGACACTATCTGAGTATCTCTGTAAGCATGGATACAGAAGAGGTACTATAGATGGAACTCTCTTCATCAAAGGACAGGGAAATGACTTATTGCTGGTTCAAGTGTATGATGATGACAGGAGAGCCCTCATACTTCAAAGAGTTCAAGGCCAACAAGAAGTTTTTCAATTCCAAAGCCTGAGCTTTTATGAAAGACTGGATTTAGTCAACTTGCCACTTGTCAATCCAAGCAATTCAAGACAAGCTGACAGGCTGGCTCAAAGAATCCAAGACAGGATCCTTGCAGAGTTCTCTCTAAGAAGGAGACTTAGGCAATCAGGCAATGTCATTGGTCAACTGGATGTTGAGGTGGACCCTAAGATTAGTTTCATAGGGGAAACCTTGACTGAAGGCCCAGTGACAGAACCTGAGACCCCTGTCTCATCATCAACAACTGCTGCTGAGGTCCAAACTCCATCTGAGACACCTGCTGGTGAAGGTGTTTCTCAGCCTCTCTCTGGCCAGAGCATGGAAGCTACTCCAAGCAATGAAGGCCAAGCTTCAATCCACCCTGAGTCACAAAGGTCTGTTGGTGACAAAGGGAAAAGGATAATGACTCCTGAGGAAATTGAGGAGGAAGAGAGAGAGAGGAAAAGGAGACTAAGGGGAGAAAGTTCCACTGGGTCATCTAGCTTCATGCAAGCTGCAATCAGGGCTGCTCCCAGACCAAATACTCAAGATGATGAGTTAAGGGCAGTCAGGATTACCTACTTACAGACCAGGAACTATGACATTGATGAGATCATCTCCCTCCCCTTAGAAGAACTAAATGAACTGGCTGACAGAGAAGTGTCAAGAGAGTTGAAGGAGAAAGAGGATGCAATGATACTTCTCCAACTCAAAGAGGAGAAGAGACAGAAAAGACTTTACAAGCATGCTCCTACTCTCTCACCAGTTCAAGAAAGTCCTGCACAGGAAGATGTGGCTCCACAAGAACCTCAGGTAGATAAAGAGGAAGATAGGATCAAGATGATCAACTACCTGAGTGCCACAGGCTTCTATCAGGCAGATGCACTTCTCCCTTTGTCCTATGACTTCATTGAGTTCGAGTATTTAAAGCAACTTGAGCTTGAGTTAGTCAAGGAAAGAAAGACAACCAAAAGGAAACTAAGGGAAGAAGCTGCAAAGTCAAGGGCCATCATTCAAAAGAATGCAAAGAAGTCTGCTGACAGACAAAGAATGGTGAGCTTCTTGAAGCTGTATGGATTCTCCGGAAGGAGACTTGGCCCCATGTCTCTATCCACCATGGATGAGCATATTAGGGTGATCAAGCAGAAGATTAAAAGTGGAGAACTCATTGACTTGCACTCTCTTCCAAGTCAAGTCCCACCTGAAGTGGAGGTCAAGTTTGAACAACCAGAGACACCTCAACCAGCACCTCCAGCTGAGCCCCAGCAAGCTTCATCTTCTGATCCTAGGCAGGGTCAAACTCCCTCTCCTTCTGAACCTGTGAGGGAGGAACACCCAACTGAGAAAGACACTGATGATCAACATGGTGCTGCAGACCAGTCTTCTCAGTTAAAGACATCCAAGAGGAAGAAGAGGATGGCTTCTAAACCAAAGACTAAGAAGAAGAAGCCAAAGTCATCTACCTCTGCACCTCAGGCTGAATCAGATCAACCTGAGGAAGTGCATGATGAGGCAGCCCAATCAACTCCTATTCAAGTGGCTCCTCTAACTAGTGAGACACCCATCTTGTCCTGGACTTACTCTACCAATCCAGAGAGATGGACTGTTATCAGAGATCAAGGTGTTGAGAATGTCTACTCATGGCAAGACATAATCAACTTACCTCTGCATGATCTCTTTGAGATGAGAAGATACTATGAAAGTCTTGATGATCCTGACCATCTCATGAAGAAAGGAATGGTCCTGATTGTACTGAAGACTACCAACATTTGAAGATCTTCCAAGTGTTTTGGTAGCATCAGCCTAGGGGGAGTTTGTAAGGATTCCTGAAGTCTGATGCAAACCAAAACAGCCTAAGTGTCTCAGCAACATGCACTAAGTACTGAAGTGATGAATGCTTCGGAAGTTTTACACAAAGCATTAGAAAATACTCTAAGTGTAAAATCTTCCGAAGCCAAGACCAATATCTTCCGAAGCCAAACATGAAGTCTTCCGAAGCTTCAGAGACAAAGTCTTCCGACGCTTTAACCTATGAAGACAGATTTCTTCCGAAGACTTTTAGTACACATGCTTTATCTGATGTACTGTTCCATAAAGCACCTTTTCCGCTGCATCTCTGTAAAGTCACCAACTTACATGAGTTGGTGAAAAGGGTCTTGCTTTTGGTAACTGTACATTGAGGTCTTGAGTCTTCAACTTTCCACTTTATGTACTTTATCCTTTTTGTATTGTATAAGGATGTGAGCTATGGCATGTCATAGTCACAAGGTCAAAAGGCAGATATGCCTTTTGATCCTACAATTGATTTTGTTAGTGTCTAGTCAATTGTATCCAGCTGGCTTTCAAAGTATAGCCGGCTGTAGGTTGTAGTATAAGTATTTCAAGTTCTTGTATCTTTTCTTTATGCTTTGTAACACTTGTAAAAGAACTTGAGAAAGCAATATACTGCCTCCTTGAAACCCATATTCTCTTGTTCTGTCTCTTGCTTTACTTGTGTTCTTTGTATCACCTTTGGTTACCCAGTTCACTGTTTGATTAGAGCTTAGTTAATCTCCTCATTGTGTTGTTGTGTTGTAATTGTGCTTAAGCCCTTAAACGGTCCTGCAATGGTTTTAGAATGCGATCCACTACCCGCAAAAAGTTTCTTGTTTAGAATTTCAGCCATAGCATTTGTAAATGATTTAGTATGCTTCTTAAACCAAATCCCACATTGTATCTATTTTCTTGTTAGCTTTTTAATATACTCTTCACCAAAAGTATCCAAGTCCATGGAGTCAATGATTGTATAAGTTTTTCCTCCACAGTCTAAACATCATCAATGCATGATTCCATGCTTAGACCTATACTTTGATCTAGAAATATTGAGAGAAATTCTTACTTTTTTAGAACAAGGTTTTCTCTTTAAAATCATCATATGTTTCTTTCTCTCTTGAGCTTGCTTGAAGGCTTGGTTTCACAAAAAAGAAGATGGTGACAAAAGTCTTTTTAAATAGACTAAGGATTATAGTTAATAATCCCTTTAAAATTCATCTTTGACACATTGATAATAAACTTTAAAATTTACATTATTTCATTAAATGTTTGAGGTGTTACACTAGTTAGGTAAATGCAAAAAGAAACTTGTAAGAAGATACTAGGGTATTCTCTCAATAGGATAAATTTATGAATCCGTAATATCTAAAGGAAATACAAACCAACACTATAATATTTATTTTTATTTATTTTCCTTAAAAACAACCAAACTTGTAGGTTCCTAGATAAACAAAATAAATAGTATTTAACTATATTTATTAAATTTAATCGGAGAGAATTACATTTTTTGAACCAAATCATAATTAGAAATGGCGTCTAGATATGGGTTTAATTAAACCCCAATCTATTGCTTCAGAACTACAAGTGAGAGTGGCGATCTAGCCTAAAATTTTAAGTGGTATCCAAAAAAAACTTTTTATCATGCATTCATGCAATAATGAAAAAATCACGATAAAAGATAAAGATAAAAAATACATGATAGATCTATCATCTTCTTGTTTTTATCGCTTGAAATCGATCCATTACATCTTCATTTGTTTTTTTATCAAATGTTTCTCTTTTGGCCGCACAAATTAGAGCGTTGTTTAGATAACCTTCCCCTATTCAATTGAGTAAATTCATCTTTGATAAGCGTTAATTTAGAAAAATAATTTACAATGGTTGCGGTAACCGCAACTGGTAAAACCAACGCTAGCTTGAATATCTAATAAATCAAAGGAGAAGAAAGATCTTTTCCGGATTCCACCATTAGACGAGAAGGTCATATTTTCATCCAACTTTGCAAATCTACTATATTTCTTTATAGAGTGATAAAATACCTTGAGATCACTCAAAAGACACCCTCTTTTATTCGTACTAAAGTCATTCGGATACATCTCAAAAATGCCAATATCTTAGATGTGTCAAACTTAGAAAACCAATCATAAGGATTTAAACCTGACATATGTTCTATAGTTATTACCTACTAAATCTGCTTCTCAATTCTTGAATTTGAATATCCAAAACCTTATTAAGAACCTCAACCTTAAAATTATGCCAATTAGTAATGACATTCTTTTTTCTTGGGTTACCATAACTTTCCGTCATATCTAACATCTTAATGTTATTCTTTCACAAAAAAGTCATTTTTTCCAACATTGAACCAAACCTGTTATCACAACCCAATCCCCGGGCACGACCAATTGTATCACATCACACAATAATAAACAACTGAACACTTACAATCAAGACCACTAAATCTAAACTGAATTAAAACTTTAATTGTGTAACATATATCCACATGTCCATCGCGTTTACATTCACAAAATATAATTTCACTACACTGCCCCAGGAAGGTTTAATCCAGTTAGTGTCTCTTACATGAAAATTTTATTCAACATATTCCACTAAGTCTCCTCACCCTATTTTATTGCCTCCCGACATTCCCTGATCTAAATAATGAGCTAAAACAAGTGACTAACAACATTATTAGTGAGTCATAATCAAAGACTCCACAATAGTTAAACAATATAACCATGTGTATAAGCAAATTGTTTGTCAAATCAAGTCTCACCTATACCCTAACAACTAGAGCAATGTCTGTCAACATATATGTCATTCCTAGTTTTACTAACATGATGGTAGGTAGGTTAAAGGCACTCCAACATAGCGAATCCCGACGTGTCATAACGCTCGAGTTTTAGGTATCCTCCATCGGGACCTTGATAATCAGTGAGCTAGTCAACAGTCACTTTGCACCAAACCTAAGATCATGCCCTCCTACCTAGATAGATCCAACTAAGCACACATATGCAGAGGTAAGAACAAGCGTCACTCTATGTGACAACATGTTATCTATGCCCGGTGCCGCTACTCGTGCTACATTTCACATACCTTAATAATTTGCATGTGACTAATAGTGACCCACACAGGACACACATAGCCATGTATGCTAATCCACATGAGAATTTAAACTTGCAACCACACAGATATCAATACATATCAACAAAATGTTTAACCAACTCGGATATAACCTCAAAAACAATAAAGAGAAAAGGACAGTTATACTCATAGTATCCGATCACGTCAGTACACCGGTTGGCAAGTTCCATAAGCGTTACGACCATATAACACATTAACCTTCATGTCAAAACGTTACCTTATGGACCGTGAAATACCGTGGGTCAACCGACTCGACATAATCACCCGACCTACCTGATCAATGTTGTGTGATCGGTCAAAAATATTAATTAAAGAGTCCTTAATCACCCTTAATAGTGAAGGGGAAGAAGGGTGTCGAATTCACAGGAAATCACATGGAAGTGCTAGTAATAATTAAACTAAAAGAATTAAACATTGAAAAGTAATTGAATTATGGATTTATTTGAGAAATACTTAAATGAATGAAATAAAAGTTTAGGTTTTTAACAATCTTGAAGAAAAAGCAACCCACTTCATGATTCAAGTTTGGCAAAGTTACAATTTTTCTTGAATGAAACCTAGTGAGAAGTCATTAATGATGACTTACACATGATATGATTTAAGTGATAATCATGGATTAAAGTTTAAAGGATCTTATTCACACAATTACCAATTTAAATGATGAAACCCTAATTCTAATAATCAATCACACAATTATTAATGACAACCAAAGTTATAGAATATCAAAATTAGGTTTAAGCATAATCAAACCGTGTAAATAATCAATCACAAATTGAATCCAAAAGAACTTAAAAGGTTCAAGATCCAATACCAAATCTAGGTTACAAACTAAGAAAAATAAGAACTTGCACAAACCCGTCCCCTGAAGTAAATCACAAATGAATTAGCTTTGCCTAATCATTGAATCTTTAAAGCCAATTAAATGAATCTTGTATATTTGATGATCTTGATGTTGGAAGAGCTTTAGAATGATGAAAAATGCCTAATTTTCGTCCAAGATTGATGTTGTAAAAGGTATTTTTCGTCCTAGGGTTAATCCCTCTTTAAAACCCCTCAAATTAGGTTAAAATCCACCAAAACACAGCGATCAGCATCAGTGGCGCCACCAGTAGCGCTTGGGTGAAACTAAGTGGAGGTCTGAATCGACTGATGTTGAAGAATCAGCGGATGAGTTGTGGTTCGATGGCGCCCCCAATGCCACCTAGGCTGACCAACGGTGGCTCTGACGGTATCGGCGTCGGTGGCACCTATGATGGCGTCAGTGGCGCCTATGATGGCGTCGGTGGCGCCACCCCATGCACAAACTTGATTTTCATGTGTGATGTTTTGATATCTTTCCGTTGATAGGTCGTGGGCCCCTTAACTCTTTTCTTAGCTCAAATTATGCCCGTTCTAAGTTACCATTGTCTTAGAACTTCTCTTTTACATATCTTCACCTCCCGAGCTCCAATTTTCATCCCGTTTCTTCCAACTTTTTCGTATTCTTCACATTTATGATACAAACACAATAATATCCCAAAAGTAACTCTATTCCTCATAATTTGACATGTAAAACATGAAAATAAAGCTTTCAAACATTGAACTTTCACCACCCAATCACAATCCCCACACTTACCTTTTGCTTGTACTCAAGCAAAGCGCAATTGTAATGTGTAAAACAATCATAAAATGCACACCACTAATCACTTATTAAAACTTGGTTAAGCTCCAAATTCATGCCCTTATTCACAAGACTTACATCGTTCAATAGATTTACATCCTAGCAAGTTAATTATGGTCAAGTAAAATAGGAAATCACCCAACTAGGCTTAACGTGCTTTTTATTTTTAGTCTCATGCACACACCCCTCACAATAGTTCACTCTTGTCGGTTTATATCTGGACTAGTAAAATATATACTAGTGTAATCACTCAATAACCTAATATACCATCTTGTCCACATAAGCTTGTATAGCAATCACACCTCCACCACTTGCATAGATCTTGCACACATCTAAAAGACTTACAGGTTTTTGGGCTTGGGTATGCGTAGGAAATTTTTGGATTTTTATAGTGCTAACACAAAGAGAACTATAAACCAGGCCGTTCAACCATTCTTATTAACATGACTAACAGAGCTAGATCAATTTGATCCATTCTAAACAACTGCTTTTTTTCCATTTAATTTTCTTTTTTCATTAATTTTTTCTTTCATAATATAAGCTTGACTTTGGATGCTCTTTTACTTTGAATGGTTTCATGGTCGGTTATCAACTAACAGCTTGGACTTTATATATCGGGTTTAACAAAAGAATGGTTTAAGGCTCAACATGGCTACTAAGAGGTAGAATGGATAACAATAAATAAACGATAACAAGTAAAGGGGTTCCTAAATTGCCTATATCATTTATGTGCAACACCTTGCTTATAGTCTTGATATGCATGAGACAATACAAGTTCTGCAACAAGAGTGGTATATGGCCTACACTCAACAAATGAATATATATGATTGTGTTTTAAGTAATAGGCTCAAAATCTCACCAAGTAGGAATTTAGGGTATCGTTATGCACATGAGTTTATTATATCAAAAGCTTGTTAACCCTAATCAGGCATCCTTAACATTTCAAAAAGTGACCCGTTAGAAATACTATACAACGCAACTTAAAAAATATGGCCATGACCTAAGATCTATACCAATCTTTTAATAAACAACAAATGACTTATATTGAAAATTTTGGTTTAATAAACACACTAAACTTCACTTGAAGATTTGCAAAAAAAATTTTACATTTTAACTTTTTTTTGAAAACTTTTACCAAATCCTCTCATCCCCACACTTGAGATGTACATTGCCCTAAATGTACTACCTAAATGTTACTATTGGTGTAGAAACAAGAGAAGTTTAAAATCTGACCCAATCTTATCATACTCACAACCCAACTACAATTAATCGATGACTCACCATCAATAATCAAAAATGAAAACTAACTATAAATTAACTATTTTTAACAATTAATCAGGGAAACAAATGTACCTGGTTTTGCCTTCATTGCAAGATCTTTAATTGTATTAGTGATCTTCAACATCTCATCCATTAATCTATAAAATATAGTAAAACATGTGTAGCAGCGAACTTCTCACTTCTTGATTAACACCTCATATTTAAATAAATAATGCATCCCCTTCCCCACACTTAAAGCATTGTATTGTGCTCAATGCCACTTTTATGTGAAATTTGATTAGAAATAGTTAAATTTTTAAATAATTATAAAAAAATTACTTTAATGATAAAAGTCCTAAACTCATTTTCATAGGAATCACGGTTGCATTTAGCATATGTAACAAGCCTTTTAAAACATCTGGTAGACCGGGGTGGACGAGTGTAGTCTCGTGAGGGTTTCTAGTGAACACACCCACAAAGTTCTTAAAATAAAATAAACTAAAATCATAAATAAAACAAAAAAACTAAAAAAACACAAAATACGTTGGGTTGCCTCCCAAGTAGCGCTAAGTTTTAGGTCTTCAGCCAGATCGTACCTAATATTTGTTATGGTGGTTTAAGTGCACATTTGCCTACCGAATTCCCAACAAACGCTTGGTAGTTGACATGCCAGTTCTGTAGTTGCTTTCCGACTATCAGCAAGTCTATTGAATATTTGTTACACAACCACTTAATGATGATTTTTCCAATGTCTTGTAATGCCACCTTCTTTTTCTTTGTCCTCAAACCCTTTTCTCCAACTTTGTTGGTTGGAAGAATAAGCATAGGGGAAGGACCAGGATAAACTTGGATTATTTTAGGCTTTGGCTCCTCTAAAGATGTTATGTCTTCTATCAACTTTAAACAAACATGTTCATGCTCTTGAAATCCTGTAACCTCTTCAACCATATCACCATCAATTATGGTATCATTATCCAACTCAAATTGCTCTTGTCTTAGTTGAGCCATATCCTCAACTAGTTGGCTAACTTGCTTAACCAATACCTTGAGTGTTTTATCTCTTTCTTTGTCTTCTTTTTTCATTTCTATCAACATGTTCAAGATTTCAACATGGTTAGAGTTCATTGAACCTTGATGCATCTCGTATGACACTTGAGCATATTCAGGATAGTAGTTATCATACTCTTCTTGGTAACTTGATAAATATGACATCTTGGGTTCATAATGGTTGACATCCCACTATTGGGCATATTTGTATTTAATGTTTGCGTGATAATTTTCTTGATAATTTGATCGTGGAGGTGGTTCATAGCGTGGATAATATGAGTAGGTTTCTTCATATTCGTAGTTTGGCCTCACATATCCCATTTGTCGCTTGTATTCAAAACATCTTCTTTCTATGTTTCTATATTTTCTCTCAAACATTGGACAATCTTGAACCTAATGATAAAGGCTTCCGCAACACATACATGGATCATTCTCCCACTCCCAATTCATGATAATATCCAAATGCTTGAGATTCTACTAAGTGCGCAAATAAACTACCTGCAAACAAGAAGCAAATTTCACGCGTAATTCCGAACTACAAAAGAATAAACAAATGAAAAATAAGAAAAAGAAAATCTTTTTGTTTTTAAGGATTTTTTAAGAAAAAAAATAACTATTACTAACGCTAAGCTCAACGATTCCCCGGCAACGTCGTCAATTTGATCGATGTCGTGTGCTCGGTCAAAAGTATTAATTAAAGAGTCCTTAATCACCCTTAATAATAAAGGGTAAGAAGGGTGTCGAATCCACAGGGAATCACAAGAAAGTGCTTGTAATGATTGAACTAAAGGAATTAAACATTGAAAAGGAAATTGATTTATTGATTTATTTGAGAAATACTTAAATTAATGAAATAAAAGTTTAGGTTTTTAACAATCTTAGAGAAAAAGCAACCCACTTATTGATTCAAGTTTAACAAAGTTACAATTTTTTCTTGAATGAAACCTAGTGAGAAGTCATTAATGATGACTTACACATGATATGATATAAGTGATAATCATGGATTAAAGCTTAAAGGACCTTATTCACACAATTACCAATTTGAATAATGAACCCTAATTCTAATAATCAATCACATAATGATTAAAGGCAACAAAAATTATAGAATATCAAAATTAGATTTAAGCATAATCAAATTGTTTAAATAATCAAATCACAAATTGAATCCAAAAGAACTTAAAAGCTTCAAGATCCAATCCCAAATCTAGGTTACAAACTAAGAAAAATAAGAACTTGCACAAACCCATCCCCTGAAGTGAATCACAAATAAATTAGCCTTGCCTAATCATTGAATCTTAAAAGCCAATTTGTAACATCTCGTATTTTTGTTAACTAAACGTTAACTTTGTTTATTCTTACAAGGGTCATTATTGACAATTATGAAACTCATGTGTTATTTATGCTTATTCTCTTTGGCTATTAATGTAAGAAAGTTAAAAATAAAAATACCAAATAATATTAATTATGTTAATATTAATAATAGTAATAATGATACAAGTCATAATTATGATAATAATACTAATAATAACAACTATAATAATAATAATAATAACAATAATAATTATAATAATAATAATAATAATAATAATAATAATAATAATAATAATAAGTATAATAATAATAATAATAATAATAACAATAATAATAATAATAATAATAATAATAATAATAATAATAATAATAATAAGTATGATAATAATAATGATAATAATAAGTCATAAAATACTTAAAACTTAAAGATCAATTTAAGTCCAGGGGGTTATTTGGCCAATTTGAAAGTTGAAATCTAAGTTTAAACATAAAATGATAGAACTACAAACTAGAGGGACCATTTGTGTAATTTGTAAAACAAACCCAAACCACCGCCCCTTTCCCCCGTTTTTCCGGCACCATACTCCGGCCAAGTCCGGCGACGGCCAAAACCATTGAATGCACTCGTTTTTCGACCCAAAACCGCTCCCAAGTCTTTTTAGAGGATGATTCGAACCGTTGAGCAACGTTTAACCGCAATTAAGTGTCCGTTTTCTAGACTAATCGAGCAAGTAACCGACGGGTAATAACCATCCAACGTTCGAGCATTAAAACTCAATTATAACTCAATTAACTAAACCTAATCAAACGTTTATCTAAGTCTAATCGGTTGCAATTATCAATTACACCTGAAACTCACAGATTCATCTTGTTCGATTACCCTTTTCGTCGTGAACCTGCAAGCTAAGCGAGAGCCACCTTCCGAGTGTTTTAAACTCCAATTGATTGGGGGTTTTGCATCAAGAACACTATTCGAAGCTTTCCACGAGTTCAATTTGATTTCCATCATCGTTTGCATATCAATCGAGCTCGTTGTGGTCGCGGCTGGGTTCATCTTTTGTTTATACCAAATTAATCCACAACACAGGTAATTAAACATGTATACATACTCGATTTTAGTCTAGAAATGAAAGCCCTAACCGTAATTTGATTAACAACATGGATTGGTGGTTCAATTTCGAATAGATTCAAACTAGGGTTCTTGGAGAATTGGGATTTATTGTTTTTAGTTGTTTTAAGAAATAGAAACCAAGCCTTAACAGGCATAGGCTACCCAGCCTAATGGTTTCACACTCACATATCATACCTAAGGTCACGGGTTCGAACCCCGTGACCTGCATATTTTTTTAAAGGCTTTTTCAGCCTTATTTTAATTATGAAAAATTTTTAATAAATATAAAATGATTTTTACAAACTTCAAATATTTTTATAATCATCCAAATTATTTTCTGTAAATTTATTATTATAAATACTTTAACATTTTTTTTCTTTTCTTTTTTAAATATTATCAAACATATATTATGCTTAGTTCATTTTTTTTAAAAAAATAGATAATATATAATAGCTTAAATCATTAGGTTATTATTGGTCGTTATGTTACCTTTAATTATTGATTAATAATGATAAAATTTGATAAGCAACTTATGATTAAAATTTATAAATTATTATTAAGGATTTAATTCCTTTAAAATTGTCTAAATGATATTTTTCTTCTATTGGACTATATATATATACGTATTTATATATATACATATGATGATGATTTCAATAACTAGCTTTATAAGAACCCCCAAATCCTTATTGAAACCCTAGTTCATGTTAAAACGTTAATATTATTATTAAACTTAAATCTTGTAAATATATATGTTTAGGCATCTTGTGAAGGATTACGTTGGAACGTCGATTTCTTTTCTTAATAATCATCAACTATATACTTATTTACCATGTGAGTTTCCTTGCCCCTTTTTCATATTTTCACACTATTTTGGGGTGAAACATGATTGCTTATACATGATACACTTATACACATTTGAGACTTGTAAATCACTTGCAATTCAACTTATATTTTGTCATGGTTATTTGTGTGTTGTAAGTGATTATATGAGATACATAGTTTGTTTACAATCATTAACTATTGCTAGCCTGGCGACGTCTTAGATCTTTGGGCCTGACAAGCCTATTTGGTGCTAAAGTCGAGGTATTGCCGACTCCTGATGACGTATGCTTGTTCATCATGGGAACCAAATACACTTAGCCAATCTTTTATACTTGTAATCAAGTCGAGGTTTGGTTGTAACGATATGTGTTCTATAACCTTACTTGCTTATGACCTATGACATGAATTGCTACTTGTAACCTTTTTCATATTATGTATGAAAACCTTGGAAACTCACCAACTATTTTTAGTTGACTCTTATTTTTATCATATTTCAGGAAACCCCCAAGTTTAAAGTGGACTTTGAAGCTTGCAATAAAACTAGGACTTGGACCTAGTTTAATAAACAAAATGTTATGCTATGTTTTGATTTATGTTTGAACTTATCCCTTGTTTGTGACTTATGGTTGTATTTCATTTTAAGACTTATGATAAATAATATTTGCAATTTAATATAGCGTTATGTGGCTGTGAACAATCTTAACCCTCACATCTCGACGATTCCGCCGTCAAGGTTGGGGTGTGACACAATTGAATAAATCTTGTAGATTTGATGATCTTGATGCTGGAAGAGCTTGAGAATGATGAAAGATGCATAATTTTTATCCAAGATTGATGTTGTAAAAGGTATTTTTCATCCTAGGGTTAATCCCTCTTTAAAACCCCTCAAATTAGGTTAAAATCCACCAAAACCTGGAGATCGGCATCGGTGGCGCCCCCAGTGCCACCTGGGCTGAAGGTTGCTGACCAACAGTGGCTCTGACGGTGTTTCTGACGGTATCGGCGTCGGTGGCGCTTATGATGGTGTCGGTGGCGCCACCCCCTGCACAAACTTGATTTTCATGTGTAACTTTTTGAGATCTTTCTGTTGATAGGTCGTGGGCCCCATAATTCTTTTCCTAGCTCAAATTATGTCGGTTTTAAGTTACCATTGTCTTAGAACTTCTCTTTTACATATCTTCACCTCCCGAGCTCCAATTTTCGTCCCGTTTCTTCCAAATTTTTCGTATTCTTCACATTTATGCTACAAACACAATAATATCCCAAAATTAACTCTATTCCCCATAATTTAACACATAAAACATGGAAATAAAGTCTTTAAACATTGAACTTTCACCACCCGATCACTACCTTAGTCACATCTGTGACCTAGGCCTAGAGTTCTCCGACTCAGGTCAATATTTCTGTCACAACTCTTGATTAACATGCGTCAAAGAGTTTGGGTTTATGCGTACTCCCAACACAATGACTAGACAGACTTAACAACCACACAAAATCCCTATCATGTGAACTCCCGTGAAATCCTCACGGTTGTGAAATGACACTTCATTATCTGTTTTGATACTAATACCGGATCTTGTCCTTTGACTTATCCATTTATCTCAAAAGTGGTCATTTTCGTTATGATATTTTCAATATGCATGTTAACTACTTAAATACCGGTTTGGTTCATTCCAAAACTCTAATTTACATGTACAAGCTATAATGATGCATAGTGTGGAGCGTTAGAACCTTACCACAACAGATCTTAACACACAGCTAGTCTTTGGCATCCACAAGCCCACCACAAAGCAATATAATACTACAAGAGAGTTCCATACAAAACATTAAAAAAAGTCAAGGAACACAACCATGTGTTTCGATCATCACCACGAGCCCTGCATAACATCAAAATCATAGAGAGAGGAAGAAAGATTTGAGTTTAGAGAGAGAGCATCGAGAGTGAGAGGTTCCAAATTGTTTAAAACTGTATTTCTTGGCTTTTATGTCGATTTTGTCCGTCAAGACTCCATCGTGGACCGCTAAGGCAACCTTGGTGTTTGCTACCAACTTAAAATGCAATATTCACATATTTCAATCGGAATATTCGCATATTGGAATAGAGTATTCCTCAAGGACTGTTAAGCAGACCATGACGGTCCGCGACCATCATGGCTAACCATTTTGACCTTGATGGTCCGCTATGAGGCCTTATCTTCTAATCCTCGACCACTTACCCTGGCGGACCATTATGGTCGCCCAAAGGACCTATAGTGGTCTGCTATGGTCTCATATTCTCAATACTTTATAAAATTTCCATTTTCCATAATTCAATTCGTGTAATTGAGCCATTTATATGGGTGATAACTCATCCATTGGCCTGAGGGATCACATCTTTCTCCCCTGAAAAGGATTCTGCCTAGAATCGATTTAATTCACGAACAGATGATGATATTTTCCCTTTCATGGACTCTTCCAGATCCCATGTAAACTTCGGACCTCGCTTGATGTTCCATTTCACTTTAACAATCGAGATTTGCTTCCTTCTCGATTTCCTCTCCTTGCTACTTTATAATCTCAACTAGCTCTTCCATAATGATTAAACATTCATCCACCTAGATCTCATCTAGTAGGGTTCTCAATGTCTCATGAGACAGACATTTCTTTAAGTTTGATACATGGAATACTAGATTATCTCCACTCAACTCTTTAGGGAGTTATACAATCTCGACTTGCTCTTCCAGTCCACCTGGATCTCATCCAGTGGGGTTCTAAATGTCTCATCAAACTAACATTTTTTTAAGTTTTATACGTGGAATACTAGATACACTCCACTAAACTCCTTAGGAAGTTCTAACTTATAGGCCATCATACATATTTGTTTAATAAACTCAAAAGGTCAAATATACTAGGGACTCAGTTTACCTCGTATTCCAAAACGAATGGCGCCCCGCCATGGCTACACCTTTCACATAACCTTGTTCTAATGGTATTTATAGGCCATCATACATATTCGTTTAATGACCTCAAAAGGTCAAATATACTAGGGACTCAGTTTACCTCGTATTCCAAAACGAATGGCACCCCGCCATGGCTACACCTTTCACATAACCTTGTTCCAATGGTATCCACCACCTATCTACATAACTCCTCTGATGATCCTAAGCAGCTCTCAGTTTTTCACGTATATTTTTCACCTTAACGGTGTTATCCATAATCAAATCAGGACCCTTCAGTTGCCCTTTCGCCCACTTCGAACCAACAAAGTGGCATTCGACATTTGACCCATACAACGCCTCAAAAGACATGGCTTTTAGACTCATAGGATAGTTGTTCTTATACGAGAACTCTATAATGGGAGATGATCATCTAAGCTACCATCAAATTCAATCAAACATGCCCATAGCATGTCCTCTAGGGTTTGTACGGTTCACTTGCTCTAGCCATCCGTTTAGGGGTGATAAGCAGTATTCGTCTCCAGCTTAGTAACACAATGTCTCATTGTGTTTTTTTTCATTATTGTGTTATCTTGAACACTATGAGTTTTAAAGAATACATTGGTAAAATCATATCATTGTATACTTTTAATTGTAAAACACTGTGATAGATAACAACAAACTTATATAATCTATAAAAAATAATATAATTAATATATTGTGTTATCTTCAACACTATGAGTTTTGTAACATATATTAGTGAAAGTATATCATTGTGTTCTTCTAATTGTAAAACACAATAATATATAACAAGTTTATATAATCTATAAAAACAATGACAAAAATAATATAAAATGATGTAAAATGTAAAACACAATGATGAATATATATAACAAATGATGTAAAATATCTTTCACATGTAATTGATATTTGATATAATGAATGTATAAAATACAATGAGCTGATATATTTGACACAATGATCAAAACGTCCTTCTTTTTAAAACAATAGAAGTACACGTATCAAGCCCACAATCCTTTTTAAAAATTTTAGAATAAATATATTTTTTAGTATAACATTATCCTTTTTTATCTTCATTAAGCTATATATATTAAATGCATTCTCTTTGTAATGTTTATGTATAAAAAAATTCAACGAATATAAATAATTGATTTAGTGCATTCACATCTAATTCATTATCATAATTTTATTAATTACAATAAAAACTAGTTTTTTTTTGTTCTTTTACAATTAAATAATAATTTTATCATTTCTCTCTTCTTCACTCACAATAAACCTTCGAAAATTTTATAAAATATAAAAGGTTGAATAATGTATTATCAAATATACTATTGAACGGTTGCATTTTATCTCTTATTCACTCACAACCACTCACAATTATTTTATATAATATAATAAGTACATTTACAAAATATAAGAAACAAAATATGAATACTCTTACACAACTTTGACGAGTTTAAATACACTTCCCTTAATTCATCGTACATACTGGCCATAATTAGCTTGGGCCTCCGATTTTATTGTGTTTGAGAACATATCTGTCAACTCTAGGTTGCAAAGTCAATGTCTTCCATGTATCCTTGTATTGGCAATTGTATTTTATATAGGAAAGACAGGAGCACCGTTTTGTTAAAACGATATTAATCATCATACAAAGCAAGTCAATGTGGATAACACTAAATAATTGCACCTACTGCTTCAAATATTAATTTGACATGTGACCTTCTGAACGCCGATTGCTAGAGTTTCTTTTATTAGTTTTTCTTATTTTAACAACAAATTTAATACTCTGTTTCGGATGATAAGTATGATTTTTATCAGGCTAATCTATTCATTTTTCAACGAGAACATAACCCTAACCCCCTAGAGGAAAACCACAACTTAGAAAACATTATGTCTCAACTTAAAGCATTTTTGCTTTGAGCGAGACTTGAACATCAACCCTTGCTATTTTTAACTGTCTTAGATAACTCGTCTTAACCAATTAAGCCAAGTATTATATATTTAGAAAAAGTTTATAGTACAAAGTGATGAATTTATGCGAAGTGTACGAAGTGATAACCATTGATTTAAGATATAAAGGGTTCAAATTTAAGATAGCACAATCACACAAGGAATGTGACTGGAGGGTAGATTTGAAAATAGCCTACAATTATTGATTTTTTTTTCAGATTCCTCCTTTTTTTAAAACGCATATAATTTTTTTATACAACATTATTTTTTTCACAAAAAATGCACCATAAAATCGAATATTTTATCCTCTTTAATATGAGTATAGTATTGCTATTATTTTTAAATAAACACATTTTTTAAAAAACGTCCATGTATTGTGCGTATAACTTGCGTGATAATTAACTACGTAATTATGAACATAACTTGTGTAACTATCATATAATTTGCGTAATTATCATATAACTTGCGTAATTATAAATATAATTATCATAATTATTTTTTTATATTGCGTAATTATGAATATAATTTGCATAATTATGTACCTTTTATGTGTTGTTGTGGTGCGCACGAAACTACCCCTGCGCCAAAAATACGTGTCATGCCCCGGTGACTTCGTATGCTTCGCACAAAAATTACACATTGTATAGTAACCGGCCCCTATATATTTAATACTTTCGTATTAGTTACTCTAGATTAACTTAAATAAGGTGTGAAGTTCTAACAAGACATGTATTTAACATGAAATTTACATGTTTAGGTTTAATTTAAATGGGGTTTACGTCAGTTGCGGGTGGAACCCGTGTTCCGGAACACGGGAACACGTTTAGCTAAATACGTTTGGGTTTGAAGGGTTCAATTTAACTACCAACCCACGAACACCAACCGTTTAACAGCCCTATGTTAACTTGCTAACTAATTCTCGACTAAAGAGAAATAGTTCTACTTATATATTCTAATCATTTTACTATGTGTAGTAACTCTTACAGAAAATTTAGTATCAATAGACTACTTAATAATAATAGGAGATTCATGTGAATAAGAATATTTAATTCTTTTGCTCAGTTTGATTGACGTGTACTCATAATTGCTGGTGCTTCTGACTTATACGCGTTGGTTTTATTTATTTCTATATAAATATTCTTTAAAAATTTATAACATACACTCCTAGAAAAGATGTTAATGAACCAACCCATGTGACAGCCCATCACCCAAGATAAATTGCTCAGCAATCTATAAATACATACCTCAAACTTTCCTCAAAGTAGTGCAAGTCTTCTTCTTATATACCACCTTAAGAAACTACTTCAAAATAGTATTCTTTCACGAGCTTAAACATACTAGTTTTCGCTCACTCGTAACTAAGACGTATGGGTCTTATGCGGTTATCTTCTTCTTTAACGTCTATTGCAAAAGGTTTTAGCAGATTGAGCTCGTATCACAGCAGAAGTTATCAATGGGATGTGCCCAAAGGTCATCTAGTAGTGTATGTTGGTGATAAGGAGAAGAGGCGCTTTGTTGTCCCGATATCATACTTGGAACAACCATTATTCCAAAACTTGTTACGTCAATCAGAGGAAGAATATGGATTTGATCATCCGATGGGGGGCCTAACACTTTCATGTCAAGAGGATGCGTTTTTCCAGCTCACAGCCATATTACATTCCTTATGATATTGTATATAAAGGCGAGTCTATTAAGTAGCAACCTCACACCTGTAAAACTTTCTGACGTGTTATATAGTATTTGAAACAGTGTGTTATATACGTATATGATACTCGAGAACATCCTCAAAAAGTGATACCAGTAAAAAAATGTAGATCAGCAGTTTTGTGCACCAATGATGAGCCTTCATTCTTCACAATTGTTTATTTTTATTCTTTAACCTTTTTAAGCGATATGCATATAAATATTTCAAAGTTATAATGTAGGCATAAAAGAGGATTCCAATTCTGGAAAGTATTGCATAGAGATTCTTTTGCGTTGGACTAAATACTAGTTGAATAGTGTGTTTCAAGTTATTGCAAACAACATTTATAAATCTGAGACTTTGTAATAAGTGAACTCCTATGTAGCACCGGAACGGGTACGGGAGGGGTACGGGTACGGGGAACGGCAAATATAAAAAATTATAGATACGGGTACGGCAAAGGTACGCCCAAAAAATATTTAAAAAAATAAAAATATATCAAAAAAATTTCAAAATAGACATTAAAGTATTAAACAAATTTCAAAAAACAAATTCCTTAAGTAATTAATTATCAATAATCAAATCACTTTCATTTGTTCATCTAGTGTGAGATTGGAGGAGCCGGTTGTTGTTCTTGTTTCCTATGTTGTCAAAGACGCTAAGCGCACTCAAGGCTGTTGATACATATATACCTAGTTTAGGAGCTTAATGTAAAATGTCTTTCATGTCTTACATATGTGTAATGAATGAGCTGAATGAAATGCAATATATGATTGATGCTTATAATGTTTAATATTTCATTGTTTATTGTGTAATAACGCATATTGAACTAACTATATAGGTTTGTGGTTGTTTGCATAGTTCTTAGTCAATAATGATTGAGAAACGTGTTCAAACTTAATCGTATGAAGTCTTCATGCGAATGGACCATGCTAATGGACCATACGCATGAATACTTCATGCTAATGGACCAGTCGCACGACTGAACCAGGAGACTGGATCAGTCGCACGATTGAGACATAAGATTGACTCAATCGCATGACTGAACCTTCAGTCGTGCGTATGAATCAATCGCATGATTCAGTCGCACGACTAAACCATGCTAATGGTTCAGTCGTACGATTGAAAACCCTAACCTATAAATACCACTTAATTCGTGGAAAAACGTAACACTTCAAGAATTTCGACACATATTCGTACCCTAGCCGTCCAGAGACTCCAGAGAGCCTGTTCCAACTTCATAGTTCGCAGTTGATCTTGTTTTAATCGTTCTTAATGTTTCTTTAATCGTTAGATTGATCTGAACTGCGTTCTCACTGATTGGATCGCCAATCAAATAGGATTCCGCACTATTTGATTAGGTATACACGCATAATCAGTTAGTACTCCGTACGTACACGGTCCTAACAAGTCGTATCAAAGCTTTGGCTCTTGATTTTACGTGTGATTCGATTGGTTTTGGTGTAAAAAATCACGTTTTTTCATTAAAAAAAACATCATCTTTTTGAGTAAAACAGTGTTTTTGGTGTCTCCAGATCTCAAAGTTTTTGTTTTTCGGCATACGGCAGATTAGGGTTCTTGAAAAATCGCGTTTTTGCGTCAAAGTGTCAAAAACCTTCAAATTTTTAAAAACAACAGCCTTCAATCGCACGACTGAATTCAATCGGACACCCATTCGCACGATTGAACTCAGTCGCTCGTCCATTCGTACGACTGAACAACCCCATTCGCTTGTCTTCAATCGCTCACTCCATACATACGACTGAATCCCAGTCGCAACCTTCATTTGCATGACTGAATCCAATCGCACGATTGAATCCAGTCGCACCCTTCATTCGCACGAGTGACCCATAAGCTTTGTCCAATCGCACGATTGGCTCATCCGCATATGTCCATTCGCACGAGTGAATCAGAGTTGTTCTCAAAGTTCAAAGTTAATACAAATGGAAGATCAGTTTTCAGCATTTACTGCCGGGAAAGATTCACGCATCCAGAACCTTCTGCTTCTGGAGAATGAGGTTGGAAATCACAATAAACCGCCTAAGCTTATAACTTTGGATGACTATCCACAATGGAAACAGCGATTCGAGATCTTTCTTAATGGAGTTGATCCCAACCTTTGGGAGTCTATTGAGACAGGGTATAGTATGCCAGTTAGTGCTAATGGTGTTAATTTAACTTTGGGAGGTATGATTGACGGCTAGGAAGTGAAGTAGAATGCTGAAAAGAAGGTGTATGCCCTGTTGACTCAGTCGATACCAAAAGATATATTTCATCTATTTTCTGAGAACAAACATGCAAAGAAGTTATGGGAAGCGTTGGAGAAAAGGTATGATGGAAATGCATCGTTGAAAGCTTTGAAGGCAAAGGCTCTGAAGAAGGAGTTTGACAACTTCTCTTCAATGGGAAAAGAAAGCTGGATGATGTCATCGATAGGTTCTACCATCTGATGAATGAACTGCACACTCATAGGGTTACAACATCAATGGAAGATAAGGTGTCTAGTTGTGACATCCGTCACCCCAAGGTCCGTCAATTGACGTGTTTGTCCGTTATCTATTCTATTTTTGGTCATTCCTCATCATTATTTGACTCTTTATGTGGACATCTTGTGTGCAATATTATCGTTGTGTGTCCATTCATTTTAACCGTGTGTGAACCTTAAAAAGACCTTTAAAACTTTCATTTCTGAAAACGTTAAATGTATCATTTTATAAATATAATAAATGTTTTAATATAACCATTTCTTAAGTCATGACAACATTAAATATACTTTACAATTAATATAAAAACCTAACGAAGTCGTTTTTCAACCGAACAAAATTTGGGAAAACTCGGGGGTTAAGTGCAGGGACTAAACTTGTAATTTTGGAAACTTGGGCTGGGTATAAATACCCCATTTCCAGCCCTAATCCCCCATTTCATCATCTTCTTCATCTTCATCTCCTCTTCACACACTAAATCACCATCTTAGCACCAAATCCGACCCGTGAGGTCTCGTTTTCTTCGTCTTGACACCGTCTACAGCTTAGACTACCCCTCCTTAGCAGGTAGTTGTCTTTGGTTGTCCATTTTTGAGCCTTTTCACGGCTGTCCAAACTAGGGTTTTGGGTGTTCGGGTTCAACCCGAACACACAAGGTCGTATGGGTGCGTGTGAGGTCTCTTTGCTTGTGTTTCATGTTTGTGTATGTTTGTTGAGTGTCTCTGGAGGTCTTTGTGGTGTAAAACCCGTGTTTAGAGTAGCTCGGGGGCTGCTCCTCCCGACCACAGTCGCGATTCTGCAGATTGGGCGACTGGGTCATCCATGCGATTGAGCCGTGCGACTGAGTGGGTCGTGCGACTGGATCATGCGTCTGAGTCAATCGCGCGACTGAGTTGTGCGACTAGGCATGTCGTGCGACTGAGTTGTGCGACTGGGTGTATGTGTGCGATTGAGTCATGCGTGCGATTGAGTGTATGCGAATGAGTCATGCGGTTGAGTGTTTGTGTGCGATTGAGTCAGTTGACCGACTGAAGGTGTGCGAATGAATGTGGTTCGCACGACTGGAGTCCAATCGCACGAATGAAGGTTCAGTCGTACGAAAGTAGCTAATTCGCGCGATTGAAGGTTGATTCGTGCGCATGGAAGTTGAGTCGTGCGACTGGGTGTTGTGTGGTACGACTGAAGGCCAATCATACGAATGAAGGCTCAATCGTACGAATGAAGCTGATTCGCACGATTGAGGGTTGATTCGCACGAATGGAGGTTGAGTCGTGCGTCTGGCCTTGTATGCGACTGAAATTGTTGTGTTTGACCCATTGTGCGTGGCGTGAGTATGTCGTGTGGTGTCGAGGTAACACTAACACAATAATGCCATTGTTTGGCCACGAAAATTAAAGTCAACGCGAGAAAGGGCACAGAAACTATTTTGAGCAAATTAAACTAACGCTTTACAACGATCAAATCGACTTATAACTATAGACACTTATTCAATGTTTCTTCGATAACAACAATACTTTTACTTAAACATCATCATTAGTGGCAACAATGTCTTGTACTTGGACCTACATAAGGTCTAGTACGTGTGTCAGTCGGTGTGTGTTGTGCGTGACCCATCCGATACGACCCGAACCGGCCCATCATTATTGCGCACCTATACATATATCATATCATTAATGCTATACAATAACTGTCAATAGGTGTTTGACTGTTTATTTGCATTCAACATTTGGGATTACATCGCTCATACATACTTACCACCTAACAAGTGAGTTTCGTGGCCCCTTTTCACTTTTATACAATACTTCAATCATTTACAAATTGGGGGAAAAGTATGCTTACACAATTTTTATGCTGTACAACTTACATACATTTTACATACAAGGAATCAACGTGATACTGTGTTGCAAGTACTATTTGATACATGCTTGGGTCTGCTGTGTGGTTCTATCTTTGCAACTATTTAATTCCAGTGTGGGAACCGACGGTTAGGTATTGGTAGTACTACTGGGTTGACACCCCCACCCTCGTTCGATGGTATACTAGTTGGTACCATCAGTGGCCAGGAACGGGCCCTTGGGTGAATATATGCCGACAATTTCTTTGTGTACGTCGCTAGGTTTGGTTGCAAAGCTCATGTCATGTGATATTTACTTGTGTAATAACTGTATTCACGGTATTCCGACGCGCTTATTTATTACAGCATCACTTACATTTTTAATACATAAACCTGCGAGCTCACCAACAATTTTGTTGACCGTTTTAAGCATATCTTTTCAGGTGATCATGCAAGTCCAGGAATCTAGGTGTGCTGCCTTAGTGGAGACCCTAGGATGCATTTTTGGGACTTAGCTCATGTTTTGTTGAACAATCTTTTGAAACAATGTTATCGCATGTAAACAATTATCAACATTTGAACTTGTTCCCGGGTTGTGGGAATTAACATTTACATTTTCATCTTATGTGTATATATGTTATCATCATCATGTTGCTCATGGCTATGTGTTGTGGACATTGACTAAACACGACACAAGTCCCCTTGTCGTCGGGTGTCGTCATGACACACATGTCATCATTTATATATATTGCTCTCTATCGCTTACCATGTGTTATGACGATCCCGGTCTCGTTACATCCCTGTGTTTCCGCTTTTAGCGGGGGTGTGACAGATTGGTATCAGAGCCATTGGTTATAGAGAATTAGGCAATACGCTTGACCTAGACTATAACCTAGGAACCTTCATGTAGATTTGCATGCTAGGACTCTGTATGCATATTATATCTCGTGTATGTGTTCCTCGCTGCTTGATTTGTTCATCTATTTGTTATGTGATCTTTCCACCCTATGAGAGAGCCCTTGTGCTCACTCTTTTATGGGGATGCTTCTATTGGATCTTCCGTTCCCTCTGCGCGCCGAGTTAGTTTATCAGATCCGGGTATTAAACCCGAAGAGATCATCACAGATCATGCTATTGCGCTTGACCTTGGACATTGAGATTTACCCTGAGGAGGAATATGTCTGAAACCTCGAAAGATGAGGAAATAGGCAACCTCCGCTAGACTAAACGTGATTGTATACATGGACTTACAACTGTTATGATGGATTATTATGGATATGATGTAAAGGAAAGTCGGATGTCATGTAACCGGATCGGGCATCATTCTCGGTACATCGTGGGTGTGGTGGGAACGCTGCGGGGAACCCTATATATAAACATCACCGGTATACCGAGAATATGCTTGAAATGGGCTGCATGGTGGTCTTGACTGACCGGAACATGAACATTGGAATTTGATAAGTGGAATACTTTTGTATCTTATGGTGACTAAAGCTGATATGTTACCTCTTTTATGATTAGAATATGCCGCCTCGAAGAGTCACCCGTAGCAGTAGTGGCGGGAGTGAAGCCCCAAGGGGCAGAGGCCGAGGCAGAGGCAGAGCACCAAGAACAAACGATGCTCCTGCCAGCAACAGTCAAGGAACAGGGAACGCCGACATGGCAGCCCTGATCGCTCAGCAATTGGCCGCACTGATTCCTACTATCGTGGCCCAAGTGAGCGACGCACTTCAACAACACCACCCTCACGGGGATGGTGGCAACGATGATGGAGCCCAAGGTGGGATAGAAACTGAAACGGGAAACGGAAACCCGACTGGAAACGAGAGCAACCAGGAAACCGGGAATGGTGGTACTGCCGGTATCGAGACTGGAGTGGTCAATGCTCGTCGGGGATGCTCGTACAAGGAGTTTGTGGCTTGTAAGCCAAGGGAATTCGATGGGAAAGGTGGGGCGATAGCCCTAACCAGGTGGTTGGAAAAGATGGAGGCAGTGATCGACATCAGTGAGTGCCTCGACAGCCAGAGGATCAAGTATGCTACTTGTTCTCTACAGGGTAAAGCCCTAACCTGGTGGAACACCCAGATTCAGGCTCGAGGAAGAGAGTCCGCGATGCAAATGTCGTGGGACGAGTTCAAAGCCCTAATCACCGAGGAATACTGCCCTCTCAACGAGATGCAGAAACTGGAGCATGAGTTCTGGAATCATGCTATGGTGGGGGCAGGGCACGCAGCTTATACTGATCGCTTTCATGAGCTGGCAAGGTTGGTTCCGCATCTGGTTACGCCGGAATCAAAGAGGATTGAAAGGTACATTTGGGGACTCGCGCCTCAAATTAGGGCGATGGTTACAGCAGCCGCTCCTCCTACTATTCAGAGCGCGATTCTGAAAGCTGGCGCTTTGACTGACGAGATGGTTAGAACAGGGGTTTTGGGCCGAGGGGCCGAGAAAAGGAAGGATGTTGGGGAGTCGAGCCGGTCGAGTGCCGGGAGGTTTGAGAAGAGGTCTAAGCCGACCAGGAATTTTGTGGCCGTGTCTCAGGCCAGAAGAGAGTATGTGGGGCCGCACCCCAAATGTGACAGGTGCAATTATCATCATCCCCCAGGGACGCAGTGCCGGGTGTGCGCTAACTGTAAGCGCCCGGGTCATTTGGCAAGAGATTGCAGAACGGCACCGAATCTTGTAGCACCCGTCAACGCGGTTAATCCCGCCGGGAACGCAAGGGCTTGCTTTGAGTGTGGGAGCCCCGATCACTACAGGAACATGTGCCCCAGGCTGAATCGGGCACCGGGTCAACAGGGCAACAACCAGCAGCAGGTGTTGGCTATCGCTGGGAATCAAGGCCCGGCTACTCAGGGGAACGCAGCTCGGGGACGTGCATTCGTCATTGGAGCTAATGATGCCCGTCAGGACCCGAATGTTGTCACGGGTACGCACTTACTCAATCATCACTTCGCATCTATATTATTTGATACTGGAGCAGACAATAGTTTTATATCTTCTGAGTTTGTGCAATTACTTGATTTGAGTCCTAGTAGGCTAGAAACTAGCTACTCTGTAGAAATGGCCAATGGTAAGGTTGCTCAGGCCGATGAGATTATTAGGAAGTGTTCGTTGACGTTGGAGGATCATACATTCGACATAGACTTGATACCCTTCGAGTTAGGAAGTTTCGATGTGATTGTGGGTATGGATTGGTTATCGCAGAATGGAGCAGAGATTGTCTGTCGAGACAAAGTAGTACGTATCTCTATGCCTAATGGGGAAGTACTCAAGGTTCAGGGAGAACGACCGGGTAAGAGCTTAAAGTTGATTTCCTGCATGAAAGCACGCCAGAGTTTACGAAAGCAGTGCTACGCTTTTCTGGCTCATGTGGTTGAAAAGAAAGACGAGGAAAGGAAACTGGTGGATATTCCAGTGGTACGGGACTACCCAGAAGTATTTCCAGATGACTTGTCTGGTTTACCTCCTCCACGACAGGTGGAATTCCGTATTGAGTTGGTTCCTGGAGCTACACCGGTAGCGAAAACGCCATATCGACTAGCACCATCCGAGATGCAAGAGTTGTCTAGTCAATTACAGGAACTACTGGAGAAGGGTTTTATTCGACCGAGTCATTCACCGTGGGGAGCACCGGTACTATTTGTCAAGAAGAAGGATGGATCGTTCCGAATGTGCATCGATTACCGTGAACTGAACAAGTTAACGGTGAAGAACCGATATCCTCTCCCCAGAATCGACGATTTATTTGATCAGCTGCAAGGAGCTTCGTATTTTTCAAAGATCGATCTTCGTTCTGGTTATCATCAGCTGAGGGTTTTTGAGGACGACATACCGAAGACTGCGTTCAGAACTCGTTATGGGCACTATGAGTTCTTGGTCATGCCGTTCGGGTTGACCAACGCACCAGCTGTGTTCATGGATCTAATGAATCGGGTGTGCAAACCTTATTTGGATAAGTTCGTGATCGTGTTCATAGACGATATACTTATCTATTCCCGAACAAAGGAGGATCATGTAGAACACCTTCGGGCTATTCTGGAGCTGCTTCGAGAAGAGAAACTTTTCGCCAAGTTCTCAAAGTGCGAGTTTTGGCTGCGGGAAGTGAAGTTTTTGGGTCATGTGGTCAATGAGGACGGGATTCACGTAGATCCCGGCAAGATTGAAGCGGTGAAGAAATGGGATACGCCCAGACACCATCAGAGATACGGCAGTTCTTAGGATTGGCCGGTTATTATCGTCGCTTCATCGCGAATTTCTCAAAGATCGCGCAGCCGTTGACCCTGCTTACTCAGAAAGACAAGAAGTTTGACTGGGGATTTGCACAAGAACAAGCGTTCCAAACGTTGAAAGAGAAGTTGTGCAACGCGCCAATACTGTCTCTCCCAGACGGAACAGATGATTTTGTGGTTTACTGCGATGCATCACATCAAGGATTGGGATGTGTATTGATGCAGAAGGACAAGGTGATTGCCTACGCTTCGCGACAACTTAAAGTGCACGAAAAGAACTACACCACTCACGATCTTGAGTTGGGCGCTGTAGTATTTGCACTCAAAATTTGGAGGCATTACTTGTATGGCACCAAATGCATCATTTTCACTGATCATAAGAGCCTTCAACACATTCTGGATCAGAAGGAACTCAACATGCGCCAACGACGTTGGGTAGAGCTTCTTAGCGACTACGATTGTGAAATCCGGTACCACCCGGGGAAAGCTAACGTGGTGGCTGATGCCTTAAGCCGTAAAGAACGTGTGAAACCACTACGTGCACGAGCGTTGGGATTGACCATCCAAACCAACTTGAGAGCTCAGATTCAAATTGCACAAGGTGAGGCATTGAAAGAAGAAAACCTTGCGGGAGAAGAGTTCCGGGGGTTAGATAAACAGATGATTCGCAAGGATGACGGTATTCAGTACTTCATGGATCGCATATGGGTACCCAAATGGGGAGGTGTTCGAACCTTAGTCATGGATGAAGCCCACAAGACGCGATATTCTATTCATCCTGGTGCAGACAAGATGTATCATGATCTTAAGGATCTATACTGGTGGCCAGGCATGAAGAAAGACATTGCCTTATACGTCAGTCGATGTTTGACGTGTTCGAAAGTCAAAGCTGAACATCAAAAGCCATCGGGATTATTACAGCAACCTGAAATTCCCGAGTGGAAATGGGAGAACATAGCTATGGATTTCATTACCAAACTCCCTAAGACAAACAGCGGTCACGACTCGATATGGGTCATTATTGATCGAATGACGAAGTCCGCACATTTCTTGCCTATCCGAGAAGATTACAAGATGGATAAGTTGGCGAGATTGTACATCAAAGAGGTCGTGACACGGCACGGGGTGCCGGTGTCAATCATATCCGACCGTGATAGCAGATTTACTTCACGTTTTTGGCAGACGCTACAGAAAGCGATGGGCACTCGATTAGACATGAGTACAGCCTATCACCCTCAAACAGATGGCCAAAGTGAACGCACTATACAGACGCTAGAGGACATGTTGAGAGCGTGTGTAATCGATTTCGGTGGTAGTTGGGATGCTCATTTACCGTTGATTGAGTTCTCCTACAACAATAGCTACCATACAAGCATTGGATGTGCTCCATTTGAAGCGTTGTATGGAAGGAAATGCAGATCTCCCGTTTGTTGGGCCGAAATCGGTGAGAGTCAACTGACAGGCCCAGAGATCATCCAAGAAACAACAGACAAGATTTTCCAAATCAAAGATCGACTTAAAGCCGCGCGAGATCGCCAAAAGAGCTATGCCGACAATCGTCGGAAGCCTCTAGAATTCAATGTTGGGGATCGTGTGTTACTCAAAGTTTCCCCTTGGAAAGGAGTCGTTCGATTCGGAAAGAAAGGGAAGTTAGCCCCAAGATACGTTGGACCATTTGAGATCACTGAAAGGATCGGTCCAGTGGCTTACCGATTAAGGTTGCCACAAGAGCTTAGCGGTGTACATGATACTTTCCACGTGTCAAACCTCAAGAAATGTTTGGCCGATGAATCCCTTCACGTGCCAATCGAGGAAATCAAGATTGACGACAAGCTTCATTTTGTTGAAGAACCCATTGAGATCATGGATCGAAAGGTCAAGCAACTGAAGCGCAGTAGGATACCTATTGTTCGCGTAAGGTGGAATTCAAAACGAGGGCCAGAGTTTACATGGGAACGTGAAGATCAGATGAAACTCAAATATCCACATCTTTTCGAGGATGACACTCTTGGACCTAACTCCAGCTGAATTTCGGGACGAAATTCTCTCAACTGGGGGATACTGTGACATCCGTCACCCCAAGGTCCGTCAATTGACGTGTTTGTCCGTTATCTATTCTATTTTTGGTCATTCCTCATCATTATTTGACTCTTTATGTGGATATCTTGTGTGCAATATTATCGTTGTGTGTCCATTCATTTTAACCGTGTGTGAACCTTAAAAAGACCTTTAAAACTTTCATTTCTGAAAACGTTAAATGTATCATTTTATAAATATAATAAATGTTTTAATATAACCATTTCTTAAGTCATGACAACATTAAATATACTTTCAATTAATATAAAAAAAAACTAACGAAGTCGTTTTTCAACCGAACAAAATTTGGGAAAACTCGGGGGTTAAGTGCAGGGACTAAACTTGTAATTTTGAAAACTTGGGCTGGGTATAAATACCCCATTTCCAGCCCTAATCCCCCATTTCATCATCTTCTTCATCTTCATCTCCTCTTCACACACTAAATCACCATCTTAGCACCAAATCCGACCCGTGAGGTCTCGTTTTCTTCGTCTTGACACCGTCTACAGCTTAGACTACCCCTCCTTAGCAGGTAGTTGTCTTTGGTTGTCCATTTTTGAGCCTTTTCACGGCTGTCCAAACTAGGGTTTCGGGTGTTCGGGTTCAACCCGAACACACAAGGTCGTATGGGTGCGTGTGAGGTCTCTTTGCTTGTGTTTCATGTTTGTGTATGTTTGTTGAGTGTTTCTGGAGGTCTTTGTGGTGTAAAACCCGTGTTTAGAGTAGCTCGGGGGCTGCTCCTCCCGACCACAGTCGCGATTCTGCAGATTGGGCGACTGGGTCATCCATGCGATTGAGCCGTGCGACTGAGTGGGTCGTGCGACTGGATCATGCGTCTGAGTCAATCGCGCGACTGAGTTGTGCGACTAGGCATGTCGTGCGACTGAGTTGTGCGACTGGGTGTATGTGTGCGATTGAGTCATGCGTGCGATTGAGTGTATGCGAATGAGTCATGCGGTTGAGTGTTTGTGTGCGATTGAGTCAGGTGACCGACTGAAGGTGTGCGAATGAATGTGGTTCGCACGACTGGAGTCCAATCGCACGAATGAAGGTTCAGTCGTACGAAAGTAGCTAATTCGCGCGATTGAAGGTTGATTCGTGCGCATGGAAGTTGAGTCGTGCGACTGGGTGTTGTGTGGTACGACTGAAGGCCAATCATACGAATGAAGGCTCAATCGTACGAATGAAGCTGATTCGCACGATTGAGGGTTGATTCGCACGAATGGAGGTTGAGTCGTGCGTCTGGCCTTGTATGCGACTGAAATTGTTGTGTTTGACCCATTATGCGTGGCGTGAGTATGTCGTGTGGTGTCGAGGTAACACTAACACAATAATGCCATTGTTTGGCCACGAAAATTAAAGTCAACGCGAGAAAGGGCACAGAAACTATTTTGAGCAAATTAAACTAACGCTTTACAACGATCAAATCGACTTATAACTATAGACACTTATTCAATGTTTCTTCGATAACAACAATACTTTTACTTAAACATCATCATTAGTGGCAACAATGTCTTGTACTTGGACCTACATAAGGTCTAGTACGTGTGTCAGTCGGTGTGTGTTGTGCGTGACCCATCCGATACGACCCGAACCGGCCCATCATTATTGCGCACCTATACATATATCATATCATTAATGCTATACAATAACTGTCAATAGGTGTTTGACTGTTTATTTGCATTCAACATTTGGGATTACATCGCTCATACATACTTACCACCTAACAAGTGAGTTTCGTGGCGCCTTTTCACTTTTATACAATACTTCAATCATTTACAAATTGGGGGAAAAGTATGCTTACACAATTTTTATGCTGTACAACTTACATACATTTTACATACAAGGAATCAACGTGATACTGTGTTGCAAGTACTATTTGATACATGCTTGGGTCTGCTGTGTGGTTCTATCTTTGCAACTATTTAATTCCAGTGTGGGAACCGACGGTTAGGTATTGGTAGTACTACTGGGTTGACACCCCCACCCTCGTTCGATGGTATACTAGTTGGTACCATCAGTGGCCAGGAACGGGCCCTTGGGTGAATATATGCCGACAATTTCTTTGTGTACGTCGCTAGGTTTGGTTGCAAAGCTCATGTCATGTGATATTTACTTGTGTAATAACTGTATTCACGGTATTCCGACGCGCTTATTTATTACAGCATCACTTACATTTTTAATACATAAACCTGCGAGCTCACCAACAATTTTGTTGACCGTTTTAAGCATATCTTTTCAGGTGATCATGCAAGTCCAGGAATCTAGGTGTGCTGCCTTAGTGGAGACCCTAGGATGCATTTTTGGGACTTAGCTCATGTTTTGTTGAACAATCTTTTGAAACAATGTTATCGCATGTAAACAATTATCAACATTTGAACTTGTTCCCGGGTTGTGGGAATTAACATTTACATTTTCATCTTATGTGTATATATGTTATCATCACCATGTTGCTCATGGCTATGTGTTGTGGACATTGACTAAACACGACACAAGTCCCCTTGTCATCGGGTGTCGTCATGACACACATGTCATCATTTATATATATTGCTCTCTATCGCTTACCATGTGTTATGACGATCCCGGTCTCGTTACATCCCTGTGTTTCCGCTTTCAGCGGGGGTGTGACACTAGTTTTGCAGATGGTTTGCCAGAAAAATAGGACTCGTTTGTGTCTAATCTGAGACAGAACAATATTCTGTCAAGGTTGGATATAAATGACTTCATATTGAAGTTGAGAGAGGAACTAAGGATGAAATACAAGTCTCAGAAAGGATCCTACGACCAGAATCCTTCACTTTATAACTCAACTCCCAATCCAACCCGCTCAGGAGCACCTCTTCAAACTGCCTTTGTGTCTAGTTCAGCAGCTCCTTCCCAATCCACTACTTCAGGATCTGAAACGTCAGGGTCGTCTTGCACCCAATATATAGTGCCTGAAGCAAATGCTACTAAGTTGAAGACCGAGAATCTCGGTAATATTACTGTGGAGGTTGCAAAGGAGCACATGGACCTTCTAGCTGCAGTTGTTCATTCGTATGATGGTCTAGTTGCAGGAAGAATTGGAAATTGCCATCTAGCAGATGAAGACTACGAGCAGGTGGATGAAAATGAACTGGAAAGAATGGATATTATGTGGGCTTTGGCAAGTGCTGTCAGGAGAGCTAAAAAGTTTGTGAAAAAGACTGGACAGAACTTGGTAGCCACAAAAGATACTACCTTTGGTTTCGACAAAACCAAGGTCACTTGTTTTAACTGTGGAGAAAAGGGGCTTTTCAAACGTGAATGTGTGAAGCCCAAGAAAACAGGTAACGAGAATCCATTCTCGTCTTTCAACCGTCAAGACAAACCCACGAGTGGAGTTGCATCGTCAAGCAAAGATACAAAGGCCTTGACTGCTCAAGGTGACGAAGGACAAGATTGGACCTTCAAGTTTGTGTCTCCGGGTGAATCGAACATTGCTAATGTCAAGGGTTTGGATTATGACACTGCAAGTGAAGGTGACATTGCAGTGGAACTAGTGATGTCAGAAAATGAAGATACTGCTAATGTGGTCAATCACCTGATTGAAGAAGATCTTAGAACGACAAGTTCAGAATCTCCAGCATCCGAGGAATCAAACTCTGCGCTGATGGCTGATTCAACCGAATCTTCACAGGGTGTCTGTTACAGTGCTATCACAAACACCTGGATTGTTGATAGTGGGGCATCTAGACACATGACCGGGAACCTGTCTCTCCTTTTCAATGTCAAACAAATTAAAGGGGGACATGTATCATTTGCTGGAAATAAAGGAGGATACATCACGGCTCAAGGCAAAGTGGGAAACCAGAAAGTCAAGTTTGACAAGGTCAACTACGTTCAACAATTACAAAATAAAAGGGGACAAAGGATATAACAAAATAAAGAGCTGGTAACTACATTGGAGTCACTCTACAAGCTGAAGGTAAGGCAAATCCGTTCGGACAACGGTACCGAGTTCAAGAACCAGTGGATAGAGCCATTCTGCAAAGAGAAAGGAATTGTACACCAGTTCACATCTGCCTACACTCCACAAATGAACGGAGTAGCTGAGCGAAAGAACAGGAGCTTGATAGAGACAGCAAGAACGATGCTAGCTGACTCGAAACTGCCTATCCAATTTTGGAACGAGGCCGTAGCTAATGCATGTTACACCCTAAATCGAGTCCTGGTGGTCAAACGTCATGGTAAAACGTGTTACGAGTTGCTCCAACGACGTAAACCTAATCTAGAGTACCTCGAACCGTTTGGCGCACCATGTACGCTGCTGAAGAAAAATCAGTCAGGGAAGTTCAGTGAAAAGGCTGAAGAAGGAATTTTTCTAGGATACAACATACCGAATAAAAGAGTTTACAACAACTCAACGGGTCAAGTGTGGTGCAACGTCGACGTTCAGAGATACACCACCCCCTTGTTGGAAAAGGACCTGCATTCTTCTTCGATTATGATGGATTCTTTAAGTCCTTCAACATCCTTCTCTCCCCTTCTGATGATGAGTTAGCGACCAGAATGATGTATGATGTCTTAAACACACCGTCCCTAGACTCGACAACATCAGTTCCACACGGTGATTCTTCTAGTCCTTTAGGGGGAGCACTTGATGTAAGCGACTCCTCCTCTGATGATGAAGAAGTGGAAACTGAACAGGTGAACCAGGAGGAACAGGTTCCTGCTACAGCAAGTACACAAGCATCAAACCCTGATGCCTCTGACTCTTCGGAACCTCAAAATCCAACAGCTTCAGATACTAAAGCTATGGTTTACAATCTGGAAAATGAGGTAGCTGTTCCCACCACTCCTGGATCCCGATTAAATGTTTATCATCCTTTGGACAAATGTCATTGAAGATGTTTGATCAGGAGTACAGACCAAAAATCAGCTATACTCAGCTGATTATGCCTCAATCATGGAAAAAGGATATCTTCACGACAGTGCTTATCGATGTTTTGTGTCTCAATTTGAGCCAAAATATGTTAGTGAAGCATTAAACGATGAGGCATGGGTAAGTGCCATGCAAGAAGAACTCCTTCAATTCAAAAAGCTAGGAGTATGGACATTGGCAGACAGACCAAAAGGTGCGAAAGTCATTGGAACTAAATGGGTCTTGAAATGCAAGAAAGACAACCAAGGGGTCATAATTCGCAACAAGGCTCGACTTGTCGTTCAAGGTTTTAGACAAGTCGAAGGAATCGATTATAATGAAGTGTTTGCACTTGTGGCTAGAATGGAAGCAATCCGTATCTTCCTAGCCTATGCATCTTACATGAAGATTAAAGTTTATCAACTAGATGTGAAGAGTGCATTCCTTCATGGTGAAATCCGGGAGACAGTGTATGTCAGTCAACCCGAAGGATTTGAGGATCCCTATCATCGGGATAGAGTTTACAAGCTTGATAAAGCTCTCTACAGGCTCCATCAAGCCCCGAGAGCATGGTATGAGAAACTCTCCACTCATCTGGTGAAACACGGCTTTCGTAGAGGAGTGATTGATTGTACACTGTTCATCAAAGAAAAGGATGGTGACTTACTGCTGGTACAGATTTATGTTGATGACATAATCTTCGGTTCCAAAAACGAAGATCTATGTAAAGAATTTGAAGCAGTAATGAAAGCTGAATTTGAGATGAGTGCCATGGGAGAAATGAAGTTCTTTCTCGGGTTACAGGTGGATCAGACACCAAATGGAATATTTCTACATCAGACCAAGTATGTAGGTGATATCCTAAGTCGGTTCGATATGGAGAATGCTTCGGCAGCTGGGACTCCACTAGCTACAAACCACGACGTGGCACCCGACGAAAATGGTGATCTGGTGGATGCCACCATGTACCGAGGAATGATTGGATCCCTCATGTACCTCACAGCCTCACGACCGGATATCATGTACGCGACGTGTCTTTGTTCCAGATATCAGGCGAAACCGAAAGTCAACCATCTCATAAGAGTTAAAAGGATATTTCGATATCTGAAGGGTACCCCAACACTCGGGCTGTGGTATCCTCATGACGATGATTTTGAGCTTACAGCGTATAGCGATTCAGATTATGGCGGCTGCAAAATGAATTACAAGTCAACATCTGCAGGATGTCAATTTTTTGGGAGAAGATTAGTCACCTGGCAATGTAAGAAGCAGACCTCCGTTGCTCTGTCAACATGTGAAGCTGAATACGTTGCTGTTGCAAGTTGCTGTTCACAAATCATCTGGATTCAACAGCAAATGCACGACTATGGTTTGAAATTCTCTAACACTCCTATCTTTGTTGACAATTCTGCTGCTATAGCCGTAACTAACAATCCTGTCCAACATCCTAAAACTAAACACATCGGAATTAAATATCACTTTATACGTGATTGTTTTGAAAAGAATTTAATCGATGTGGTTAAAATTAATACGGATTTTCAATGCGCTGACCTCTACACAAAAGCCTTTGATAAACCGAGATTTTTATATCTGTTAGAGGTCAATGGTGTGAAAAAGAAAAGTGATGTGATCACAGAGGATGAAAATGTTTACTCCGACAACGTTTTGTTTTTATTTTCTTTTATTTTTCTTATTTTAATTTCCTGTTTCTATAAAATCCAAAAACTCAAAAAATATTTTCGGTTTTAGAATTTTAGGGGGAGAATAGGTTAGAGTAGTATTAAATTAGTTGTTTTATTTAATTACTTAAAAATAGAAAAAGGGGGAGAAGGACAGCTTAGCTAAAAGAATAGAAATCAAATCTGTGATACTGATTCAACAAATGATAGTACACGGGGAACATATTATTTGGGACTTCAAAAAATTTAAATGATTAAGATGCAAAGTTCAAAGTATAAGTCTGAGAAGTATAAGCGAAATAAAAGGAAAAATGATAGTAAAACTAGTAAGCTACTAAGGTAACATAGAGAAAGTAGACCTAGAGGTTGCTAGTTCAGTATATGATGTGTCGGTAGATTCAACACAATAGATGAGTAGACCTCATTGGTGATTTAAATTCAAACTAAATTGTTCAACTTGCTGTGGGTTTCCATCTTATCTCTGGTAAACACAATCAACGTAGTTCCAATAAGGGGTGACGAGCAAATAAACGCCACAAATGTGTGCGGATGACCATAAAAAGAGCAAAGCACGAAAAAAAACGTGTAAGCGCTATCAAGCTGATAACAAATGTTGTTTGTGCGTTACGTGCAAAAAGAAAAGAAAAATGCTCTCACAAGAAGATAGGTTGTGTGCCTCTCTACTGTGCGATGGCACTGACCTGAGGATAAGCATAACCTAAATATTCTAGATTTCATTATTGTTTGCGCCTCTCTGTTGTGCGATGGCATTGACTTGAGGCTTGGCATCTCTTTGAAAGCTCTTAGAATAGTTTCTTCTTGTCAAAATACCCGTAGACCGCTCACAAATCTCCTGAGGAACGTTGATTACCATATAAGCGTGGGATCCACAAATGCTTGTTGAAATAATTAAACCTTAATTCATCACTAATGTGTGTCAAAAATCAGTGTATGGATTTAAGAGGACAAGTATACTGACAATCATCGTGGCTGCAATTCTTGAAAGTCCAAATCAGCGTGTGCATCTTATAGCTCTAGTATGATTTCCTGAAATTGCTATTGACTCTCGGACAAAACAAGAATCTAGCATCAAAATAGTTTATTAAAATGTCTCAAATGATTCTGGTATGCCTGTATGTTTCAATAATGAATCGTACCATAAATGATAAAATAGAATTGAGGTTGTGCTGTCCAGGAAGTAAAATCGATTAGAAGTACTCTAATAGGTTTAGATCCATCTCAAAATTCAAAAATACTAAAATATGTCCTAATCTCGTTTTAAATTTCTAGGTGTTTTATTTAACTTTTAGTATTATTAAGAAAAAGTCGGACTATTCATATGGAATCAATCTGCGGATCACTCACTCAAAAGGGTCACGTTTGAGGTGACCAAAACGTTCAAAACTAAAATGAGTCACGTCTTAGGTGACAAATTCAGTTTTAAGTAAAGGATCACATCTGAGGTGATCAAACAGTTTTTCAAATTAAAAAGATCATGTTTGAGATGATCATAGTTCATAAAGTTTTATCTATAGTTAAAAGGCTAAGTGTTTGAAAAGTCATAAGGTCAAACTCATAAGTATGAGCCATTCGCACGACTGGACCATAAGTATGGACCAGTCGCACGATTGGATCATACGTATGAGCCCAATCGCACGACTGAACCACACGTATGGACCAGAAGTACGATTGGACCATAAGCATGGGTCAATCCATGTGATTGGATCACCAGAATGAACCAATCGCACGAATGGAGGTGACCGAATGAGTCAGTCGTACGACTGAAACCTAGTCGCACGACTGAATGTGACCGACTGAGACCCAGTCGCACGAATGAAGCGTGCGAATAGGTCCAGTCGCCCGACTGAAGATAAAACCAGTATAAATAGGGCTAAAGTTGGTCGCATATCCTCCTCACCCTTCAATCGTTTCCAAATCGCCCAAAACCACAAATACTCTGCCAAAATTTTATTTAGTCGATTTCTCACTGCTATTGTATTACTGACGTGTTTTCACATCATCTGCAGGTAATGAACGATTGAAATCGCACATAAATGCGCAGTGTATTCAAACCCTAACATACCCAGTTGATTAAAAATCAAGAAACAAGTAACAACCATCAAATAGACCAACTAAACGTGCATAATGGTTAAAATAAAGGACATAAAGTGACATTTAAGGTTCCTGCGAGTCTAAAAAATCTATACACAACGTTTAACATCAAGTTTTGACCTAGATTCAGTGTTAGAGTGTCGAAAAGAGAGTTATCCGACTGGACACTCCGAATGAACTTCAATCGCACGATTGAACTGGGCGAATGGCCCAATCGGCCAAATGAACAAGGCGTATGAGCTCAGTCGCACGATTGAACTCAACCGCATGTTTAGTCGCACGATTGAACTCAACCGCATGCTTAATTGCACGATTGAACTCAGTCGCATGCTTAATCGCACGATTGAACTCAACCGCATGCTCAATCGCACGATTGAACTTAGCCGCATGCTTAATCGCACGATTGAACTCAGGCGCATGCTCAATCGCCCGACTGAACTCAGTCGTATAATTCAATCGCACGATTGAACCAGACTAATTTCAAAAGAGTTTAAGTTTCAACAGTTTCTGTTATAGACAATTCTAATGTTTATGTGTATTGTGTTACAGAAACATGGCAGAAAGGTGGACTATCAACACCAAGCACAACATCTGTGCTCACCTTGATCCTACATCCCGGAACGCTGCTGAGTTCTCAGGGATTATAGCCTTTCTGCGCAGATCACGGATCTACAAGGCTATCTCAACTCCGTGCACACCTTACAGATCCATCCAGCAGTCATTCTAGGAAGGTGCCTGGGTTGACAGATCTACGGAGCCGTACTGTATTCGCAGCACCATCTGTGGGCAAGAGATAGAGGTGATAGCAGACATATGACGTGTTCTAGACATGGGTGATGATGCTGCTCACCCAACCAAGTTACACCCCTTGACTGTTTGGGGATGTTTTCTCAGGATGAAGTACTCTAGGGACATCAACGCAGGGGTGCTGAACAAAAGCAACTTGTGTCCCTAGTTCAAGTACTTAGCACACGTCATTCTCAAGTGCATTGCTACAAGGAGGGGTGGATTCGATGATCCCTCTGACCAAATCCAGAATGCCTACGTGGCACTGGTGCTAAACCACCCAATCAGCTTCTCTAACATGATATTCACGTACCTGATCAAGAACCTTGACAGAATGGGTAAAGAGAGCTTCTGCATGTATCCACGGTTCTTGCAGATGATCATCGATGAGAAGCTCCCCTTACTGCCAAAGGAGAAGGACGATGCGGTGAGTTTGGAGGTATGGATGACACTACCCTAGGGCGGATGAAGGTATACATGAGAAAGCAGGTGAAACCCCCTATGAGGTGGTTGTTTGGGCATCTGGCCCAGGAGGATTATGTGGCGCCAGCTAGGAGAAAGTGCCGCCACGACGATAGTGATTCAGATGTGGAGCCTATTGCTCTATCCTCCGATGATTCTGACGATGATGACCAAGGTGATGGTCCAGGAGCTGAGGGTCCGGGTGGACCCGTGCCGGCTCTAATCCACCCTGATTTTCAGATGGATGAGGAGGTGGAGTCGGACGTGGATCCTCTTGTGCGAACGGTGGGGAGCCGGGTCGTAGCCACTGAAAGAGGGCTCAGGGCGGTGGGTGGACGCCAGGGTGAGTCCGGGGATACTGTTACTACTGATGCTGATCCAACTTACACCCCGGACCAGCCCAGCAGCCAAGGGGGAGCCTCTGTTTCTAAGGGCTCCAGGAAGAAAAGGATGGCTCACCCTTATGGCAAAAAAGGTAAGAGGCCAAGATTTACATTGACCACATCCACCACTACTGCCACAGCCGCCACTACTACTGCCACCACCACATCTCCCACATCCACCACAACCCTAACTGCTACTACCACAACCCCAACCACTACTACCACACTCCCAACCACCACTACTACAGCCAACCCTTCACCATCCACTCCTATCCCACCACCCATATTCAACACATCCACCACTACCACCACCAGCCACCAAGCAGGTCCATCAACCCACACCACCTTCACCACAGGACCCACTCTACCCTCCATTGGGGTAGAGGAACAGCTGGCTGCACTAAACCGCATGGTGCTGAAGCTGTTAGCTGCTGATGAGGAAAGAGCTGCTCAGCTAAGTCAGCTTGTGGAGCTAAATGCTGCTCAAGCACAACAGATTGCCCAGCAAGCACAACAGATCTCCCAACTTTAGGAGCGCAATGACCAATCAGTGAAGAGGATTGAGGAGTTGGAGGCCTCAAACAAGACGATAATGCTCAAACTGAAGGGATCAAAAGATGAGCCTCTGAAGATTAAAGAAGATGATGGGGATGATGATGATGAAGATGATGATGATGATGAAGATGATGATGATGATGAAGAAGATGATGATGATGATGAAGATGATGAGTCTGATGACGAAGATGTCAGTGATGATGAAGGGTCAAGGAGAAAGAGGAGAGGAGATGAAGATGAAGAAGGTGATGCAGCTGCATCACCCTCAGCTCAGGGTCAAGAATGGAGGACAAAGAAAGCACATCCTCAACCCCTGCTGTTGAAGAATTGACTGATAAAGACAAAAATCAAACATTTCAGCAAGATGAGTATGATGTTGCTCCCCTACAGCAAATCAAGTCTCAATTAACAATGATTCTTGATTTGCAAGGGATTGTCAGAAGGTCGGTGAGCTATACTTCCGAAGAAGGAGAAATCATACACGACCTGACTGACGAGCAACTTGCAGAGATGTTCAGGATAAACCCAGATGAGATTGTCAAAGATGCACCTACTTTTGATGTGACCAGTGATGACGAGCTCAACGATGTAGATGAAATAGAGATTGAAGATGTCACAGCCAAGCATTATCCAGAGTACACTGACCGAGAGGGCAATGTGATCCCCAACTTGGGTGACACTCTCGGCAGTGCTACGTTCGACAAACTGGATGAGATGGAAAAAGAGACTGAGAAGAATGAAATCCAAGCCCAAGCCTCGGAGGCTGATGTTGACATCAAAAAGGCTGAATGGGCGGCTTGTTTTGCTGAGATACGGGCCCAACGCACTGCTCAAAAGCCAAATGCCTACACCAAGCTCTACAAAGTCAAGAAACATCTAAAGGTGTCGGGCAAGATTATTGCGTGGGTGTATTTTGAGGATCTTAACGTGTATTCAGTTAAGAGGGAGAAGGGTATAGAGTACTTCAGATTCCCACACAATCTGAAGACTCTCCCTAGTTTGGAGCTCAACCAGGTGGCACGCCTAAAATTGTTATATGCTGATCCGAGAAAAATGCCAGGCTGGTTTGAGGTTGCACTAAGAAAAGAATACTATACCAGGTGGGTAAACTTCAGACCTTAACAACCGAAGAGGTATATCCGAAGGTCTGAAGTGGACCCGATATCTGGAAAGCCAAAGGTGGTGCTGAAGTGGAGTCCTCCGTGCACAATGTCCAAGATTCCCTTACGGGAAATGCCACAGGACTTCACTCCACACTTCAAATGGTGGTATTACGATTGGAGAACAGGCGAAGCGGTCATAGTTCTACAGAGAGAGAGAGCAAAATGGAAACTATCCGGGTGTTCGACCCAATGTGGCTAACTAACTTGTCTGCAGAAGATGTCTATACCTTATACAAGTGGCCACTATTCTATGACTCGCAAGATATAGTACAAGCCCTCCAGTTCCAGAATGTTATACAACTCTGTTTTGCATTCAAGATACATGCCGGAGTTACTAGAGAGGAAAAGTACAAGAAATTTGAGGAGCTAATGAAGAATGTTAGACACTAATGTAAACTAGGTCCAAGGGGGAGTTTGTTGATACATATGTACCTAGTTTAAGAGCTTAATGTAAAATGTCTTTCATGTCTTACATATGTGTAATGAATGAGTTGAATGAAATGCAATATTTGATTGATGCTTATAATGTTTAATATTTCATTGTTTATTGTGTATAACGAATATTGAACTAACTATATACGTTTGTGGTTGTTTGCATAGTTCTTAGTCAATAATGATTGAGAAACGTGTTCAAACTTAATCGTATGAAGTCTTCATGTGAATGGACCATGCTTGTTGATGCATGTATGTCCCTAGATCATGAGTTGTAATGTAATGAATCTTGTCTGTCTGATTATGATGTAATTTGTATTGATTAATGAAATGACATGAATTGTTTGTTACTTGTGATGTTTAATATTTCATTAATGAGTCGTGATTGAATTGATTGGGTTTATGATTGTTTGAATGGTTACACATTATGTTATATTAATTAAAACATTCAAACTTAACTTAATGAAGTTCTCATGCGAATGGCCCCATGCGAATGGACCACATGCATGAATTACTTCATACGATTGACTCAATCGCACGACTGAACCAGGAGACTGGATCAGTCGTATGATTGACACATAAGATTGGCTCAATCGCACGACTGAACACTCAGTCGTGCGAATGAATCAACCGCATGGTTCAATCGCACGACTGAATCATACTTATGGCCCAGTCGCACGATTGAACAATACTAACCTATAAATAGACCCAAATCGTGGAAAAACGTAAGCATTCATCCCATTACGATTCCAGACGTACCCTAGATGTCCAGAGACTTCCCAAATCGTTCTCCAAGTTCACAGAGCACATCCTAATCGACTTCTAACGTTAGATTCAATCTTGATTGATTCTTCGTGTGTTCTCACTGATTGGATCGCCAATCAAATAGGATTCCGCACTATTTGAGTTGGTATAACACGCTAATCACTAGGTATTTCGTTCATATACCAGGTCCTAACAAGTGGTATCAGAGCTTTGGCTCTTGATTACGTGTTGATTCAATCAAGATTGCATAAAAGTTTGTGTTTTTGCACTAAAAACGCAATCTTTGGTGTCAAAAGTGATCTTGGACGTTCCCTGCTCATCGAAGTTTGGTTTCTACGGACTTAGGCGATTAGGACTTGTGAAATTTCGAATTTTTACGGCTGAAACCCGTCAAACCTAGAAACTTTCGCAAAACAGCAGCTTCAGTCGCACGAGTGACCCATTCGCACGACTGGACTCCA